>OY101444.1:86501394-87101394 GCA_956483585.1 Gymnocheta viridis
TAGCACCACCTACCATGACACAATTGCCAGCTCCGCCAACACTTAAACAATTGGGCAATTCGTTGAGTTCTATGACACAAGCACATATAGCACAAACATTAAGATATCCAGGTAAGAGTTTTAACAAAAATCTACTTTACTCGGCTAAAAAGTTATAAATAAAAACGCAATGGGAGTACATAAAACTGCTGCTCTTATTTATGAGTTCAAAAGCACAAAAATCGAACAAAGAAAGACTAATTTGTGATTAATTTTTCTTTTTTGGCAAAAGCCGGGTGTGGTTTTTTGCGACGGAGAACTTGAGAACAGAAAAATGTTGTAAAAAAATAACATCGGAATTGGAAAAATAACACTTTCATTATAAATTAAATTTGAACTTTTAATTATACAAGCAAGCTTGTTTTGAAATCCTTTTAAGAGTTACACAAATATTTTTGAAAGTTAAACAACAGCAAAACAAATTTGTATTTAAATTGTGGAATTTTATTCTCAAAACCAGATAAACTATAAAGTTCCAAACATTATTCTTTATTTCACCTCATTTACTTTAGGTTTATTTATACGTCCCGATGACACAAACTTGTATACAACTTTGGAACCTACTTTAAGCAGTAATCCCAATGTATATTTTCAACGTGGAGGTGCTGTTCATCCCGGCATGATGTATTAATAGAACTAAGAAACCACTTATTAATGACTTTCTTTAATCGTAAGCTTATTAAGTACATTCCAATATATAATACTCATTACAACAAAGTACAGGGTCTCAAAAAGTTTTTAAACAAACTTTATATATATTTTTTTTCTTCAAATTTTTTACTTTACAACAGCCCTCTAAAAATTCAACTAACCACCATATATGTACTTAAGTTGTGCTACAAAACCCTCAAGACTTTTTAATTTAATATAAAATAAAATACTTTAAGTTGAACCATGAAAAGCAAGCGCTCATTAATTATTAAGTGAAAAACTCTAGTTTTTTCTAAACAGCATAAATACTTGATTGTTTACTTGAATGTCAATAATTAATAAGTGTTTATGTAAATTAGAATTTAAGCTAAAATTATAAAATGACAAGAAAAATTAAAAATATTTATAAATTAAAAAAAAAATACAAAAAAAACTATACCTAAATAATGTTCATTAGTATTAAAATAATAAAAACTAAAAATGTATGATGAAGAGATAAAATTAATTTCTTTTTTGAGAAAACATATTTGGACTAAATTAATAAAAAAACTTTAAGTGCAACAAATAGTTATAAGAAGATAATCAATTCAATTGATTATTTAAGCTAAGAAAATTAAATATTTGTAAATAAAACAGACTAAATTTTGTATTTAAGTTTCAAAAGATGAAAAAAAATAAAGAATAAGTTTAAAATAAATTAAACTTAATATAAAAAAACAAATTTGTATTCTGGCTTTTGTTTTACTCTTTTACATAAAGGTAAGTAACTCATTATATGAGATTGCCGGGAGGCAGAACACAAATAAAAAAATTCAGACAAAAAAACCGTCAACAGTTACTTAATTAAAATTAATATATAATTCAAAATACTTTCTATTGACTTAAAATAAAATTGCTAGTTGATAAGAAAGCAAAAAGTATCCCTAAAAAATTTAATAAAATGTCTCTAAAGTAAATCTTCTGAAATATAACATTTTAATAATAATATTTAAAATTTTAAAATACATTTTATAGAAATAGGGTTTTAAGAAAGGTATTTTAAAATATTTGTTCAATTCACAACTTTTTGTCGGAGTTGTATTTTAATAGATTTAACAATAGTTTTAAACTATTTCGAGGAAAAATATTCTTAAACCACTCACAGCTATTTTTCATATATTTTTAAAATGTTACATGTCAATCTCAAAAATAAAAAGGAAAAATTAATTGGTAATATTTGAAGTTTTGAAATTCAAAAACATCGTTTCAATATATAAATATTAATAAAAGTTCGACTAATTACTTATAAACATTACTTATAAACATTAATTATTCAAAAACAATAATATCCAAGTAACATTAATTCCATTCATTAAAACACAACTTCATTTAATTCCAATATTTCGCTACCACATTGGGTTTCTTCTAGTAAGTGTAATTAATTCTGATCGGAAACTATAATATCTCTTCTCCTTTTCTTCTTTAAGAAGTTTAATATTTTGATGCATAACAACATGGACGTACAACTGGGTGTTCACAACTGAACAATTGTTTCTGAGAACGTTTTAAAAGAAATACATTTTATGAAAACTTTGAAAGCTTTTATTGAAAGGACCTTTGAGAAAAATGTTGAAAAATTTTCACGCATAATTTTCTAGAATTTTCGTAAAACTTTTGTTACGAAGTTTTTAGTTCGTTTTTAGTTAGTTTTAGTTTGGCATTTTTTTTATTACAAAATAAAGCATTTAATAAAAATCAAAATTTGCTTAAGTGCTACACACATTAACATGTGTGTTTTATAGCTTATTTGTTTTCTGCAAAATAGTAAACAACCATTTTGTGACCACTTAGATATTTGATCCATATATTTATTTTATTACTTTTTTGTATTTTTTTTGCTTTTATTCTTTTATAGCATTGTAGGCAGCTTATCATTATGGCTTTATGAAATAACGCCCAAAATAATATTGCAAAAAAATTAAACAACTCCCCAAAAATGTTGTTCTGGGCGACATTTCATTATTAAATAATTTAATTTTTTTCTTTGAAAATGTTTCATTTCGTTTTTTCTTAATATTATTTTTTGGGCCTCATTTCATTTTTTTTTAATTTGTAGTTTCTCATAAATTGTCATAAATCTTAAATAACTTACTGAAGCAAAAGTTAAGAAGGAAAAAGCTCCTTCGGCCGGAAGCAAGGATTTTCGCTTCTCAAGTATTTCAAAAGCCGGCTTTGCTATTTGAAGCATTTATGCGTTGCCGACCTTCGACCATCAACTCTGAGTTATATACGAAACCGATTCCGCTTACTGAAAACATTTCAGTATTACCGGCATTTGCCCAGGAGCAAAAATTTTCAACTTTATTGTATTACGCTTACAAAAGAATTTTTGCATAATTGTTCTTTTTTTATATTTTTGGCTATTATTTTATTGGGACCTGTTTCAGCTTTTTGCATAGAAATTAATTCATTATGAAAAAAATTTCCAAAATTTTGAATTTACTTCATTTCGACTTTTTTCATGAATTTTCGTTGCGACTTATTAAATTTTTGTATGACTCTTTTCGTTGAAAGTTATTTCATTAGGCTTTCATCATTCTAGTTTTTTGCCTGGAAAAGAATGAAGTTCTGAATTTTTTCTTTACTTATTGCAAACAGCTGCTAGTTTGGGAAAACTATCGATAATTTAATGATGCTGAAACATTTTTAGCGCAACTAAATAAGAACAATCATTTACGACTGAAAAACTGAAGCTGTATTTAACAGCAGCTTAAATTTTAATGAAAATTAGTTAAAGGCGTATTTAAATATGAGGTCAAAAATTAACCAAAAGTGATCGAGGTCATAAAATATTAACAATTTGGATGATTTTATTATGGCATGAGGTTTAGTTATAGCAAACAGCATTTCAACTTTAAAATCGACTGCCCTATCTATATAGATGATCAACTATAAACGTATTTTACAGAAATGTCAGCAATAAGGTGAAGAATATAAAAATTATCTTCAAGACATGCGTTTGCAGGTCTTTTAAGATGAAAAAATTTTTCCAAGCACCTGTTAATCAAAACCATTTAACAAAAATAACCTTTGTAAATAACATTTAAAAATACAAAGTTAAAAAAAATCATCTCGAGTAGGGTACTTAGAAGAGTGTCATGTTTTCAAGCTATCTGTATGCCATCAATTTCAATTAGTGTTAAATTCTAGTTGTGCATAAACAATAATTCTGACTGCTGCGTTTTCAATGATATATTATTGGAAAATCTTGCTTACACAGTAGTTGTAACAGAAAACATAAAACAATTTATTATAATTGATTAATTCGTTGAGAACAAAAAATCTTTCTACATGCATCTTGGCGCCGTAGCTGGTTTACAAGGCAGTTAAATAATGACTTGTTTTATAGCTTTTTTATTGCATCACAGTATATAACATATTAAAGGAAGGATTTATAGAGTTGGTTCTCTTAAGTAGAGTGCAGTTCTGCGGAGGTTATGTAGTACAAATGTTCAACATGTTAGTTAAACAAATAAGCTAGATTTTCATGCAAGCTTTTAAAACTTTATCAAATAGCTAGTACTTAAAAGATGGGCATAAAAGATTCGGATTAAAGCTTTGTAATACTCATTGCGACGATATCCTCAGTTCGTAATAAATTTTTATTACCCAAAGGGATACATCTACCCTTTCAATTGTATTTAATGTAGCGTGTTCTTTTAAATTTGCTTTAAAAAAAACGTTTATGCATTTTGACTGCAGCTAATATTATTTTAGGTTTATAGTACCAATATGGTTCTGCAATAAAGTTTATTATTCAAAAGCTCCAATATTTGTGATTTTTTTTAGTGAAGAAAACTCATTATTTAAGCTACAAGCAAGCTGTATTTTAGGATTAATTTTTTCCACAATATGGCAAAATTTTGTCACGATTGCATTATTAAAAGTTAAACAACTTAAACATAATTTTTCCCCCCATTTGGCCTCTGGTGATAAAAACTATACATAGAATATAAAAATTTTTCCAATTAAAATTCTTGCATTTTAAGACCAAATTTTACAATCTAACTTACGCCTCTGAAAAACTCACAGTCTTACACATAAAAAATCATAAACATTAAAACTCTATAAAGATTTTTTTGTGCATAGATTTTATTTTTCAATAACTATTGACTGCAATACTGCTATTTTAATTGCATATGAATGGCAGAGAAGGAGGTAAAAATGCTTAGTGGCTTACAAACCAAATGTTTATAAGTATACAAAAAGAATATGTTATAATAACAAGAATTTTTACGATTATTATAAGAAGTCCTAATTCGTGAACGAAAGAAAAATAAGAAAAAAGGGCATTGAATTACTATCAATATCCAGCCATGGACATTTACTAAAATCTATATATATATATATATATATATAACAACAAAGACAACAACAACAACAAAACAATCAGCATCTATAAACTTTTGCTGATTTTGTGTGTTTTTAGTAAAAGGCTTAAGTATCTTTTAAGTATACAAGTACCCAAGAGAACATAACCAGAGAACTCTAAGAAAAACGAAGTTGAACAAATTTACCTTAACAAAAATAATTTTATCGCTTTACTGTCAAATAGAAATCATAAAAGTCATATACCGAAAATTTACTTTTCGAGCTAAAAACATGACAACCTCTTAAAAAAAATTGTTAAAACGTTTAAATGTTTTAAGCAGTGTTGCCAATCAATAGCATTTTTTCCCAAAATTTCAGTAAAACTTTTAAAGTCTAATTAATTGTGCAATGACTTTTATTATACATATGTATTTCTATACAACGTTCCTTACTAAAAATTAAGTTTTGTACAATCGATGTTATCGACATATTTTTATACCCAACATAAAATTTTTCATTACCACATTCATTTTTATCCATAAAAAAATATGAAAGAAAAATAAAAGATAGTTGAGTACAAAAAAAAAAAAAACAAAAATTAATTAACAAACATGTGCAAAAGCTAGGAAAAAGTAAATTAACTAATCAGGGATCTGCATACTAATAGACTTAGTTAATGTTATAAAACTTAATGTGAAAATGTAATAACTCTGGCATTCTTAATCATTAAACACTTTTAACAACTAAAATAAATTAAAGTTGACATTACTGATCTGGCTAAATGAAGAATGTACCCGAAATAGATTTTTCTTTTTCATTTATAACCGCTATTAAAGATTAGAGTTACTAGTCTTTTATGCAAATGTTCCCTTTATTAGATTTACGAAAGAAAACAAAAAATTATGCGCTGATTCTTTTTATTTGCTTTTATTTTTACAACTGTTCAAAGAATTTGCGTACATACTTTGAATATACGGGTCCAATACCATAAAAACCGTGAAAGAGAATATGTTTTAAAATTAGATTTCACGTACAAGTTCTGAAAACAATATTATTTTGCTGTATTTTTTTCTTTTTATTTTGTTTTCTTATTAAGTCAAAAATCATTCGACAAAAAGCACATTTTCTGAGAGGTCTATTTCGTTGCTTTTATATTGTATTATACTTTTTTCTTCTTTTTTTTGTAAATAGTTTGCCAAACAAAAACGTGACTCTAGACTTTAAAAAAGTAGTAGACAGAGGTGGGTAGTGCGCATGTGTGCCTGTGTGAGTGTGTGTGCTGCTCAAACAATGAACTTGGGCATGATTCTTTACCAAACAATCTTTTGATTTTGGCTTTTAACAACTAGTTGGGGGTTTTGCTTAGTTAATGAAAAGAAGTAGGAATCTCAAAGGAATAATAAAATATTAAATAATGTTAAAAAGATGAAGTTTGACTTTAAACGAAATAATAATAAAAATGAGAAGCTATAAAATTTTCACAAAACCCATAATGATAGAGTTACGACAATATTTACAGCGCACACATTACGGTCAAAATAACAATGAGTATAATTTTTAGATCCAAAAGTGAGAGTAGGCTTCGACTAAAGCCATGTAATTTAACTATTTTCCTATCCCACAAACTATTTTTTAACGATAATCAGTTCGCTGCACATTCATAAGATTTGTATAATATTACAGATAATGAATACTCATGGCAATCTCACCGCTAATTTAAGTCAGTTAATACTTTTTCTAAAAAAATTTTCTCAAAGTATTAAAAAAAGAGTTTTTTTCTGCATAGAATAATCTTGATAAAAAAATGTGTTGAACAATTTAAAAAAGTGTAACGAATTTCAATTGAAGAATAAAATATATTATATGATTAAGGTTTATGAGTTAATAGAATTTTTAAATGCCTTCATTTTAAAAAGTTTAATTAACTAAATGCTGGAAAATATAGAAATTATTCATGTTCTTAAAAAAATAGTAAATTCTTCATAATGTCTGCCTAAAAACCAACTAACTACTCGCAATACTGTCTCATCATCAACCAGTTTTTAACAATTGAGTTTACAATGTGTCATAATTTTTTATCACTTTAGCAAGTGAGCATTTTCAGTTTAATTAAGAGAGCACAACAGGAACATTAAAAGTCAAAGTATTTTATGCATATTCACTTACATATAATATAAAGGCACATATACTTAAAAGCAATCAGTTATAATAAATATTAAGTCTAATATTTAAACTTAATTACTTTAATGCATTCATTAATGAAACCGGAAAAAAGTCCTAGAGTCATTAAGGTGCAGCTTAAGATTAAAACGGCAAACTGGCAGCAACAACAACGCCTTTTAACTTAAAATGTAATTGATCACTTGGGAAAAAACTGTATGACAGCACAACATGTCAAATGAACTTGGTTGAAAGATGGACATTGAAACAAATAAATAGGAATGAAGATGAACGGACAGACAAATAATACAACAAACAAGGAAAGACACTAACAAAACATAGGGACAGTTAGATTCAAATATAGACAGACCCAAGAAAAATAGATGGATAGCTAGACAGACAAAAAGGTGGACAAAACATTAAACCGATGTATGTATGTATGTATGTATATGTGTGTGTGCATACTCGTAGTAATTGCAATGAGCAGACGGTATAAACGACAGACAGACAAATAGATGAGAAGGCACACAGACGGACATAGGGACAGACAGTGAGGCAGGAAGAAGTTAAAGAACGAGACTACTACTACTCCACATAGTACTATTGAACTGAGGACGGCCGTTTGGTTTTAGATAGTTAGAAAAGAACCAACTAACAAACATTTCACGCTGAGCTGTCACTAGCAAAATAAATGACGCCGCAACGAATAACATGACAACTTCAACTCAACTACAGAGTGATCATTGCCGCCACAAAACGGTATAACAGGAATAGAAAAAAAGGGTTTCATTCTTCAACATTTCTTCGTTGCACACCATGAAAATGATTGCAAACGAAATTGCTTTATTTTCCTTGTATAATGCAGCAAATCATGCCATTATCATCATCAGATAGATGCAGCGGATGGATATTAGAACGCTAAAGATTTTTCTATTTAACATTTGACTATATACACACATACATACATTATTTCGTAATATCAGATGTTGTTGTTGTTGTTGTATCTTTTTCAAAATAACGTGACAAAAACATGAAATAAAAAACGCATTCTAACATTGATTGACTTGTGATATGTAAGCGACTCTAATTGAGTGTCAATTTACGCAACGCAATACACAACACAACAGGATTAAACTTCAAATGGATATTTAGTACTAGTAGAATATATACGAATACGACATTAAAAGCAAAAACAAGGTAAAAAGAACAAATGCAGCAAATAGAACAGAACATGGTAGTCATAGCCAATACAAATGCATTTATTTTGCACCCAAATACAGGGATACTTTACCCAACAAACACAAGTCACAAGCCTTTGATATACATATTTATTATTGTCTTATCATTTAATTTCTAATAATTTTCTTAACACTTCCTTAAACTTACGAGATATTAAAATATTAATTCAAATTGATCTTCTTTCGAAAAGAAAGTGTTCCTCTTTGTTATCAAGTGTCATTCTCAAATGAATGTCAAACATTAAATAAATGTTAAATTTTTTAAAGTTAAAACAAATACCCAGTTCTAGATTATAGTCCAACTGTTTTGAGTGGACTTCAAAGTCTCTAAGTAATAAATTTAAAAAAATACAACTATTTTTTATCCTAAATTGAGGACAATACGTACCCATTTCGGTAATTATGTTTTATATTCCTCTAAGCAAAAAAGAATGCCGAAAATAAACTATCAAAAATATTTCTTGGTGTTTTTAACAAACATTTTTTAAAAAAATATACGCTTATTGAGACCTTGAATATCGAGAGTCGCACATAGAAATTTCATAGATTTTTGTTGAGCAGCTGTTTTTCTTTTTTAAATTATTTACAATCGTTTCACATTTTTTCATTTATTTGATATCAAAGCCATTTGTTTGCTGGGCACATACCTGTGACAGCATTTAAACATTTCTCAAGCATTTCTACTTCGTTTTTTATAAGATCTGAAAAAATAGTTATACACGTACGTACATTTTGTGCTTGTTGTATTTCACCAATTCTATTAAATGGCTTTTCTTTTCTATGTAACAATGCATGATAATAATCCAACTATTCTAAATAGTTGTTGCGTAGAATGATGATGTTGATGATGTTTCATCATGGTTATCGTTGCATGGTCCTATTCATGCTCATTACCAATGTAATTTCCCCTCATTTTTATTTTGTTGCCTTTTGTTATTAATTTTAGGTTCTTTTTTTTTTGTACAAAAAAAAAAGAAATTGTTTCGTAACTATTTCTGGTTGTAGACAATAAGCCACACACTTAATTAATGCATTTTTAAAAAATTCTGCAATTTAATTTCATTTTATAATCGACTTTAATAGTGTTTAATCAAACTCTGTAAGTTTTTTATACAAAAATGTTTTTAAATATTTCCTTAATAAAAAGTGTAGATTGAAGTATTTTGCAGAGAGACAAATGGATGAAAATAAAATAAAAAAAAATCGGGACCAATCTACCTCAACTTTCCGAATCGATTTAAAATGGTGGAATTTTAATAGAAAATATTTATATGAAAAAAGTACAAACGAATTGTGGGTAAAAATCTTCTCTTTTTTCTTTACACTAAAAAACACTTTTCTAGTTCCGTCAGACAGAAACAGCAAGCAAAACTACGGATTGCAGTTTCATTAACTCTTTATTTTTATAACAAATATAAATATTAAATTTTAGTCGGGCTTAAGTTTGGTTTTCCAATTTAAAATTAAATTTTTTTTAAATATATTTATAGAAAATCCAAAAATATACAAATATTTATTATTTAAAATATTCTTTTAATTTAATTTCAAAAAGTTTTAATTTTGATGTGGGTTCAATTAGTTTACATAAACGCTTTTTGAAAAATTGAAATATTATTTCAATAAGATGGAATCCAAATTTAATTGAACAAAAGGACCAACTTTTCTTTAGAAAGAAGATAAATTTATAAGATTTATTTCGTACAACATGCGGCTCTACAATAATATGTTAATTAAAGAAATTCAAAAAATAAATTATTTATTTTCAATTTTGTACCCCCTGGTGGAGAGATAATTCTCAGTAAATGACTTTTGATAAATTACAAAAAAGAAAACAACGAAAACTCTTAAAGTTCTGGAGTCTTGAAATTGTATGTGCACAGTTTTTTTTTTACAAAACAAATAACTACACAATATTAACTTAGTTGAAGGGCCAAGTCACAAAAATTATATAAAGCTCCAGGGGATATATTGATCTATGGCAGAATATTTATTTTTAAAATTTATATACAAGAATAAATATTTTGTCATGCCACCATCAGGAGCATCATTATCATCACAGGCAATGTTGTCATTATTTGGCATCCAGATAGCCAGCCGTCAGTTTCATCACTATTAACATCATTGTCATCATTATCATCATTATCGTCATTATTAACATTTTATTTCTCCCTCTATGGACATAATGCCTTTATATGGCATTGCTGACCACATAATTTGCTATTTTTGTATTAATGTTGTGTTTATTTAATTTTTCCTTTTTTGTACATTTTTTTTTTGTACTTCTTCTTGGTTGCATGAGGCGCTTAGAAAATTAACAAAACATTTTTTAAATCATTGCTAACGTAGCAATAGCTGTTTTTTCAGTTCATACAATCGTGCTTATTTATGTATTTAGTTAGTTACTTTTCCACTTATTTCATTCCCGTGTCCAACTTCGACACGATTGGAGCCTTTGCGTTACGCTATTAATTTCATATTATGTATTATAATGTGTCTTCTTCGTTTGTTTGCTTAAAGATTTAAGAAATGCGCTTAAAATCTTTTAAAACAAACATCACACTTGCAACTTTTTCTTATTGTAGTTATAAAACAACACCAGCATCATCAGTAGCTGCAGCAGCATCAGCAGCAGCAACAAAACACAAAGATAATGAAATATTTCAAATATGCATTTTCATCACAATTGACAAAAGGTGACGATGATGATGGTAATGGCATTTATTAATGTGTGGCAATTGTCTTTCATTTATAATAACTATTGTATGTGGAAATATGCGTGCAATAATTAGTAATGGATAATTGTGACAAGGAATGTTTGATAATTATTAATAATTTGCAGTTGAAGCTTATAAAAAAAGAAACTAAAAACGAAGGATATGATCAACTATAAATTCTATTTAAATATATCACACTACACCTGGAAAATGAAGTTATTAATCGAGAAATTTATTTGAAATTAATCTTCTAAAAGTTCTCTACAATTTTTCGTTTAAATTGATTTAGAACTAATTTCGTGGTATATCTTTCAAAACTATATTTTTCAGTTTCAGTTTCAGTTTCAAAGTGTTTATATTAGCATCATTACTTTGTCCTAAATCACTTATTTGTTTGTATGCCAATAAACATAAATACGAAACTCACTGTTATACCCACGACTGAAGGCTTAAGAATACAACTCAATGACAATTAATCGTAATTTACGTAATATTTTCATAACATTTTCACTATCGCAGCAGGACCGCAAGCTATTTTTCGTTTGATACCTTCAGCTTCGAAGAAAAACATACTTGTAAGCACTATAACTTAAGGAAAACCCACGTCCTGTCTGTCACTTGTTTTAAAAGGGTCTATCTTGTCACAACAACATGTTACATACATGTAACAAATGATTTCACAAAAAAAACTGCCAAGCAACAAAAATCAAACAGCAAAATTAACTTAAAAAATAAAAGTAAATAAATGTGCTAGAGGTATTTTTCTTTAAAGTACTTGTAATCACACTCACGCATGCGCTACAGGGTCTCAAAACATAAAAATATTTTCAGAAGGCAACACAGTACAGTATTTTCAAAGTTTTTGCTAGCTAAATTATATGGACAAAGCAACTTCGACATGAGCAGCAGAAATAGATCAAAAATGTTTGCTACTGCTTAAACGCCAACAGAAATAATTTAATTCATTGTTGCTAAATTTATTGCACTAGAAATTGCGTATATTGTTGCATGTAACCCCAGTTTAACAAGTAAATACGAATATTGTAACCATTTTGGGTCTTTTTTCTTGAATTTCTGGCCAATAAATGTCTCTGTGAAATATGACATGTAACACACATGCCAGCAGATAGACAAACGGAGAGACAGCCATACAGCCAGATATTTTCAACTTTGTGATTTTAGTTGTGGTAAAGAATTATTGTAGTTTTAGGAAAAAGTGAATTTTACGATAAAAATTTTAAGATTTATTTCCATATACTATAAAAATTCGAAAAAAAACAACAACAACAAACGATTACGTATAACATGTCTAGCATGTTGTTCAATTTTCCTTGGCTAAAAAGCAAACAGGCTTGAAGTCTTTATCATTATTTACCATACGGTAATAGCACATGGAATGTACTCTCTATAGTAATTTTTTATGTGCGATTGAGTACTTGCAAATGTGGTTAAGAACTGCCACAAATTACTTTTGCTTTTTTAACTCTACTTACAAAATAAACAAAAATAAAAAAAGATATATTTAAATAAACATTTCCACTTTTATGCCACGAAACAGAGCAATATTCAATTCAATTCAACTCAATTCACAGCCAGCCATATGTATTTGCTATATCCGAGTACTTTACATACAGTGACTGTATTTCTATACTCGCATATTGTTTGTTGAGCTTTTGTCTTAAAAAAATCTTTTAAAGTTGATTGATTTTCGTTATAAAATGCGATTTCCGCATAATTCTTGTTTTCTGACCGCTCCGACACACAAGGGATATTAAATCAGGGGCGTAGCTAAAGTTTCTTGCTGCTTTCAGTTTCAATTTTATTCTAACTCATTTAATAATTATTGTATACAGAGATTCTTTTTATGAAAAAAGAACTAACAAAAAATATTTTCGCTAAAAACACAGGACTTATTTCTATTCAAGACGCTCTTAACACTCTTATCTCATAATAATAATAGGATCTTATTTTTAGTGACAATTCTTCAATCTAATTTTCGTTGTTCTTAATGCGCTTGACTACTATTCTGTAAGAAAAAAGTTTTCGATAATAGTAAATTTTTACCGAGAACGAGTAGGCAAATGCCAATTTTGTATCAGCGAAGTGACTTAAGATTTGCAAAAACTAGGATTATCAGTAATAGGGAGGCTTTTTGCTATTTGTATTAGAAGTACAAATAAATCTTCGTCATCTTCTAACATATTGCTTCGCCATTTTTTTATGCATTTTATTTTTGAGAAATGCACAACATGTTTTGTTTAAAAAAAATATTTTTCAAACAAAAGTTTTGGAAACTAAAAAAAGCAATTGAAAAATATTAGTACATTATTAGAATATGACATGATATTTATATATTTTACTTTAATCATAATGCTGACTTTTGAGAATGTTTAGAACTGAAGCCACCCTAATAACTTCTCAGGCGTACACATACCAAGTATATAAGTATGCTCGTAATATTTATGTATGTTTGGTTAATAGAGGAGTATATTTGCCAAGAAGACAAATAGTTATTGACGTCTACTTATTTGCCCTATTATTATACATATATGCAAAATTTTTGCATATTTAGTCGTTTAAATTTTTTGCATTTTGTTTTATTTTTAAAATTAAAAAAAATTGTCTTGGACATTTTTTTATTTCATTTTGACAAATTGGTTTTCAGTTTGGCACACAAATATTTCCTTTTTTAATTTTTGCTTTTGCTTGATTATTTTAGCACTGTGAAAATGAAATCGCGTTTTGGGTCTTAAAGTAAAGCAGTGTTGTGCATTATAGGCCTAATACGGTAAATTGTACTGTTTATTTGAGTTTTTTTTTCATTTTGTTACTTGTAATGCATTAGAACAATCTACCCGTTCCACCCGCTGTCAAACACGAATTTATTTGTCGCAGGTTCGAGTTGGCATCACACGCAAATCTTGTTGTTAAGGTGATTGGTTTTTTCTTTCATTTTCTGCACGTTGCTCTTGTTGTAGTTATCTTTGTGGTCTTGCAGCACAAGTATTGCAGCACTAATTGTCAACTGGTTCTATGCAAAAATCAAAGGAAAATAAAACTTATGCAAAAAAAAAATAAAATAAAGCAAATCTTGAAAATAATCGTGCTCTTGAAAAGAGTTGTTGGACCAGTCCTCTTAACCATCTTAAATGCAGCAGGCAGGCATCATCATTTGTTGAAGCCAAGTCATGAGAACAGACGACGGACTAACATTATATGGACTAACATAAATACGTCGCCAATTTTATAGCGGATGCGTAAACGCATTTTTACGAAAACTGCCGTTAGGGTCGGTAAATTGCAGCCTAAAGGCCTATGAATTACAGCTACACACATAAATATACACATAAACATACCAACAAATAAACTACAAAAAGTCAGATGCTTACAGGGAAAGATAGTCGTTGGACGGACAGACAGACGGACGGATGGAACGAAGGAACGAACGATCGAACGGGCGTTCAAACAAATGTTCACACACATACACACACGCACACACACCACAAACTTCAAATGCATACTTTTTAATAAATGAAGATACTCGTAGCTTGCTGGTAGTAGAAGGAAGGAAATTGGGTAGAAGAGAGAAGAAGTAGTTTTAGTTAGAGGTTGATTCTTGGCCAACAATTGTTGGGCGTATAAAACCACTTAAACTTTGAATACTTATTTGTATCATCTAATGTTTTACGTATGTTTAGTTATGGCTTGAAATCAGCAAACGTATAATAAGCACAGTCACAAACAGAAGCCTGGCCATAAAGTGACAAAGTTTAAGTGTTTCTTGGCTTTTAAGATTTACAGCCAGAGATTTATAGAGTAGTTACATATATTCTTATACATTCATTATTTATTTAACAATTTTAAATAGATTTAAATTTAAAGCATTCGATAAAAATAATAAAAGACCAGAAATGTTATTTTTTTTGTTCAGAAAAAATTCACCATGAAGTGGAGAATAATTAATGAATAATTTCCTTAAATACATTTTTTCAGACTTCAGACTCGAATTATAGATATTAAACAGTCAAACAAAGGAATTTGAAAAAATAGTATTTAAAAAATTAATGAAGAAATGACTAATTGAGAACTTACACTTTTTTACGCAGCATGTTTTATCATTCGAATTAAATGAAGCTCGTTAAATAATTAGAAAAGGTCGAAAATTTACATAATAATAATGAATTATTTAATGAATTCTTGGATATTTACTTGGTATGTGTGAGATTTATTTACTAATACCTTGCGGGAAATTTGTGTAAAATTTGTTTATCATACTGGTCTCGTCACTTGTGAAAGAGCACACATTATCTAATGATATAAAACTAAATCTTGCTACTGCATGGCATAAAATTAAACAAATTAAAACAAAAATAGTTAATCCTTAAAATTTTCAACAAAAATCTATTGCGAAAAATATACTGTATATTGATGACTTGAATATTTAGTTACACAATTAAATATATCGAAACTTCCTCCTTAATGCTTTGTTAGACAAATGAAAAGAAATATTTCAATTTATTGAATTTTATTATTATTATTATTATAGTATTATTTAAAATATGAAATTTCGGTATGTGCTACTCAATATTTTTAAAAGATTTTTTGATCCTTAGAAACTGTGAAATGCATTAAAAAGAAAAGCAGATCATGAAATAAAAATCTGTAAAAGGAGCTGAACTTCATTGGGTTTCAGACGTATGAATATCAGCTGGTTCAAGTATAACGATTTTTTTATTATTTTTCAAACTGTGTTATTGATATCTATAAGAAATTTTTCAATATTTTCATAATTAATTTCCTAACCGGACTTTTTCTGTTTTACTAACACTCAACTAATGACCGGAACCGCCAACATTTATAGAAATTAAAAAGCAATTCTTTACGATGTATAAAATTGATTGCTTTTTGTTAGACCTTAAGGAAAACAACTACCGCATGAAGACAGTATATTAAGTAAGTAATACATATTATGCCATATAAAGCTGCATTTAATCGAAAGTGTTATAAATAGAAAAGAAAATGAATGAAATGAAACGGAACGAATATAGAAAGAAAAACTAACTGAACTGTAAGAAAAAAAAGAAAAGAAATGAATAGAATGTAATAAATAGTGTTAGAAAAATATCTACTATTATGACTTCATCATCACGTAACCGTACGAGTATTTCAAGAAAAAAAAACAGCGAACTGTTCTAACATCCTTTCACACGAACGCTGATGCAACATCCATAAAAAGAAGATAATTTAAGTTCATTACGTCATTACAGCGCACGTATACATGAGTCACACACACGTATAGCACCACCTTTTACTGGCTTCCAGAATGCAAGACTCATGCTGGTTGATTATTGCAGTTGCCTTGCCATCCAGCCTGCCAGCCTGCCTGCCTGATTGACCGCCTTGAAAAACTACAAGAACATTATTAAAAAGTTACATACTTTATTTCAGCTACTTGTTTAATAGCAAACAATTTGTTTTTCACACTTTATGTTATAAAATTATAAACTTTGTTTTGTTTTGCCAACTTCATTTCATTGTGACTCTCACAACAAACAACAAAAGAAACAGAAACAGAAATAGAAACTGAAAATGTTGCACTTGGTTTGTGTTAAGAATCTGTTTATTAAAAGTGAATCTTTTGCCATTAACAATTGCAATATTAGTATTCATTAGAGACTTTAGATGATTTTTTATTTCAGTTATAATTTATGATTCTAACTATGAGCATGTCTGAATGCTGTCAATGCAAAACAACATGTGTTTCTGTAAGCACTCTTTTTTTTCCTTTTCTTTTTTATGTTTAGAATGAAAAATATCTGGCAGACGTCAGTTTATACATGTAATACATTACAAGCTTTATCACTTTGCAGACAGACTCTTGGACAAATGATCAAGAAAATCTTTTAAAGATCCACTAAAGTTATAAATAAAGTTTTGTAATCTTTTTAAGAGCTGAATTGGATTTCCAGTTGAGCTTTTTGTATTAAAAAACACATTTAAAAGTTAACATTTGCAAATGTAATTAAAACAGCAAAAAAAAAATAAATAAAAAATAAAAATAACACAACAAAAAATAGCGCAGGTCTGAGTTTAATAGCTTATGTATGTTAAAATGATGCTTAATGCCATACAAAACTATTAATCCGCTCTGATCTACTCTGTTCCGTTCTGTTGTTCTTTTCTGCTCCGTTCATGCTTGGCATTCTTATGCCTAAAGCTACCAAACTAATTTTTCATTATATTTGTTTGGATCTTTTTTTAATTCTTATTACATTCGTACTAGATTTTTATTTTTTACAGCGACATTTTGCTGTCAATCACTAACAGACTCGTATGTGTAAGAGAAATGAAATACTATTTCGTTTGCAAGAAAATAACTTGAAAAAATCCTAAAAAACCCATTTGCTTGTAGAGTTGCCATAGAAACAGAGATATTTTTCGTAATCAGTTATTATTAAAATGTGAATTTTCTTCATTCATAGAGTAAAACTTCAAATGAGACTCTAATTGCTCGTAATGGATCTCTATTTGCACAAGAAAATCAATAAAATATAACTCTTAAAACAACAATTGGATCGGCAACAATTCAGATTTAGATTTCAAATTCAAAATCAGCCAACTAAATTTAGTATAAATTTTCAATTGGTTATTAAAAATGGTTACTCTCTTTGTTTTCTTACAAAACCATTATGATACGGAAAGTTGATCGAAAATGATGTTTGCAGCAGAGCTAAAAAAAAGATACATATGCCACGATAAACATGTAGTTGTAATTTCCATTTCGATTCGTTTTATTATTGCTTTAACATTTTTATGGTTTATGCTAACATTTTGAACTTAATAGGTTTGTTCCACTATATGTTGAAAAGTTTAATGCTCCCAGATTGTGACTCCAAACCACATTATATGTTTTAATGATACTGAGTGTTACAAATGGTTGTATATTGTGTTTATTTTTTATTTAAGTTTAAGTTTTTTTTTCTGTTCATAAAATGCAAAGGATGTTTCGTTTTAGTAGTTCTTTCTTTTTTTTTTTGGTTTTTTCATGTAAGCTTACGAAAATATAAACGTCCATATGTAACACGCACAAGTGCCACCATCACCATCAGTATGAGATTGAGTGAGTGCTTCGTTCCTTTAAAATGGCAAATACAAAAAATAACTTAAAAGAACAACTACAGCAACAACAACTTTATGCAATTCACTATAGTACAATAGGACATTCTACAGATACAGATATATGAGAAGTGATACAGTACAGAGACAGATGAAGTGTCATTCATCTGGGCATAAAAGCTTTACTTAGCATAGATCTTAACGCAAGCCCATAAACTAGAAGTCTATCTATTTGAGGGACCTCCTCTGTGGGAGCTCAAGTCACAGACGTCTGCAGAAAAAAATAACAAAAACTTAATGTAAAAGAAGCAAAAAAATAAAAAAACTAAAAAAAAAACTTTGGCAATATGTTATGTTTCTTGTAAGACTATGTACATACGCACATACATACGTACATACTTAGTTTTATATACATAAGTATATTTATACAGCTGTACATAGATATACATTAATGCATACAGGTACACTTAACAATAAAGCAGAACTGAAAACTTCAAGGTTAGCTGGTCGTCGCCGCTTATTTGAACTTTTTCGCAAGATGTGTAGCTTTCATATTTCACTCATACAATGGAAGGCAATATCCTTTCAGAGTTCATAAGTACAAAGTGGGCACACAGAATAATGTGACACGCAAAAACTAAAATTTCAATTTTAAAGTATAACGTACTTCTTTTCGATTATAAAATAATTTTGTAAGGATCCGAAAACAGCATGTTGTGCTGTCCTGCTACTTTACTGGGAATAATTAGATTTCGCTTTATATCTTAAAATTTATCAGAATATCTCAAAATGATTTTATTGTTTAAAAAAAATATTGGCACTATTGATTTCAGTAGTTTTAAAAATGTTAAAAATTTTTTTATTTTATTTATATTTTATTAAAGGAAAGATATGTTATAAGTAATTAGGATTTTCTAAATTCGCATTTTCCAAAAACAAAAAGCCTAATACATTGTATTTAAGATTTAAAACTTTTTTCTCGACAAAATGAGAAACTAATGAATAGAATTAAATACAGGAAGCTGGATTTAAAGTTTCTAATTGATTTTAGCAGTTAGCATCTGCATTCGCGATTTCAAAAATTGGAGTTAAGTTGCCATTTTCATATTTCGGGTACGGTTTTTAAATTTTAGGAGATTCGTAGATTTTTTTTTTGGAAAATAAAATACTTTCACAGAAACTTATATTTTTAGAAAAAAATCTCAAATATTTTGATCAATTAACTAAAAATAAATAAATTATAGCCTGAATTAACAAAAATAACTTTGGCTTACTGCATTACACTTTTCCGTACACAATCTTTAAATTCTATACCAAAGTTTTTTATGCCGGATGTTTTGTCGCATTTCAGTTTCAATCTATACTGTGAACATTTAAGTGAAATAAAATTAAACAAAATTAAAACAGTGTGCTCACATTCTAAAGTTAAAAAGACAACTTTTCGAAAAAATCTTCCATGTTCTTATGTACATAGTTACAAAAACCTTCAAATAAACTTTTAAGCCTTGAAATAATAAGACAATATCCAAATTGTTTGTAAGCCCCACAACAATCACCAACCAACAGGATCATATTAAAATATTAAATTATTGCAAATAATTATAGATAACGATAACAATTCAATTCAACTATTGTTGGCCAATAATTTGTAAATTATGATTTCTACAACTAGTGGGAGTGTTAAGATTTAATAACATTTTTGCTTGCTTTCATAAATCTTAATGCTCTTGTAGTTCAAGATATTTTATACCAACATGAAAACAAAAATTATTTCCATTCGATTAATCTCTTTGTTTCCACTGGTTTAATTTATCAAAAGAAAATATATATACATACATATATAAATCAAATAGAAACCTAAAAAAACAAACCAATGAATTATCGAAAACGAACGTAATTCTCTTTCTTTTTTTTTTGCGTGTTGCTCAGTAATTTGTCGCAATTTTTCAACTTTAAATTTCTTAAAGTTTTCTTAAATTTATTTTCATTTTAGTTGCATTTGCTGCTGATGTTGTAGTTATTTGATGATGGCCACATCATCGGCGACCACCTCCATTACTCCTCTTTATACGAGCTTTGTGGAGATGTTAAGCAAAGGAAGTAATACTTAAATAAAGCGAAGCAAAAAATGTAAAAAAACGTACAAGTTTTGCAATACCTTAGAGAATTTCCCAAGCTATTATGCTTGTTTTTGTAGTCTGTTGTGTGACTTTTGAAAAAGAATAAATTGAATTCAATTTATAAATGTCGAGCGTTAAATGCATTTTTCTTAAAATGCATATATGTACTTGTCCAGTTGCACTACGACTTTAAAGAAATATATTTATATTGTATAAGAGAACAATAAAATCCCTAGAGTTTAAGACTTCATGAAGACTAGAACACTTTTACATCTGTTGTTATCTCTGAGGCAGTTTTAGACAAAAAAGTTTATTTTTTGCACTATTTTTATTTTTATTTTTCTTTTTTGTATCGTATTTCTAGACAGAACACAAAATAAACAACCTTGAAAATAACAATTGGCATCAACACCACCAGCATATTTTTCTTGCCAAGATTATGCTTCAAAATTAATGGTCCGTGTTGTTGTGGTCTTAGCTTTTGTTGTAAGTTGTTGAAAAATTAGACCAATTGAAATTTAAAAATTTCTTCAAAAATTATTCTTTTATTCTCAAAATACCCTACACATTGTACAAATTAATCGCTACACAGAACGCGCATATTGAATTAATTGGAAGTTATTAAATCAGGCTTAAGTTCGTTAATTGACATTTGTTGGCCACAATACCAGCTCAGTAGCTTTAATGTGTTTTTTTTTCATACATTTTTTAAAGAATGTCAAATATTTAACTGAATTATTGTATGGGAAATATGATGACCCGTTCAAAATTCAAAGTGAAGTTAAAATATACATAAAATGACTTTGAGACTAGTTGAGAAAGTAACTGAGCGAAGGTTGAGGGAATTCGCGTAGTAAAATAACTTGTTTATGGCTTTGTAATTATATAGCTGTAGCTAATTTAAATTTTAATAAATAAATCATTCCTTAAAAAATTACTACCAGTATTTGCTCAATGAGATTGCATGGCAATAAACTATTTTTTTTTATTTATATATTTATAAATAAAATTTTACAAAACTAATTACAAATTATGTAGCAACTTATCGAGCATTTTAGAGTAGTGAAGCACCCACCAGGGGATTTGGTGGGAATCAAACTCACAGCCCCAAACTGACAGATCCGTACAAACTTATTATTTAAGTACTAAGTGATACTCATATATATAATTAGAAATAGTACACTTTTTAAAAATGTTTATTATTTTCCTTTAATAAAAAGCACTTTTACGAAAACTAACTTTCATTTTCATGCCTAAAAACAAAAGACTTAAGACACAACCGCATACTCTATTCAATTACTACGAGTAATTTCTTTTTGAAATTGAGTTATTCCCATTAGTATTTTATTAATTAATCATTTAAAAGCAACCATTCAATTTCAAATAATTTTCTATGCTAAGCGTATGTGGTAGCACTTTTTTATTCTAAGAAAATGATTCTTCTTCTTCTCGTTAAAGTCAATCAAAAGTAAGTAAAGCACGAATATATAGATTAAAGTTGTTATACTGAGAAATGGTTGGCCGATAGTGATATAACTGAGCTTGCTCGTGTATGTGTGTGTACAAGCCATTGAGGCAGGCACAAACTGCAAAAGTGAAAATTGTTAATTGCCCTTCTAGAGCTGCGCAAGAAAAATTATATGTTGAATATGGTAGTTCGTACAACAATAATATAATGATTTCGCTAAGCAAATGCTGGCTGCGTGTTCATTGCACATTAGCTTGCAATTAATTAAAGTAAAAACTAAACTAACTTAGTTATAAATGTAAAAACTACAACAACATCCACTGAAGAAGAAATATGTTTTCTTGCTGTAAATGATACAGCAGCGTGCAATTTTCAAGTATTGTTTATACATTTCTAAATTTTTGTTTTATTTTTTCCAGCTAAGGTTTGCGTGCAAGATTTAAAAAATTGAAATATACTGGTACATAAGAGTTAAAACAATGTGAAAATTATAAACTTTTGTCTATTTTTTTTCTTTTTTATTATTTTAATAAGAGTACTTGCGCACATTATAAAACAAGTATGATGAAGCTGTTGAAGATGGTGTGGAAAATTGCTAAAATTTCTATACACAATTTTCAAAAAAATTTACTCACGTTTTAGTAGTACATTGTCTTCTTTTAAAAATTCTATAATTAAATGAATATAAAAATAGAAAGTGTTGTAAATTCCTGGAAACTAATTTTCTATACTCTAAGCTACCAACTTTAGTAAAAAAGTGCACGTTTATAGTGTCAATAAAATTTGCTATATTTTTCTTTCATTATTATTACGTTTATTATATATTTCTTTTTTACTAATTCCCAAAATTTATTTTCTATTTGAAATTTTTGCATTAAAGGTTATTAACTTTATCATAAATCTCTCATTTTCACAGACAGTTTCTTTAAGCTATTTCTTTTTTTTTTATATATGCATACAACAAAATTTAAGTAGCTGCTATAGAATAGACAAAAAACACATAAAACTATGCACTTTGGTACATTGTTAACTAGAACGTAAATTTACCCACAATTGATGGAATGTTGGCAGTCAGCAAACATATGAACAGCTTTCGATCTGTAGCTGATTTTGTTTGCCATAACCAAATCCTATTCAACGAAACTAATGCGCAACGATCTGATTTGCCTTAACTTTATTTTTGTTTAGCTAAAAGCATTGCCTTTTTCATTTTGTTGGATTTAGAGTTGAAGTTTCTTTAGTTTTTTGTTGTTATTTTCAAAGCTTTTCTTGGTGTGATTGGCATTATAGACTGACGTTTGAACTGCAAACGTATCAAATAAGAACTAGCATAATGTAACTCAAGTTTAAGGCTAAAATGCTTAGAATTATACACAATGACGAAAGAAGGAAGGCAACACAAAAGTCACGTCCGACAGATAGTTTCGACTATAGCAAATTGTGCAACATTAACCCATTGTAGGGCCGGAATAAATTTAATTGTTTTCAACTTTGTTTGTTTCCTGTTGAAAATACGTTTAAATAAAATATTTTGAAAATACAAAACAGAAAAAGAATTTCTTTTAGAAACACAAAACTCTGTGTGACATTTCTCAATTTTAAAAAACAAAATTATTTAAATGAACACAATTTAACTTCAGGCTTGCACATATTCGATTATATAACAAATTTTTCGCATTTACATTAAAAAATAGGAACTCAGCTTAAAATTCCTATCATTAAATTATCTTTAGTTCAACTCCTTTCTACACAAAAAAATGAAAAAATGGTGGAGATACAGGTCATCCCAGATTATTTCGAAGCACAATTTAAAATATAAGATTCATGAGTTTTTCCTTTTCGAGAGAATCGAAGAAAGATTTCGTTTCGTTATCACTTTCCTACGAATTTGGCTCCTGCGACATACTCGAATGTTCGTGACATTGAGAAGGGATCGACTAAATCAGAAATATTTTTATTTTAGAAACTCCAGCCAACGGGTTAAGCCACTGTTAGCAAAAATAATACGAAAATGTTTGAAAATTCGTATATAAATCTTTAGGAGGAATATGAAATTTTTCACAGTCTTCTTTCGTTAAGAAAATACAATGCGATATGATTTCAACAAAGAAATTTCCTTTAAGTGTTTAAGTATATGCTGATTTTCTTCCTTTTCTTTATGATACATTGAAAACAAACCTTATAATGCTATTGGCCATGCACGTACAAACTTTAAACTCTCTGCCAGCTGTTTGTAGCCTTCCTTCTATCGTCTACTTTAGGTCAATCCAATTAGATGCGCTGTAGTAGTATTGTTGTGTATTGTAGTTTTCCTTTTTACTTCTTTTGCCATTGCCATTATAGCAGCCAATTAAGCGTGCACATTGAGAGTCTGAGGTTTCCCTAACATTTTTTTGCCTATTTTAATGCCATATTTGGCCAATGACACAAACACACACACAAGCAACGAAAAGACCGAAAGCTGTCTGAGCTATTCTACATTATTTGGTACTTTTTATTCGTTTTTTTTTTGGGTGGGGGGAACTGCGACTACCAATCTAGCACCAACGCAGTAAGTAATGTTGGCTGGAATTTTTCCTAGTTTAAAAAAAGTCATATAAAAAAGAAATACATTGAACATGATTAATGGCCAAAGAGGGCCATTGGCAAGTAACAATTCATAGCAAGGGTTTGTTGCCTTGCTGGCTCGCTATCTGTAACAAACCGACAATAGCAACAAAAATGTTATTCTTTCAATTTCCGTGTTGATTTTCACACCTGAAAATTGTTTATTCTCGAACTGTTTTTGGTGTTTGTTTCAATTAGGCGAATAGTTTTTCTAATTTTTTTTAGTCGTTGTATTTTTCATTTATTTGTGCCTGTTTCTGGAGTGCTTTTTTCTGCAGGCTAAGGCTTAACACAAATTGAAATTTATAGCCGAATTTGTTAAAGCAGGCCAGCCACTACTATTTAAGTTATTTTGAAGATTTTTTCTTTTTGTTTAGCCATAAACAAATATATACAAAATAAAAAAATTTAACAACGTCTTGATTTCTTTAAAAAAAATAACAAGTAAAACTAGTGGCATTTTATTTTGTTTGTTATATATTTGAGTTTGTTATAGATTAAATAGGTCGTTAGGGTTCGCGTAATGTACACATACATATGTATTTGATTGGCAACAACAAACATGTCTGCAGTTTTCAGCAACAATCGGTTATTTCTTGAAATCAATCTTTTGCTGAAATTCATTTCTACTTGAAATTATGGAATCTATATAAAATTTTTGGAATTTTTTTTAATACCATTTGAAATTTATTTTAGTTAAAAATACCCAAAGAAGCGTAACGTTATTCTTGGTTCACAAAAAACACTACGAGTATTTTGTAAATAACAATACAAAAGGGTTTAGCAAAATCGACAAAAATTATCATAAGCGGTTATTCACGAAAACCGCAAATAAAATATCTTTAAGATTTCAAATTCTTTTATATGCTTTTAAATATAATTTTAATAAAGTTGTTGAACTTAATTGAACTGTATTGACATTTTAATTTTCTTTTGCATACTAAAGAATTTTGTTTTTTTAACTTTCATATGTGAATGCCGAGAACAGTTGTTGGTTTTGATCTTTAACATGTTTTCCCCATTTTTATATGCAAGGCGTGCAAGGTTTTTATAGATGATCAAACTCTGAAGATAGAAATTTCAAGTAGATGGAAAGAAGTGTTTCCATTCTACTTTCGTCATTACCATCTCCAGCCGCCAAAAAAAAATAAAAAATGAATAAAATAACAAGAGAAAAAATAAACTATGCTGAACTTAACTAAAATGAAATACAGCGACAACTGAACCATTAGACTGTAATTGCCGCCACGAAAATACAAAGAATTTTTACTATCAGATGCAACTGCTAAAATAAAAAAAATATTAAGTATAAAAGCTTAAGCAAAGATCAACAGTACGACAAGAGAGACAGGCGTACTGATATTCTGGCAAACAGACAGAGACACAAACAGTCAGACACAACTGAAGAGTATTCTTAAAAAAATAATAATACAAACAAACATATAGTTGGTGTAAGTACGTCACTGCTACTGCTGCGGCCACAACCCAAAGAAATCAAAACCAACAAACAAACCAAAAATATAATACGTTTCCACAAAAAGAAATCTAGTGCTGACAGTTAAGCGAATCGATTTATTTAAACAAAAAATAAATAAATAAAAAATAAACAAGCAAACGTTTTGCACAAATTTTTTTAATTTCTCGGAACCGGTAGAATTGTGCTTAAATAACCTTCACAAGATATTTTTAAAACAATAATGCTTTAGAACAAATTTTCGAGTTGAGGTTGGATTGCTTTATCCTCTAGATCCATATTTGTGTGACACATTCCTGATTTTAAATTTAAATAAAAAAGGCTACGAGTGGAAAGGGTATGGTATCCCCACAACAGGAGTCTTCTTTTAGTACCTTCCGAAATCTAAGATTTAAGCAAGACTGAGATTTTATCACAAACATTTTCTTGGTGCAATAAATATTTCTAGATACCAAGAACTTACAAATATTTTAATACTTCATGTACTTTGTTAGTTGTTGATGTATAGAATACAAAAATAATTTATTGGACTGTTGTGCATGTTTAGTAGGGGGTAAATAATTTTTTTTAATGTGTAACAATAATGTGAAACGAAAATATAAAACGGATTCTACATGTTATACCACTTCTTATAATTTATATGACATGACATACATAAGTAAATTCGTTGTTTTATATTACTTTTATGCTTAAAATAAGACATTAAAGAAATAAATCTATGTAAATTCCTTTATTATTTTGTATAATTTTATTTAAAATGTGTAAATGAAATAGCTCTCAAGTGTTGTTTATCGTTATTATTATTTGCGTCAGTTATTTTTATGTGTTTATTTTATGTTTATGTGTAAAGGAATAATGAACCCGGTTTTACATAATTTTATCACAAATTTTAAAAATATTTTCAAAACACTATTTCCACTTAATGTTGGTTAACAATGATCACCAGTATACACATACTTAACGGCCAGATTCATCCTTCAGATAAGTGTAAAAAGTTGCAGATACTTATTCACTCTGGGTTGCCGTCAGTCATTGCTTACTTTTAAATGTTTAGCACAACCGATGAACTTGCTATAATCACTTGGCTTTTAATGAAACCAAAAACCTTAAGGCTTTTATAATTTTTTTTTTTTGGTTTTTCTTTTGACAAAAAACTAAACGGGAGAGAAAAGCAGAAAAAGAAATAAAAGCGACAACATAGACCTCTTAGACAAACTGTAGGTCTAGTTAAAAGTTATAGATTTGCCACAAAAGATTAACGCTTCCAAAAAGGATGGCTTTTTGTAGGGCTCATTTTAAGTTTTCTCCTTAATAGTTAGAAGAAATTGTTTAGCTTTTTTGCATTGTTTTCTTTCTTAGCTTCTTTATGTTGTGAGTATTTTTTATTTTTTGTATTTTTTTCTTAAATTACTAAGCCCTTTTCTTGGCTCGAGAAGGTGATTATAATCTACTGTCAGGAGTGTATGGTGACTTGCTTAGCAAGTACAATAATGAATGTGGATACTGAAAGCATAGATAACAGCTTTGGTAGCCAAAATTAAAATACTATTTTTTTTAATTTTTAATGAAGTTCGAACTTGTACATTATTTTCATTTTCACAATAGAAAAATTGCATAAATATTTAATAGAAACCTCACTATTATTAAACAACAATAAATTGAATGGATTTTGTTTAAAACGCCTCTTTCATTGGCAATGAGATGTTACGTATATTAAATAATACAAAACAATTGTAACATTTACTAAAATAAAAAGGTTCAAAAAGCAAAATGAAACTAAAAACGAATAAATTGAAAACTTGCTTTCAGAATAAGTGCAATAGATCAAATTTAAGCTTTCCAGAGAAAGACCAGAAATTTATTATGTGTACTAAGCAATTAAGTCGTCTAAGCCACATAAAATATGGTCTTAATTGTTGTTATTTACATTTGTTGTTATTTTACTTTACTTAAAAGAAAGTAATTGCAGCAAAAAGTTCACAATAGTTGTAAGAGAAAAATGTTTAAATAAATGTTGGAAAAACTAAAGTAATTTTCTGAGGCAATGGAGCAAAACATACAACAAAAACTCTACGAATATAAACAAAATAACAAGAAAACTGCACTAAAATAACTGCATAAAAGAAAATAAAAATCAAATACGAAAAGACAAAAAATAATGATTTCTTTTCGAAATTAATGAAAATGAACAAATAAAAGAAAGTGTAAACTTGCATTAACCTATTTTATATAGAAATAAAGCCTGAGATCGCTACTATGTATTTATTTTGGCAACAACTGACTACAATTGACAGTGAATCAAGTGAGAGTGAAGTTTTTGGGGAAGACAATTAAATCCAACATGTATATTACCATGTTGTTGTTATTAGATTTATTTAGTTTTTAATTTGATCATGAGAAATTTTAATATTTTCTAGTAATACTCGTATCTGATAGTTTCGCTGAGTTAAAGTTCTTAATTTTTAGTCTTTTGACACTTCCCTATTGAGCTTTTTTGCTGTCATATATTTAAATTTACTTTAATAAATTGCTGTAGAATTTTCAAGCAAAGATATGGAGAGAAAAGAGAAAAAGTAAAACATCTGTATTATCGGCAGGGGTTAATTTTTAATTCGTTGCCCTCTTTTCTAAAGTATTTTGTCGGCAGAGGTTTTAGTTGTAAAAAGTTAATCATGCAAAAAGTTTTAGCATTAATTAGAAGAAGGATAAACACTTCTTGTATCCGATTTTTCAAAAAGTTCTTGATAGAAAGATGTTCTATGATTTTGAATTTATGACATTTTTGATAGTTATCGCCTTCTTCGTTTGTACAACTGCAAATTAATTTTAGTCATAAATTTACTTCAAATGTTTAACAGAATCTAACACATATAAACATGTGTACATGTAATGTATGTACATACAAAAATATTTACTAGACATAGTAAATAGTGATGTTTGATATTTTCGTACATTTCCACAAATAGAGACGCAACAGAATACTCGAAACATTAGTGTTGTCATCGTCAACATTTTATTATGTTCCGTAGAAACTTTTAGATACACATCTTTATCCCAGCAAAATTATTGAATCGCTTGCAAAGAGTTCAAATGTGTCGTCTGCTCTTTATTTGAAATATATTTGGATTTCGATTCATTGAATTTCAAACTTGAGAATTTTATTCCCAATTGGATTTTTGTTTGCTGGGATACTTGCAATATAACAAATGTTTCTACATATATTAGAGTGTGTGTGTGTGTGTTTGTTTGTTTTTGTTTTACACTAACAACAACTTGTACTATGATTCTACTATGACTACTTACCATTTGCATATCCTCTAAGTTCATCTTACTTTATATAATAATTATCACCTTTCTGTATCTTCGAAGCATAAACATCCCATTTTACAAGTTGCTATGCCGCTAATGCTGTTTGTTTTGTGGTACTGCTGCTATTGATGTTGCTGTTGTTACTGTTGTTGTTGCAACTAATGTTGGCTACTGTTATTGTGTATTATTGTTGTTGCTGCTGTATTATTTTTGTTGTTGGTGCTTGTCTCCATTTTAGTATTCCTGTTGCTTGTGTTGACTCTTGTGACATTGTCTTGTTTCTGTTGCTGTATTTGATGTTGTAAGTTGTACGAATACTAAGTTTGTGCAGTAGCCAACTAAACTCTAGCTCT
This sequence comes from Gymnocheta viridis, assembly GCA_956483585.1. NCBI lineage: Eukaryota > Metazoa > Arthropoda > Insecta > Diptera > Tachinidae > Gymnocheta > Gymnocheta viridis. Next base: position 86,530,994 of record OY101444.1, read on the forward strand.
AGAATGATAAACACGACACTTGACAACATACAATTTTGCTGATTGCGCACAAAGCCTTAACAGCACAGCATACAACAACTGCAACAAACCAATAAAGAACAATGAGAAAAAGTCTATAAAATGTGTGTTTGCTTTGGCTTTAAACAAAATGTTGGAAAGGGCAAAAAACATCTCCAGTTCATTTCATAATTGTACGTATTAATTAAAGAATACGTTCAGAACAAATATGGTCTGCGACAGACAACTGCACACATATTCACACACATATGTACGTGCGACAGTGAATGTGCTGTAATGTACATATTTTATGTATGTTACGTTTATGTTGTCATTTTGTTTTAAGGCGGTACTTTTAAGCTGTCAAACAAAATGAGTACAATTTATTAAACCTAAACACGCACTACACCCTCTATTTTGCAAACAATTTATGATCTTGGTCTTAGCAAATAACAAACAAACAAACAAACTGACAAAAAATCTATATTTTTAGCTCTCATGTGTACGCAGGATATGCTGCAATATGTTTTTATGTTCTGCTAAGACATTGTCTAGAAATCTTTTACTATAGTGACATTTACAATTTAGTTTAAATGATTAATGAACTGTGGAAATCTGCCGCTAGCCTATAAAATAATAATTTAAGGGAGACTCTTTTTTACTTCCAAACTTCAATAGTAACTTTTCTACGAGTACCACTATTTTCAAGAATCTACAGACTAGATTTCAAACGCAACATAATGTTTAAGTTTACCAAAGATCGATAACCAAAGTCAAGTAAACAAAGGTTTGTTTATACCCGTACTAAGGTTTCTTGTGGTTAAAATTTATGAAGGAAGTATACAAATGTTACACATACTGTATTTTATATGCACGCTATGACAGACATCTAAATGTTTGAAAGTTGTTTAGGCCAATAATAACTTTTTGTCTAATCACCGATAAACGAAATTTTATATTTTTAGAGTACATTTTCTTCATCTCATAACTTGAAACACATTTTCTGAAGGACGATTTTTTTTTTGGAGTTACAACGTTGTCTGAGTAAATGAGCTGTGCTGTGAAATTATTTTTTATACGAAATAAATAGTGTTTTATTATACGAAAAATTTTAGTTATTTAGTTTTTTGAAACCAATTAATTTATTATATTTATATATTTACGATTATTATTATATATATTTAAGATACCAACCCATACCATTTAAAATTACTCAAAAAAAACATGACCCAACAAAAAATAGACCCATATTAGGTGTTGAGGTGCTTTGAAAATGTAAAATGACCCAAAAATCAAACTCTAAATAATAAACCTTAAAATTCGTCAAAAAAATCCGAAAAATTCCAAATTGTACACAAAATTTTATGTTGTTGTTTCAAACAGTCAGGACCCCAAAATATCATGCTACCGCTCTCAACATCTGCGTAACTATCTCTAATATCTACAGTCTTAAAATATATTCGAGTATTATGCTTCAAACAGAACAATTAACTTAATAATATTGCCTTAACGAGTGTAAGGTTTCTTGATTCAAACGAAAAAGTAGGTGGTGGTGTGCAAGGAAGATGTACAGAATCCACAACATACGTCATACAACGTGCATAGATAAAGAACATCTAAAAATACTGTTCAAGGTATATTGGTTTATGTGAATGTACTCGTATGTCTTCTTCGCATTGGATAAGTTTAGCATAAATTAAATTATAAAGAATTTTATGAGCGTTATTGCCTTAAAGCATAAATACTTGTACTTTTGCAATTTTACCAGTCTTATGCGGGTACTCCCAGTACTAGATGTAACCAAGAATTTTATTCAAAAGTTTTATGAAGAAAAATACAACAGAAAAACGAAAAAAAATCTCAGCAAACATGGAGGGTGGACATGTGTTCTTTTACCCATTTATTTGTACATAACAATTAAATCTGAAAGTTCTAAAAATACACAATTAACTTCTTGCAGTTAGAATTAAACACCCGATAGGAGTTTTATTTGTGTAGTGTGTTAACGCATTTTGGTGTATGATATCAAAATAAATAATAATTTCGTTTCAAAAAACACACTTCAGTTAGAAAAGCAACTATAAAACCATATTGAGGAAAAGCCAATAAAATACAATATATCGAAAGACACTTTGAATTTGTGCTTTTTGCTAAAGATATAGAAAGTTCAGAATTTGTATTAAGAGAATTTATAAAATTCTAATTACGAGAAAAATTTTCACCAAGGTATGTCTGGAATTATTTATTGTAACCCCACTGTTTGTAGTTTTTTTAAATTTCCAGCTCATCCTTTACACAGCCGTTTATTTTTATTGTGCAACTGAATAAATAAAGTACCTACCAATATAAATGAATAAATATTTATCTGACTTGATTTTTTAAGTGCAAATACGTTTTATTTGTTTTACATGAGGCTGTACGCCTCTTAATAATACTTAAAAAAAAAGAAATATTCGCACAGTGATCAACAAATATCCCTGGGCTATTTAATGTCTGCACTTGTATTGTATAATAAAATCACATCAATTCAATTAAAAATTTTATAAAACAGGCGAGACGCCTACAAGCAAGCACAGAGTGTCAAAAAATAAATTATTTCTAGATTCCATTAATTTTGTTTAATATGTTTTTAATTAAACTATTGCTGCTAATAGAATAGTCTAGCCAGTGCTGTACTTATATTGAATTCCCATTTGTGGGATAAAAGTTTTTTATGTAAACAGATTTCTTTGAGAATCTGCTTTCGTCATTGTGAATTTTAAATTGATATATCTAGCGAAGACTTGAATGCCTAGGGAAATCAGTAACTTCATGGTTCAAATTTAAGTTCACGTTCTAATTCATATAAAAGTAGGTTCATTTAGTTTTAGCAAAACTTTAATAATATTCCAACTTTTCTTATTAGGAGTTGTGCTTATATTTTGTTATTTTTTGCAAGATAAATCGTATTTTGTATTTGCATGATTGACAATTAGAGAAAAGGATGGTCTTAACAAGTTGAAATGCAAATTTTCCTTTAGATAATTCAACATAAATTGTTAGTTTTAGTAAGTTTGTTTATTTGTTAGTTAGTTGGTTGGCTGGTTGTTTTATTAGTTGCTAGTTGCTTTATACAATCGTGATCTGTTGAATCATTTTGAAGAGTTCTTAGAGATAACTTAAAAAGGTAATGGCAGTATCTCAAAACAAAAACATATCCACGAGTATGTACGTACATACACTGCTTTGTTAGTCTAAAAATATGGTATGGGAGGTAAATGTAAAATGACTGTTTCCAGGATTGTTATGGTGCACATATTGTACAATTTGCATGTCTTTCTTCTTGTTAATTCCAAAATTTTTTTGCTATTTATACGATATACACTCACAGTAAGAATGTAAGTAATCTTTAACATGGAGAAAATTTAAAAAAAAAAACTATTATTTTATGAATGCTTTAGAAAAACTTTTTAACGATTTTGTGTTAAGAATTCTTGTTGGTTTTTTTTTTACTTAAAATTTGTAAATTTTTTTTTAATGATCTTGGTTCATAGAACAGTCATAAGAAAAGAAATATGATACGCAAAGCCATAACAAATGCTTAAATCATACGACTAGTATTTTTAAAGCTGTTGGTGTTCTTGCATAATGCGTATAATTTAAGAGAATAATAAGAAGAATACAAAATTATGCGTGAGTATGCATATATTTTCTGTAAATCAAAACTACTTAAATTCTTTTCAAATCAATTAACATTTGTAAACAAAGTTTTTCAATTAGGTAGTGCATACACACACACACGGACTCGCATGCAAATACTCGTATATATGCATATTTAATGATTGACTTGATTAGATACCTCTTAAAACTTGTGTCATCTTCTTAAAAAGGTTCTATTGATAAACGTAAATTAAAAATTCTACTGAATGCCATAGAAATAAGTTTAATGACTTGTCAAGTTTACTATGGGAGTCATAATCATCAACATCGTCAAAGAATCATTGTGCCTTAAAAATAAGAAAATCATGTGTCTTAAGTCTTTTGTTTGCCATGTGCACTTAATACACGCATATGTACATACATATATACATACATGTACAGACAAATCTATAAAATTCAACAATATATGAATGTTCGTTCCTTCTTGTTCGCCTGCCCGTGAGTGCGTTGTTTGCTCATCTTTATATATATTATCAGTAGCTATTGTAAATGTCATTTTTTACTAAATTTACCATGCCATAAACATATCCTGCCTCTTTGACACATCAGTGTACGTTGGATTGTATAATATGCAAAATTATTGCCTGCTGTTGTTTGCATCTCTCTCTGCTCGGGATTTCACTTTTGTAAAACTTTTTTTTTAATTCTTTTCCTAAAGCGTCTACTCCTAACAAATAGTACTATAACAACAATAACAAATAAACAACAGCTTTAAGCTGTCAGCAGCACTATTAAAATAAAGAAACCAAAAACAACAACAGCTGCATTTACAAATAAAAAAGAAGATCTACGCAAAAAAATAAATAAAAAGCGAAGCAAAATATTAACTAGAAATGAAATTTTTCTTTTTTGTTTAAGATTCCACAGAAGAGAAAAAAAGGTTCTAGCAGCATTTTTTTAACGAAAAGGTATCATAACCAACACCAGCACTTTAAATATTTTTCCTTCCTAATCAACACACAACACAGCACGGAAACTAAAGTGGTGCACAAAGTTTGCTACGAGAGTGGTTACTGCTGTGATGTTACATTTTTAGGAAATTCGCATAAAAGTTGAGAAGCAGGGTGTAAAATTTTCGTTTTAACTAAAAGTGACATTTTACATTGAAGAATGGTGTTTAAAATAACAGCAGTCTTTGAAAAACTTTATGAAAAATGCCGTTGTTTGAGCCGAAAAAAATACTTTATTAAAAAGTTGTTTTTTTTTTAATTTATGTACTTATCTTATGACATGTTTTAAAAATACGATTTTCAAAAAAATTTTTTAATTCTTTCTTAGAAAATTCAAATGATTTTGCTTGCCAATTGCATGTTTGTTCCTAAACAAAACTTTCAATACTTAATGGTGCTGATATTTTATTTACAACTGTAAAAATATATATATTTTTTTAGTTTTTTTTCGAGGTAAAAAGGGTTCCAAAGATTTCTACGAGTATACGATTATGCGTAGTGTATGTAATACTGTATTTTTGTTGTTATTTCTGTTGTTGGCCTAAGCTGCGTGAGCTTTAACAAAACTTTTTATGCATTATTCATGTTATTGAACCTTGGTGTAGGCAACATTTTCACAAAGAAAAAGACAAACACACCTAACCAAACACGAAGACATTTTTAACCCAACAAACATTGGCTTTCACGTTGAAAACATGATATTATTTCTTGTGATAAAAAATAATAATATGAATTATAATTTATAATAGGAAAATTGTATTTACTCGTATGAGCCTTAACAATTGTGCGCAAAACAGAATTTCAAAATGCTTCCAAGCCTGTTTGTTAACTGGGTATTTGTTTTCACTGTCTGTATCAACAATATGGCAAATAATAATATTAAGTTTAAGAAGCATGGAAAGAAAAGTACAGAAAAAACGTAACACATACAAAAATTATGACTTGCATAACCAAACTAAACACTCTTAACGAAATAGCGAAAACAGAAAAATATTAAATAAAAATAAAAAAATAAACCAAATGCTTGAATGTAAAATATACTCGTCGTATCTGTACATTCGTTTGTTTGTACGAGTATATATTTTCGTATAAATAATTTTACAAGTCATAATAGGATTTGCATTGCAAATGTGTTGTATGTATAGAAACATACAAAACAGAGCAACAACAAATATGCAATGCGGAATATTGACAATGACAGCAATATCCAAATGATAAGCACATATAAGCAAGTAGTACGTATGTACATGTCTTTTAAAATGTCCTGCAACATAAAATATATAAAATAGTACCAGCCATTGTTCTGAAAGACACTCAACAAATGTTTATGGTTTTTAACTATTTTTTTATTATATTAGTAACAAAAGTTTTGTTGTACTTTCAAGATGCCTAAAACAATATGTCAAAAATATATTTCAATTTTTCTTATGTGATCATGTGATTTCAATTGATTTCGAAATTTTCTCCGCAGATGCGGATAAGTAATAAATGATAATATGTTTGTCGTTTGGCCAACAATAATAATTTCATATAATTCTGCCGTGGTATCAAAAAATAGAGACAACAATTGCAATTTATGGTCCTTCGAAACATATGCGTTTGCCGGCGTTGATTACACTTTTAGCAACGCATACAGATGCACTTTAAAATTCCGAAATCTGAAATTTCGCAACACAAACGACTTATCACGATGATCGACTCAATTTGCAAATCTTTACCTATCGCTTTTCCTATTTAGCTAAACCTTCCCACTTAAGAAAATATATATGAAATATACATTTGAAAATGTTTCCCTAAACACATATATTTAACATAATAAAACAAGAACATGGCATGTATTTAGGGGCTCCCAACCCATTCGTAGCGCATATTAAACAAAATTTACAGTAAAAGATATAAACTTCGTAAGAAATTATAAACCCCCTCCACTCTCGCTAAATGTGTTACGTAATATGTGAACAGTTCCTTGGAAAAAATAATTATAGTTTTGTAGCAAACGTAAAGACAAACTTTATATTCGAGATTCTCCTTAAGCAAGGCAGGGCACAAGACAACAAGACGTCTGCTTTAATATTTTTTGTTAAGATTTTATATCAATTTCTATATGTGGAAATAAAGTAATAAAGACAATTTTTTTGTACAATAAAAACTTGGAATTGACTTTATAGGCAGAAAAAAACTGAAATTCTTAATATATGCACATAATTTCATTCATATACAAATACACAGTAATTGGTACGGCGCACTGTGGCTGAAAATCGTTTTTCATTGGCCAAAAGTCAAATTTTTTTTTGTCACCGATTTTTAAAATTTTTACGCCCTTTTGCAGCTAATATATCCAGATTAAGGTAGCCAAAAAATTAGGTTAAACTATTGATAATTGTGAGCGTGGCATGCTGTCAAACTCAACGGTTTTTTGTAATTTCAGAAAAAGGTGTTTTTCTGTTGTTTTTTATCAAAAATAAATGATTACTACTCGCAAGCTATCATCGATAATGGCCTGCGGTCTTTTTTATAATGTTGGTAGGATTATAGTCTTTAGTTTTTGCAAGTGGTGAGAGCTCTAGCGTTTAATATTAAGGGCGTTACGGAATATTTATGAAACTACTATATTTTTCTCAAATTTAAACTTTAGTAGAATAGAACTTCTAGGGAACAAAAGGGAACAAGAAATGTATACCACCCGGAGAAAGGTGAAAGTGTCCTCTTTACCGCTATATATACTTTTGCACCCGTGACGAGCCGTGTGTAGAACACTTTTTTCATTTTAATGAAATTACTCCAAAGTACTCGTATACAATGGTGTATATAATTTTCACTTTTTTGCCTAAAAGTTTATGTTTTTACTTTAGACTACGTAAAACTAAAAAAATTAAATATAATACCTGCGAAATATATTAAGCTCAGACTGCGTGCGATTGAAAAAGGCTCAAATATGTATCCAGCATATCATCACATAACCGCTGCTAAAATGGACTGTTTGCCATCAAAGGACACTATTACAATCACAGCAATTTCGGCAGAGGTACAACTACAATCTCTACTTGATCACACAGCCGAACGCTTGCTACAATCAATAACAGGAAATGAGTTAAAGAAATGTGGAAACACAAAGTTAATTCTTTTTTGTAAATGGGGATGTGATGGTTCTTCGGGACAAAAACAATACAAACAAGCTGTATGTGAAAATATATCGGACTCAGATATGTTCATGGTATCATTTGTACCATTGCGATTGAAAAAGATTTTGGAAGATTCAGAGCCTTCGACTAGTACAACGCAAACAATGAATATTTGGAAAAATGAGACACCATCTTCTACGAAATACTGCAGGCCAATCAAATTTGAATTCAAAAAAGAAACTCATGATGCCATTAACAAAGAAGTTAGTGATATCAAGACCCAAATTGCAACACTACAGCCATTACAATTACAGTTGGATGGGCAGCAAATTGAAGTAAGCTACCAATTAGTGCTGACAATGATAGATGGAAAAGTAGGTCAGGCTTTGACTAGCACGAAGGCTGCATCCAGCTGCATTATATGCCAAGCAACATCAACCCAATTAAACCAAGTCCCGACAAAATCATTAGATAATACCGATGCATATGAATTTGGATTATCACCACTACATGCAAGAATACGACTTATGGAACACATACTAAAAATCAGTTATGATTTGGATTTCGGGTCTTCAGGATCAATAAGAAACAACGAAACCAACAAAGAGTTAAGAAGTTCAAAAAAGAAACATGTTCAAGATGAATATCGCAAATTAGGATTGATTATAGATCAGCCAAAACAAGGGTCAGGCAATACAAATGATGGCAATACCGCAAGAAGATTCTTTTCAGATCCAGAAACAGCATCTGAAATAACAGGAGTGGATTTTAACCTTATTTTCAGATTTAAAATAATCCTAGAAGTACTTGCGTGCAATGAAGAAATTGACTCTAGAAAATTTGGAGATTATGCTAAGGAAACTGCAAAAATATATACAACCAACTACGCATGGAGAAATATGTCTGCAACAGTTCACAAAATCCTTTATCATGGAGAAGATGTCATTAAATATCATTTGGTGCCACTTGGAGATCTATCAGAGGAGGCTCAGGAAAAAAGGAACAAGGATTACAGATTTTATAGAGAGCACAATACTAGAAAAATTTCAAGAAATTCAACAAATGAAGATCTATTTAATATATTATTGGCAACGTCAGATCCGTTCATCTCCAGTATTCGAAATCAATGGAAAGTGGAACATCGGGATTTAGATGAAGAAGCCAAAAAACTACTAAAGAACAGAAATAGCACAGAACAAAATATGGAATATTTGCAATCAATATTTGAGTCAAATGAATAATAATTATAATTGCCTTTCATTGTTATTTAAGTACGAAAAACATAATATTAGTAAAAAATAATAATAAACAGAACCTACCATTGTTGCAAATGCTATTAAAATTTATTGCAGTTTTTATTTTTAAAATGTTTTTAAAATTATCAAATTTGACAGCAAAAAATAATAAATATTTCTGTAGTAATAGTAATATTTTTAGATAATATTATTAACGTGTTTTTTTAAGTGTAACTATTCTTTGAGTGTAAACAAATTTGCAAATTTGTCAGCAAAAAATTTTAAATTTTTCTGTAATAGCAAAATCTCCAGTTGATTTTACTATTTTTTTCAGTGTAAAATTTTTTTTAAGTGTAACATTAAAAAAATTCCATTATTACAAAAAATATTTATAATTATTATTAATTTCCAAATATTAAATTTTTTTAATAAATAAAAAAATAATAAACCCATATTTCACTCTAAAAGTTAAAAAAATTCAAAAGTTCAACTTTGACCTAGAATTCCTTAAAAAGTCCTTAATCAATTTTAATGAAATTTAAACTGAGTCAAGCTGAACTAAATATCTATCCAATAAAATAAACATTACTTCAATATTTTGATCGGTTCAAAAGTTACAGAATTTTGGCCAATGAAAAACGATTTTCAGCCACTGTGCGGCGCTTACTTAGCGCAAAACGTTAAAGGCATCTACTATACGAGTATATACATATGTGTGCACATGCATACATACATATTTACTTATTTAATTTTGTATTATGAATATGTATATAAATGCTGTTTTTTTGAAGCCCGATAGAACTTTGAATTGGCCACACTGCTTTGTTTGATAACCGATTTGACAGCTCTCAGTTGTTTTTTGATTCCTTTGGTTTGTCATTTTATAATGAGTAGATTCACGTGTGATCTCAAAAATAATTTAAAAAATATAGAAAAATTAACAAAAAGTTTAGAAAATTAGATTATTTTCACTGGCGTTATGCGGCTTGTCTACGACGATAAAGCAAAGACAATTCAACACTCGGAACACAACCTTCGGCTAGTTTTTGGCGAAATACGACGGTCTTTATTGTGAGAAGTGTATAGTGTATGAAAATTGGACATCCAGCTAACCGCGGCTGATGCATGTCAAAAGCTATTTTCAGACATAAATCGTTGATATTCCTAGTCATTAATTAAAGAACGCTTATGAGATGTGCAGCGGCCTCAAAAAATAGTGCCCCGAGATTACTTTCTTAATAAAAATAATTTGAAGTCATCAAAAAATATGTTAAACTAAAAAGAAATTCTTAAAGTCAGATTTGAAGTTGCGCCAAAGTTTTATTTTAATTTAAAGTTCTATGAGGCTTAAAAATTAAACTCCCTTTATTTCATGTAGTACATACATATTTGTATTTTGGTTTGGATAAACTGATTGTTGCTGCTAACTCAAATATAACACCAAATTGGATTTGTAGAAAATGGTTTTGGTTGGTAGATAATATTCATTCCAATAAATATATTATATGAATAACAGAAGCACGTCAACATGTATTTAACATGTCCACCCAGGCAAAAATAATGCTCAGAAAAACAAAGAATCCGATATTTTTATTTTATTTTCGATTTAAGTTCTAGCCAAAGGCAACCTTCTCACTGATAATATCGTTACGTATTCACACAGCGCACTGACAACCAAATTGTATATACATATGTACATAACTACCATGAGCATGTATGACCAAAATGTAACTGGTAAGTACTCGTATCGTATTGTTGGCATATTCGCTTTTGTGTGACTGTGTTGTATGTAAATCATCTAAAAGAAATCTTATTGGTAAGTAGTCTTCATCTTCATCACAAATGCCTACAGCATTTTTATTATTGAAATTAATTCCACAGCAAAGTGATGGTGTGTTATATATACACAGATTCGAAAGCATAAAATCGCAAATAATGGAAATCCTTGTAACAACATTAACATTTATATTAATGCAGATAGTTAGGAAATTATTTTATTATTACAATAGATGTTATGGCTTTCTTTTAATCAAAAAATTTCACATGTTTTCATTATTTATTATTTATTTTTTTATGAATGAAACTGTATGATTTATATTCTGAACACATTTATTGTTAAAACCTTCGATTGTCTTCCTTCAAGCACACACACGTTTAGGAAGTACGAGGATCTAAACTTTTCTAATCTTTAAATTTTTATAACAACGCCTTTTGCCCACATCACTTTTGTTCTAAAAAAATGTTGTTGCTAAGTGTAAAACTTTATAATAGTCTGGACATAAAATTAAATGTTAGCAAATTCTAAAAAAATACTTTAATTTCTTGTTTAAAATAGGTCTCGCTCTTTATTCAGCCCTTTATCATATACTTGAAACATTCTTCACAGTCCAACAAAATGCTCCCTTAACAGAACACCTTTCCGAACACCTTTACGTCATCGTTTATATTCAAAAACAAAACTAAATTAATAATTTAATTATTTTATGGTTTGTTTCGAGCATTATTTATTTATTTAAATGAAAGTTGTTAAATCGAGCTTGAGATCGAGGCTGGTAAACACGTATTATTTTATAATATTAATTATGTATATAATTTTTTTTTTAAATAATGAAAAAAATAATAATTAGAATTAGCGAGTTCAAGTCTCAAACTCAAGCCTGATACAATAACTTCCAATACAAGTAAATTATGTTTAACACATTAATTGAGCAAACTGTCAAAGACAATAAAAGATGTTTAAAATGTTCGACTCGATTAGACTTTAACAGTATTTCCAGTTTTTGATTTTTTGTTATAACGAAAGCAATATTTGTAGCTGCGTGAGCCAAAAAAATATACATTGTATGATTTACAATTTTAAAGCTATTTGGAAAGATTTTTCTATGATATAAAACTAAGGTAAGGAAATGATTTTCAACAAAAATGTGTTTTTAGTTTAAAAAAAATTTCGAATCAGAAGTGTGTGTAGTAGAACAGAATATATGTATGTCTGTTAAATGCATTTTTGCTTTCTTCGTTCTTTTTCTTTCTTTGGCTTTATTTTTCATCCTAGTTTTGCACAGAAAGAATTATTGCTCAAAAATTTTCCATAAAAAAGTTTATCAAAAATTAAAATTTATTTTAATTAATTTCGTAATTGAATTAATTACTCATGTGATTAAAAATAACATTTTCTAACAACTTTTACAAATTTTGCTTAAATGAAAATTGCAATTTTAGTAACTGAATACACAATTTTCTTCGTAAGTTGAACTTTGACATGCAGTTTCCATTATCGAAATCGTATTGTAATTTTTCTGTATACATTTTTTGTTATTTTTTTTGCACCTTAAAATCGTTAAAAGTGCAAAAACTCGGAAAGCTGTCATGTAAGGTTAGAAAAATTAACCAATTGCAAAATGGTTTAAGATTGGAGGATTGGAGATTGCTAAATCATAAATAAGTGGCGAAACTCAGAAAAAGAAATTAATTTAATGTTTATGCATGGTAAATCAATCTCTGAACTTACAAATAAGAAAAATCTGAAACGTTGATAAAATCAGAAAGGGTGCAATTTTCGAAAAAAAAATCAATTAAATGCAAAATTGTGAGAAATCACAGTTTCGTTATAACTTAAAAAATAATAATACAATTGATTTAATTTTAATAATGTGCCAAAATATTCTAAAAGAAACAGAATCAAGAAAAATATATTCGGAAATGATGAAATATCTATAATTTAAAAAGATCTAATATCTCATGGAAAATATGTTTGAAGAAACCTTCCATTGATTGATTTCTTCTCAATTATAGAAAAATAGTTTTTCATGCACATAAAGCACTTTTTTAGAGCACATTTTTTGTTGCCCTGATAATTACACACCAGCAGAAAGAAAAGCACAATGCGTTAGTTTTAATAAAATATATAATTTAAGATAACGAAAGACGATTCGTACAGAAATCTCTCAAAACACTTTGTGGTTTTCTTATACATTTTCTTAATTGTCGAAACTGAACTTTAGTTTTATTGACCAAATATTATTTAATGTGTTTGATGAGTTATACAAAAGCAGATAGTGGAAACAGTGTAGCACCATACCTACACATTTCAACATTAAATGTAATAAAATATTAAATAAGAAAAAAAGGTTTTGCATAAAACTTGATTTTCTGCCGCACCGGCAATTTAGGCAAAAGACTTGTCTAATACGCACAAAGTGAAAGAAAAATAAAAGGATACTAACGAAAATAGAACGAACGCAGCAAAAACACCATTGCTAAAACCATTTTATGTATTTGGACAGTTTCGCATATGATTTACGCCTTCGGATAAATTATTAAAACGATACTTTATAATTCTCACGGGACAAACATACTTGTATACATGACCCATATTCTTAACCACAGCACAGTCGAGTCGCCGTTGTCTTCTTCCCACATTAATGTGTAACTAAAACCAATTATAGTTTGCAAAGACATGTATTATAATTGAGGTCCTACATTTTTATTTCTATGTGAAATAAAATTACAAAAAAACTGTTTAGCATACACATCCAATCAAACTAACTATTAACACAATTGTAAAGAAAGTTCTATGTTTCTATTCCCTTTTTGTACGACTACAAGCTAAAAATCAATTGAAAACATTTATTTTTATTTAAGTACGAGTATATAACAAATTAGTTACATTGTAGAACAAGAAATTTTGCAGCTTCCTCGAATAAATACAACTGATATCTGGACGTGTGAGCAAGTATGTTTTTCTGCAACGTTACTTGGAGGTATTCAAACAAAATGCTCCACTACGCTGTTGCGTGCTGTGAAGAACAAGATTGCAAATGTTAGTTTAGGTTGTTTTTTTTGCTCCCGTGTTTTTCCTCCAAATATATGTATGTTGATGATAAGGATTGGACAAATTTTGTGTAAAAAAGTTTTCCAGCATGCCAGATTTAACAAAACAAACCCTTGCACGCACTTAAGATTTGAAGCAAATAGTGTTTGAAGAGTTTTGTTTACATTTTACTTTGTAGAAAAAATATCTAAAGTGTGGCGGAGAGTCTTGCCTAGAAATAACTAAATATCCTCAACGTTTAGTTTTTTTTTAATTCACAATCCGCGTTATTTTTTATTTTTATTGTCTAATGTCTACATTTGCGTACGAAATTGAATTTGCGTGTTTAAGCAAAAGTTTTGTTTTTGAAGTTGCTTTTTAGATTGACTTTTCTTGGGCCCTCTAGACACCAACCAATGCTTACAATCGCATTTGAATGTTTAAGCATTAGATAGCAACAAACAATTCTAGAGCTTTACTTACATACATACAACACATGGATATGTGCATACACATGTACACAGTATGCATGCATATTTATGTATGTGTGTACAAATATCCATGTAATGTATGCAAGATTTTCTTTTTTTCTGTTTATTAACTGTGACTCCTACAGACAGTTAAAAGTTCGTAGACAGTATTCAATAGAGCTACCAAATGTAAAATATTTCCATTCCATTCCGAATATTCTTAATTTTTCAGTTTTCTTGTTAGAAAATACTCGAGTTGGCAGCTAGAGATAACGTGCGATTCAACTTGATACATCAGCGCATGCCCACAAACTGGCTGACAGCTGAAGATGCCTGCGTGTATCTCGAAAACGACAAAAATATTAGTATCTAAAAAAAGTCTTACGAGTTTAAGTTTTAGCTCTAAGCCGTCCACTAGACACCCAAGTCGAACAGTTTACCAATTAGCGAACAAAGCTGCTTACAAAAATGTGTCCATTACGTGAATTGATATTATATCCCATTAAAAAAGAACGTCTAAAGAATTGATTAAGATACGGAATTTGTGACCCTATCACTTTTTAAGGAATTTTACATTTTTTTCTGATTTAATGAGTTAAGCATTCCATCGTGAACGTCGCACAATGTAATTCCGTTTTCTTTTCTTCAAAAAATTTGTCATTTTTGCTACATTTTATCAAGAAAATTGCAATTCAAAGTTTTTTTAAGACAAAAATTTTGCCTTGTATTCGTAAGTGATGATTCAATAATTTCTAATAATCGCGCTATTTCAAAAAATCATTATATTGCAAATTTTCAATAAAAAGTGCAAAAATTGTTTCAATTTTTTCTAGAAAAGAAAACGCCATAAGATTCAGAAAATCTAGCTAAATAATAGTCGTTTTTTGACTTTGAATTTTATTAACAAATTCAAGAAGAACGAACATATGAAAAATAACTTTATATTGAATAAGAAAATATTAATATTTCATAAAAGTATTCATCTTTAAAAGTGTGTAACTTTTCATTGAAGTCGACGAAAGAATTTTCGGTCTAGCAAATATCATTGCGGAGGGGAAGATTACCTCCTGGGTAGATTCGGAATTACTTCGGCAATTGGGAAGTCTGAAGCGACTCAGACAGTCGAAGCGTTTCATTGGAGGTCATTTCAAGGGCTGTTATCACTCAATATGAGTGGCTTAACGGGGAGATTCACCGGACACTGAAGTCTTAAATGGATCACTATTGGCAGCACCAAGATCAAACTGTGTAGGTTCTACGATTTGTGCGACAATACCTCGGATCATGTATTGTGAGGTCTAAATTCCATGGAAAATACTTCATGACTCCAAGCAAAGTATATGATCTCTCACTGAGCAGGGTAATAATTGGCTTCATTCGTAGTTTAAAATCAAATTATAACTACACTCATTGGGTATTTTTGTGTTGTCGAATCTACACCATGAGCTCTGGAAGGTATGTTAACGCGATTCTGTGAGATTAACGAAGTGATTAAAATTAAATCATGGCAATTTGAAGTGATTAGCAAATCACTTAAATGTATTAGAAACTCTTTCAAATTTGATATGATTCACGCTTAATCACGATTAAGATGATTAACACGACAATTGAGAACGTGGTATTACACTGTGCATTGTTCATTCCATAAAATTGGTAAGCCTCGTATATAATATTTATTGTAGAAAGAAAAACTTTGTATGGTCCATAACTAACCGATAAAAAGATAATAAATCAAACTACTTCTCTTAACACTTGAAGTTATTATGTAACAAGCACGGGACGCAAATTAGTATTTTCCCCTTAAGTTAATAAATTGCATCAACAGTTGGTCAGCTGGGAATGACCAGTCCAGTATACACACGCAATTAGTTTTATTAACAAAAGTTATGTATGCACTAATTTTTGTTTTCGATTTTATTACTGCTGTTACTTGCCTTTCGGTTTTGTTTGCATATTTTTACAAGCATTAGATGAGTGAGGTGAGTGAATGAATGTCTATATATTTTGCTTGCATTCTTGTATTATTCAAATCATGATGAGATTTTCTGATTGTTATTTGTTCAAACATGTAAATACGCATGTTAAATGTTTTTCTTTCTTTTTTCATTTTGTCTATATTTTTCTTATTCCATATTATTTTATTTGTAGTTCTTCTTCTTCTTTGCAATCACGTGCTTTGGTTAATTGTAAATATGTTGAATAGTGTACAAAAAAACCGCAAAATTTGTATTAACTTTACAAGTATCAAGTATGATTAACCACCAAGGTGGGCTTATATTATTTTTATATTATAAATAATATTTTAAAAAGAGTTGCTTTACGGCATAGTACCTGTATACTCATGCAATTTTAAGCATGGAAAATAACAAAAGACTTAGGCAACAGACTTGGTTGGCCACAATTATCTATTTATTTGCCTGTCCTTGTGTCTCCCATTTAAATTGGCAATCACATTGACGTTGAGTTACTGCCAATTATTTAACATTATAATTTAAATAAAATTATTTCAAATTAGCAGTTAATCTGCATGAAAAATTACTAAACATTAATTACATTTTAAACACTATAACCAGCAATTTTATTTTTCATTTACAATTTTTCTAACTTTCTTGGCTTACGAAACCATGACTGAGCAGAAAGTTTCTTTTTATTGAAAGTTTTCTTAAATAATTACTTCCTTTTTTCAATTTAGGTTTAATTAAAAGCAGACACAAAGAAAAATCAAAAGTTGCTGTAGAGTAAAAAGACATTAATAAAAAAAACTCAACTTTGCTTGCATTTTGTATTTAACTAAACGACGACTGAAGCTTTGAAAGATTGCAGTAACCCTTTTGATGCGTATTTTTATACTGTCTTGAGCATACAGTACAATCGAATGTTATAAGTACAATAAAGAGATGGTCGTGTCTAAATGTTTGAAATGTGTCTGTGTTGTTTATGACTTCAATAAAAATTGCTGATCGTTGGAGATTTTTCAAACGAGAACAACAACAGTGCTTTAGAAATCTGACTAGGTATTTGAACACAAATCAAACGTATAATCCAGAAATGATATCGTTGTGCAATTATTGTTAAACTGCCACACTATTTGACTTTTTGTTAAATAAATTAATTTAAACTAAATATTCAGATTTTACTTTATCGTACTAACTTCTCAAAACCAATACTGTAATAACTAAATAAGAGTAATTATGCGAAACCAAAAAACGTTTAAAGTTTTTATTAATAACTTCCTTAATTTACCCTCATTATAATGATTAAACATACACACCTCTCAGGTAAAAAGCCATACATACACAGATACATATGAATGTGTGCGTGTACAGGCATACACGTGCATATTCCCCAAAAATAAGGAGTGGAATTTAATAACAACAAAATACTTTAATTTCCAATTAATTTTAATAAAATATAACAAAAGCAACTTTAGGATTCAAGTAAACTAAAGCGTTGAAAATTTTCGGGGTTTTTATTAAAACAAAAACCGCACATGGAATACGGAAAAAAATTAAAATGCATTAAATAAAAGCGGTATTAAAAAAAATACAAATTATTTTTACCGTGACAAAGATTTCTTCTTTCTGTATGTTAAAAAAAGGAAAAACTCTAATAAAGTACGGAACGTCAAATTTGAAGTTTTCAAGAAATTTATGATGTGATATGGAAACAGTCAGTGACGTTTGTTGTTCTTAAGAATGGTTGGTGTTTGACAATAACGCTATAAACCAAACATACATGTGCAATAAAAAACTGTACGTACATACATATGTATGTACGAGTATGTATAGTACATGCAAGTATTTATGTATGTTTGTGCATTTCATTGCAGTTATGTTGTCGGAGTGTTTTTGTTGTCGTTTTGTCGTTCCAAACGTGTTGTTTTATATGTTCGACGTGTTTATTTGACGAGTGCTCACTCATAAACGCTTATAAACTCTGCACGTGATTTTCATTCATAAACACACAATTTCGTTAAATCTCTTTACCGGCATATGAGCATAAAAACAGCAACACAACACCATGAATTGTGCAAATGGAAACTACAAAATTCTTTAAAAACCTTCCGCTTTAAGTTTTGCTTCTTTTTCTGTAATCGAGCATTGTTTAAAAATATTTATGTATGTAAGTACATAAAAGTAAAAATCAAATATTTTATTGTGTGAACTTTTCATCAAGTTGTTCATCAAACGTTTGTTTAGTTATTATTAAAAAAAAATAAAACAAAAATTTTATTCAAAGAAAATTATGTCGGGGTTATTACGAATACTTTTTTTGTCTGTCTTTTATCCAATTTTCTTTTGGTTTTGCTATCCCACTAAACGCCTTTCTAACTCTTTTGGCCATAAACTCTAAAAAAAATTAAAAACGTTAAAATAACATCCTCCAAGTTGCATAAGCCATATTATCATTGATGGCAAATATTTGCACTACAGTGCAGAATGGGTTAACGCAACCCTCGATAAGCGCATCACTTCGTTATTCGCAACACCCAAATTCTTTACCTTGGTGACTCTGTTACCGCAACTTTTCAAAAAACAAGACCTTAATTAACGCAAACTTTGCAAACAAAATTAAGATTCTCTATTTCGTTTAGTTTTTTATTAATAAATTCAAAACTATAAACCTTTGTGCATGAAATCTTATCATTACGTACAAAAATAATTTTGATTTAACGCTGTTCTAGGAATATCTAAGAATTTTTGCGTGGTGCTTTTGTTTTTGAAACCAACGAAGTTCAAAAAATTCTTTGTTTGCGAGTGGTTGTTCTAGTAAGATAACAGTCGAAAGTTTCACAGTTTTTCCTTAAAAACATGTAGAAAATAGACATAGAAATTTTTTATTCGGTTTTCGCAACAAACTCAGTTTCCGTAAATTTCTGTTGGTTTCGTTAACCGAGTCTGCACTGTATTTGCAATATTTGAGACCGAGCATTGTCCTGCAGATAAATAACCATTTCATATCTCTGCTCGTACTGGTATTCCGGCCAATTTTCTCTTAATGCACGGCTAAAATGAATTAATGTTAGCTTATAATTCTGGTTCTTCTTGTCAGACTTATTTAGCTCTTACCGTATCCCTTTCTTAATAAAATTAATTTTAATTAATTCAAGCGTGATTTAATCACTTTTTATTGAAAAGATAAATTTAACATTTTATCATTTGCATGATTGACTTAGGGTACTTTCAAAATAACAGGCTAATACGAGTATATAGTTAATAGCTTTTTAACTATTCATCACATATGTATATGTATGCATATTGCAGTTACATTTTTCCACCAACATAAAAATATTAATTATATCACATAATCCTTATAAAAGTTGCAATACAAGAAAACCTAACTTAAAGCGATACTTGTATTAAGAGTTTCAAATTGGTTTCATAAAAAATGTGTACACACTATTTGAAATTTTCCGTTTCCCTTTTCCCATTTCTCAGTAACTTATATGATTGTTTGACGGTCGCCAATAAAAATATTTACAATAACAAAGTTTTGCAAATCAAACTCAAGTCACACTCACTGGCTCTGACTTTGACTGTGGCTCTCATAAACAAGAATAAATTTAATGCTCTTACTAGACATTTATATAAATTTTATTTGCCGATAAATAATTTTCATTTTATTTCCTTAAAAAAGAAACTGAAACAATCATAGGGGTTTCTTTTATTAGTTTTCCTTTTTATTATTATTATTAATATTCAAAGCACTAACAGCAACTTTGGTTAGATGATAGTGGCATTGCGAATAGAAGGAACAGATCAATATCGTCAATTTACCTATTATGGAGAGGCGGCATGGGCAGCGCATGAGTATGATTGGATATCAAGCTTGTTTAATACAATAGGAATACAAAGAACACACATTTTTTGCTGTAGTTATAGTTGTTTTTGTTATTGTTGTCATTGCAATAACATACTTCGGCCACCCAAAATACATGACATTTTCTAAATAATATTCTTAACAGTTTGGAAAGCCATGGGCAGACAGCTAGATGCATTAACTTAATTTGAAAAATTCTAAAAAAAAATGAATGGCCAAGAACGGAACATACGATGATGATAACGATGTGTGCAATAACACAAACAAACATTGTCCGAAAGTCGTGACAATTAATGAGTTAGTTGCTTTGATTTCACTTTTTTCAAGGCCACCAATAAATAACTTGGGTGACGATGGCGATGATGAAGATGAGGATGGAAGTAAGTATGGCATTTGTGTCTATGGTTTTGTGATTTGCTAAGAAATGTGTTTCTAGTTTGTTTAAACTGACTTTAAACATTAACCGACCTGTCAATCAAATTGTTAAACACATGGATGGATTGCCTATGGAGGATAAGAGCTCTTTGAAGTTGTTTAATAATGCAACATAGATAGTGAACTCGTGTCATGCAAGAGCCAAAAGAAATCTAAAAATAACCTCATTTGTCAACTATTTAGCATGAGCTTTCAATGATTCGTACACAAATAGTTTTTAATTTTTTTTGATTATAGCTTTAATTCTCGGCATTAAATACGAATTGGTTTGTTTTTCTGCCGGCAAGTCTTTGTTTATACTTTGAATTCAATTTATTTTGTAGAATGTAGAAAACCCCAAAATAAGAAAAAATCACATATTATCCAATGCCAATATTTAATAATTCCTTTAGATTTACAAACCTCAAAACTATGGGCAAATAATCCAACAAACAAACAAACAAACGAACGAACAAAAACAAACATTTCGCAATGTTTATTTATTATTTCGTTTGCTTCGGAGTATTTAAACTGGCATTATAATGTATGTATACATAATGAAAGGATTTACCTGTTAACAATTTAAACTTGATACCCTTCGGTTAAAATCTCTTCGATTTTTTCTTATAACCAGGTTCTTGATTTATGATTTTTGGATTTTGCTTTGTATTATAACTTAAAGAAGAATGCATACAAACATTTTTGAGGGTATCTTGAATTCTGAAAATAATTAAAATTATGGTTTAATTAAGTTGTCGTTCTCTCTTTCTTTGCAATTTCACATAAATGATAATTTTTATTTATTTGATTTCATTTGACTTAAAACTTAAATTTGGTATTTTTGTATGTATTTATGTACTACTTAAATAAAATGTGGCAAGAGCCTAAGATGACTGTTTTAGATTTATGTTTCAAATAAATTCTTTGAACAAATTATAAAAAGTTAAAATTCACTTTTTTGAAAACTAAAGATATTTTTTTTTGAAAAGCTTTGTTTTCTTTTAGTTTTAATTTAAAGGTGGGTTTGCTTTAAATTTTTTTTAAATCTATCAAAATCTTTGGATTTTATTTAGGAAAACTTAAAGTTAATTCTTTGGGAAACTGAAATAAAAAAATGCACTTTGGATTTAAACTGAAGTCTAATGGCAAGTATGAATTTCTTTAAAAAAAATATATAAAAATATAAATATAAAAGGAAAAATGTAAACAAAAAATTAAAAATGTTCAAATACTTTTTTTGCATTTTCACATTATAAAAACCAGCAGGCATGTGCGTTTGTTTATAAAATTATCTTCTAAATTGAATCCAATTACATATCTATTTGAAACTGAACGCACATACATACCTACAAAATATGTTTAATTCAAAATTATAAATTGCTTACGTATGGCACATATTAATGAACTGATTGATGAATTTTATCTGGCTGTTTACAAGTATTAAAATATGCTCTGTTTGTGATCATGAGATGCTATGAAATAATTTTACTTTTGCTTCATATACATGGAAGCAATTTTTTCCAAAATATGATCGATACTTTGGTTTTCTGCGCGAAACTTATCCATCACCTTGGAGGGTACAATCCACTTGAGAAACTCCTCCACATTTAAGCGCATTCTTTCTAAAAGCGACAACTTCAAGTCATCATGTGCTTGACGGTTGGCCACTTTTAAAGCGGCTATAACCACATTGTCGATCAAGCGTTTTTCAAAGCCCAGCTGTTGTAGTTTCTGTTCAGAGGAGATTTTTTTCAGCAATATGGCCATGAGAAAACGTATGTGCGATAAGGTTTGTAACTCATTAGATTGGTTATCTTGTTCCTCTACACTCTTGGTATACTTTTTACATTTGTGCTGATGGGTCTCTAGATCAATTTTGATTTTGAAGAAGTTATAGCAACCCTCACACATATAGGGTTTTAGTTGTTTGTGAATTTTTTTCATGTGGGTTTTTAAATGAGCCAATTGCGAAAAAGCCACTTCGTCGCCTTTGCACAGCAAACAATTGAAGGGCTTTTCGCCGGTATGTTTTCTTATGTGAAGTTTTAAAACGCTTGAATGGGCAAATGTTTGGCAGCAAATCTGTAATTTTAATAAAATAAATTATAAAAGGAAATGTTTTTATTTTTTTTTTTTTTTGAAGAGATGACGAAATTTGTACTTACTCTACATTGAAAGGGCCTTTCTCCCGTGTGCATACGCATATGTACATTATATTGAGATTTCTGAGTAAATACTGAATTGCATATTTCACAAACATGAGTTTTGACATTAGTATGAGTTTTCATATGACTTAATAAATCATTTTCTTCGATGGGTTTTTTACAAATATCACAATCCAGTTGTTTGAGTTTATAGTGTAGTTTATGAACATGAGCCTTTAAAAGCACATCGTTGGCAAAATGTTCTTTACATATCTCACAAAACCAATCGGGTGTTTCCTCATGACTCAGGACATGGGCCTTTAAATTGGATGGGGTTGAAAAGCGCTGTGAGCAAATTTCACATTTAAATTGCTTGGGAGCGTCTTGATGATGCGTAACCATGTGTTGATGTAACTAGAAGTTTAAATGAAATTAAAAAGAAAAACATTTAATAAGCATTTATTGTTGTAAGTGTATTAACAAACCTGACCACCCCTGGCAAAACGTTTTTCACATTGTTGGCAACCGTAAGGCTTTTCTCCTGTATGCAAACGCATGTGCAGTCGTAATCTCTCTTTGAGAGCGAATTTTTTTGGACACTGCTTGCAAGCAAATTCTTTTTCTTTCTTATGTGTTGATATTATGTGATTTCTCAAATTAATTTCTTGTCGGTAGCATTTGTTACAGGTTTTGCATACGTAAGGCTTTTCATTTGTGTGCACAAACTTGTGTCTCGTTAAATCAGATTTGCCTCGAAACTCTTTGAGGCAAGTGTCGCATATATAGGATTTTCGAACTCTTTTAGCAGCTGGTTGTATAGCAAAAACCTTAAAATTGTCTGAATCTCCATACTGATCCGCATCATCGTTATCACTGATAACGACTTTTTCCACGGTTTTTATTGTTATAAATTCAGGGTCTGTTTCATCATCGGATGCACAGAGTTTATCCAATAGGGCCTCCTCCTCATGCTCTTTTAGACGAGGAAAATGTGTTCGATTAGCGGGAGGCGACGACAACGATATCCCACTGTCAGCCAAAACGGAAGAAGCATCTTCTTTTGATATCGAGCGACGACTATGCACCATGTTTTTAATTATTTATATAGATATTATTGTTTTTGTAGAGTTTTTATTTTTAGAGAACACCTTCACCAACCGATTTATAGTTTCTTTTTGGAAAATGTACTTTAATTTTAAGGGTCTTAAGCCTCAATTTTTAAAAAGTTACGTGTCAAAAAGTTTTATTTTCAGATTTTGTTAATTTTGTTTTTAGTTACCAACACCAAAAAGTTTTTGAGATTATCATATTATATATTGTATTAGTTTTATTGAGTTTGCACAACTGAAAGAGAAATTTAATTTAAGATAAAAAGAATTATATGCATGTCTATCTATTTACACACATTTCGAATAAGCTAACTTTAAAATTTATGAGTTATCATCTGAATTGTGCTTTAGTCATTTAAGATTGCAGGAGGCCTGGCTGAATACTCCACAATCCTTGCTCACATTTTTAATTAATGTATAGCATATTTTAATTAATCGGTGGATCGAATAATATAAAATTAATCGACTGATTCTCAGGCCGATTAGAACAAAAAACCGACTAAAAGAATAAACTAATTAATACTTTAGTTTTAATTTCTTTTAAGATTTAAAATTGTTTTCTAAATGTTTGTCTAAGTAAATTTTTGATATTTTGTAAACTTAAAACGTGCAAAAAAACTTGTCAAACGTATTATCGTTTGGACTCTTCATTAATCATGGTACCAGATTCCGTGGAGTTGCCAAAGTTATTCAACTGAGATGAGAACTTCATGTAAAGATAGCTTACGAAAACGTTATCGTAAAAAAATATATATACATATATATATGCGTGCGTGTATGCAAGTATATAGAATAAAATTAAAGCTTTTGTTGCTCTCGTTTAATGCTTTAGTCACAGTTTTTAGAATATTTATTATTTTTATTAGGTGTGTTATGTATGACACTCGTTTTTAATTTTACTGATAAATTACTACTTGTATTTTTGTTTTTTATTTTATTTTATGTTTTTCTTACTTCCAAAACAGTTGTTTAAACTCACAAAAATAAATTTCCAGATATCAGAGCACAAGCTTTATATTGTATGAAGTTAAAAATCATACTAAATTGAATTCATTTCTAGACTGAATGTCCCATTTCTTTTTCGTATTTTTTGTCTTTTATTTTATATTTTTATTTTGTTATAGAAATGTTATCAATAAAAATAAAATTACAAGGTCTAAGTAAAAATAAATAAACCAGACATAAATGTACACATACATATTTATGACAACTACATGCACAGAAAGAGCACACGCACACACACTCCTTTACAAAGTTTGCTTCCTTAGTCTTTTGAATAAAAGGCGACAAAATGAAATGTTTGTAACATTATTTGTATATCCGCCCGTTCAACTTTTATAATAGAACTGCATTTATCAAATTTGAAGAACAGTTTTTATTTTTTTATTACTACAATTTTCTTTATAGATAATAAGTGAGATAATGAATAATGTGTTGTTATCTTATTTAATTTTATTTTTATTTGCTTTAATGATAAGAAATATGTATAAACGTCAACGTATGCATGTACGTATTTACGAAATTATTTGTTTTACTTGGTAGTAGAAATTGTACTCGTTTAAAAAACTAAAAAAATGTAAGCCAAGTTTTCTTTAAAATATGCCATGAATGAATGCAAGTTTTTTTTAATTTTATTTTAATATCTACTATTCAAAGGTTTTGTAGCGATGGCGTTTATTTAGAAACTGATTCCTTTAGTAAATGGCAATTTCAAAATTGAACAAAATAAGTTGCAGAAATAAATGCATTTCATTTGAAATTAAAATTTTGAAAATTAAGCGCAAAAGTCATAAAAGCAAATAATGTAATAAAGAATACGTAAAAAGCAAAGGCAGCAATTTTACAAAAATGAAGTGATTTCCAAGTAGACCAAACATTAAGGTTTTAAAACCATAAAAAACGAACACAAAACAGTAGTATGTAAAGAAAAAAGGGACAGTAACTACAGCATATTAAGAAATACGTGTATACTATATTTGGAGTTATTTAGGTAAAATTTACTATCCAATGCTCTTTGCAGGAGTAAAAGGAATCAATATATAATATATAAACAATATATAGTTCTGATCATGCTAATTAAATGTACTTAAGTTTATTGTAAGTATGGAAACATAAGAGTTATTGCATTATTTATACTTCGTAGCCACTGTGCACTAAATAATGCAAATAGAATTTTACAAACACACCAAGAACAATGAAAAATTCATACAATCAAAGCTGTGGAGTTTTTTTAATAAGCAAATGAAGAAGAAACTAATACAGAAAAAATGAAATGTACAATAAAGCACGTCTAATATACCAAAGTAGAAGTGGAGTAGAATAATAAGAAAATATTCTACACATGGAAACAAAAATAAACAAAATCAGACAGCTAAAAAACAGACTTATTATTAGTTAAAAAATATATATGAAGTCGTCTGTGCATATGTATGGAGATGTATCGATTGTTCCTCATGCCATGTGTGTAGCAGATGTTTATTGATGACTGCACGACAAATACCTACACAAACTTATTGTTACAATGGAGGGAAAACAAAATGTTTTTTATATCGATCTTTATATTTAGTTAAAAATTTAAACGGGTTTAGATCACCACTCCCCATAACTAAACCAAAACTGAGTCAAATTTTAGTTGTGGTAAAAATTACATACTATTTTCACCCAGACCATGATGCATGCTCAACATTTTTAAATGGGATTTTCCTGAATAGTCATATGTATGTATGTATGTACATACATATGTGCACATGCATGTACATATTTAGTCACAAATAGTATGTTTGTTTTTGAATCGATCTTTTTTAATATGCTTGAATGGGTCCTCACCTAAAAGTCATTATTTTTAGTACAATTAATGGAAATTGTTTTTTTCTTTTCAAGTAAATTTTAATATTATAACTACTGGTTTTTAACACTTTTTAGAAATCTTTTGTTTTTTTACCTTTATAGAGGTCATTGTGTAAATGTAACTTCTTTCAAAGAAATTCAATGTAAATTTATGTTTCTGTTGTTTTGTCAATTACTGTTGGTTGGTGAATAATTATTGAAATCAATGCATATTATTTCAAACTGTTAATGCTAAAGCTTAAGTTTTTTGTTTCATTTTTCTTTCAGTAAACGACAGTAAGGGTGCTGAGTAAGCATATTCAAATGAAGCAAAAAAAAGTGAATTTTAAGCAAAGGAAAAAGAAACACTGAGTATAAACGGATTATTTATTTGTCATTCTTGCTTGACCCTACAATATTTATTGTTACATAAACTAAACACACAGAATTACAAAATTCATTCCACATCAATTTTGTTAAATTCATGGTGAACTTAATGATTTTCAGCATATTTTTATAGAATAAAAGAAAAAAATTTTGAAAAGCAAAATCTTTAGCATGGTGGAGTAAATGAAGTGCTTTATTGCAAAGGAGTTACAAATAAAAAAGATGAAGATCTACAAACGACACTTTTAGTCTTTAATTGCTGGTGTCTTTTTGCACTAATTGTTGTATATCTATGCTATAATAAATTACAATGTTATTAGCATTTCTTGAATTATATTTATTATTTAATTAGTTCAAAAAATTTTGTTTGTTAAGGGCTTTTTAGCTAGTCTATATACATGCATTTCAGTGGTGCTATTGCCAAATCATCAGTAGACCTTAAACCATATTTTTGAAAAGTTTCAAACCTCTTATCTTACACAAAAACTTTTAAAAAACTAATGAGAATATCAAAAATTGCAAAAGTATAGGCTAGTATGCTTTGAAACTTATTCAAAAATCCCAACAAACAAATTATATTCGATATGAATCAATTTTATTTTCTTTACAATTTATAGACCAGTTAAAAAAACCCTCAACAAACAAAACTTTTTTAATTTTATGAAAAAAGATATAGAGACCCGTCTCGAATGATAAATTCAATAATTACATTATTTAATTAGTTTTTCTCAAACCCACTCAATTTATTTCATTGTTATTTAGTACATGAATTATATAGCGAAAGGAACTTCGCACGAAGCTGGTTTTCTTCAGCAGATTTCTCAAATCTATTTAATGACAGTTACGAGTTCGAAAATAGCACACCATTTTCGAAATTTATTTTTTTGGTGGGTGACTTAATGCACGAAAAAAACTTCTAACTTTTATAAGAAACAACAAAAAAATTTTCCCGAAGTTTGGAATACGCGCTTTAGAGTAAACTAATTTAGTAAACTAGTTAAACTTTGAAGTTATTTCGAACATTGTAAATGGACTGAGGTATAAGAAGAACATGAAAAAAGCCCGTTAAAAAATTGCAAAATTTTGGTTTTTAAGTTTGTGACCAAAGTCTTTCGATTTTAGAAAAATTTTCATAATGAAATAGGTACTTAAGTTATAAAACCTTGTATATATGTATACTCAAAGGTAATCATTTTAAAGAACATTTCTTTTTTATATTCATGACGTAGGTTTGGAATATTCAAATTTTGAATGTCAAATTGTACGTTTTCTTTTCTAAAATATGCCTACTAATTAAATGATACCTTAAAATAAGTTTTTGTTTTTACCTCAAAATCTTATACGTCCCCCATTAAGTACGTTGTTATTATTTCATTTTAACAAATATAATATTATGAAAATATACTTCCACCAATTCTTTCTTTTTAATTTACAAATAAATACATTTTAAACAGGCAGTTTAGTACTGGCGATAATCATACAAAAGCACTTTTTTCGTTACAAAGCAGGCAACAAAGCAAAATGAGTAAGAATTGTTATTGTAAAGTAATAACAAAACAAAACAGAAAATAAGAATAAAAACTTACCCTTCCGCACTTCATCCCCCCGGAATATACAATCATGCACATTATTAAATAAATCAGAAAACTTCAACATCTGCTTTTATTTTTTGCACTATCGATAGCATATTGGGTTTAACTAAAAGAGAAAAATTTATAAAATTATTTAACTTATTTTATTTTAAGCAAAATAAAAAAAGTAACTACCATGAAAAAATGTCTTCAAGCCATTTTGTCATGAAAAAACGGGGTGGTGGTGCTTTACGGCATGGGATGATGTGCTAGTTAATTCCTGGCTGTTGTGTACAATAATCGCTCACCACTCCCACACTTTTTTACTTTTTATTTTACTTACAATTTATATTTTTGTCTATAATTAAAATATTTCACTGCACATTTTATATTTTAAAATTGTATTTTCTTTATTTAACACCAATTAAATTAATTAAAACTGTAGCACGATTATGCTTTAATAAATTATATTCTTTCTTTTCCCCAATTCACATAACGGCTGTTCGCACTGTTTACTCTCCTACTCAACTGTGAAATATGTGCGAGTAATTTCATTGAAAGTTTCAAAGCGTACAAATGATTGAGTGCATTTACCAGTGTCAATTATTGAGTTATTTTTGTTGCCACTTTTTTAGTTTTTATACCAAATGTTTTCATGAAAAGTTGTTAATTATGTCAAGGACTAGATCATTGTAATACTAATTAATTTCAATTTTATATGCATACATTTATTAATTATTACAATAAATATATAATTTATATATTCACCTTTATTCCACTCAATAGTTATGTTAGCATTTTGAATAGTACGGCAATACTATTTTATTTGAGCTTGGGCATTAACCTTTTTAAATCATAGTGGCACCTTCAATTTTTTGTTCTGGCTGGCATTACTTAAAATGAACTGTCAAAACTAATAAACAACACGCGCTACTATTTCTTTCTTTTTTCACATTTTATATTTATTTAGGGAATTTATTAAATAAAAACAGGTTAGTATATACATAAATAATACGAAAAATTTTAATAACACTAAAGTTTTAATTTAATTATGCTAAACTAATAAAAGGAAACACTTGGCACAAACATGGCTGGCGTTTTGTTTGAAGATATTTTCAATGTGAAAGACATGGATCCAGAAGGCAAGAAATTCGATCGTGTATCAAGATTACACTGCGAATCAGAATCATTCAAAATGGATTTAATTCTAGACATAAATTCTTGGTTATATCCCATGGAGTTGGGTGACAAATTCCGTTTAGTTTTAGCCACAACACTGCGTGAAGATGGTTGTCCCGATACCGGCGAATATAATCCACTTGAACAGGAAGGCACCAGAGCCGATAGCTTTGAATATGTTATGTTTGGCAAAGTGTATCGTATTGAGGGTGATGAAGCTCATAATGAAGCATCTTCCAGACTATCAGCGTATGTTTCATTTGGTGGTTTGTTAATGCGTCTACAAGGTGATGCCAACAATTTGCATGGGTTTGAAGTGGATCAACAAATGTATTTATTAATGAAAAAATTAGCATTTTAAAATAAAGAACTTACAATATGTCGGTAGTTTGCGTTCTTTCTATTATACATAACCAAAGTATAACTACAATTATATTACAGATTTCTTTTGTACTTTCAGTGATATAGTACATAAGTAAAATAATCTTATTTTTAAATAAAAGTTAAGACTTAAATATTTTTTTATTAAAATGTTTAAATTTGTTGTTTAAATTTCTTGTTGATTATAGCAGTTAAAGCTTCATTTGATCGTAGCTCCTTAGTGGGCAAATTGTCTCCCTTTGAAACCGGTAACGAACGTGATATGAATATTTTAAAATTAAGTTGCAATAAGCGAAATATTTCGGTTAATGTAACATAGTCATATCTCAAAATGTGCGATTTTGTTTTAAGAATGTGGAATTAATTCAAAAACTAGTTTTGTAAAATAAAACTAAACTGTTTTGTATTTTGCAAATTTAAAACATTGATATTTTTTATAAATTTTAAACGGTTCAAACGTTTAGAAACAAAAATGGGGTAATAAATAAAGATATTGTTAATCGCTGAAACAGGCGGCGCAAGAATAAATTCCTTGGATTTTTCTTTCTAAAATCTAAATATATTTATTACAAAAACTTGTTTGTTAAGGGTTTTCAGCTAGTCTATACACATGCATGTGATTTCTATATATGTACATCGAGGCAATCTCGATTAATAAATTTAAAAAATGTATTTATTACATTTATAAAAAATTCAAATTTGTTTTTGTTATCAATATAAAAATATATTGAATTGAAAATTTATTATTTATCCAATATTTATTCTACATGGCATTGGGACAGTCTTAGTGAATTTTATTTTAGTCATATAAATTTGTGTATAATTGACGTGATGGTTTCAAAACTAACATCAAATTTTACTCCACGCACAGCCATCATCAGAAAAAGTTTCAATAGATATACAGTATAAGTATTAAACCGCTTTGATATTTTTCTTTTAAGCCAATTTAACAAACGACATAATTTAAACATATTTTGAAAACATATCATTTAAACATCAAAGGGTTGTTCTTTATAAATCCTCTAAAAAAATTAAGAAATTCTAAAGCAATTACAATAACAAAGAAAATGCTTCTCCTATAAAACTTAGTATTTGTGGGTTACGATTTTCTTGCGGTTAAAGCTCGATAAGTAAGTATTTGAAAATATGTATGGCAGAATAATTTTAAAATGTTCAACTTTGTACATCAAATCCAAAAATTTTTGTTTCAGACTTCCTTTAGGCGTTGCATAGAAATACAGAAAATCTAAACAATAGTTCTTAATTTGAAAATAACATTACTTTTGCTATTCCCCTTTTTAAAATATATATATATTGGAATATATAATGTAAAATTTAATCATTGCATTTAAAAAAATATTTTTTTTAATTGTAGGAGTTTGGTAGTTCGTTTCACCTGCGATTGTTTATGGTTTTCTAAACAAATTATGGATTATTTTCCTTAATTTTATTGATACATGTGTATATGAGTGGTTGGGTTGGGTTGGTATGGGTGGTGTTTGTATTTAAAAGATCTTTTAACAATAATAAAAACCTCTTGATCGTGTTGCTTTTTGGTTAAGCAGCAGTGAAAACAAGTGAAATGTTTACAAGGTGTGAATAAATTTATTATATAAAAATCAAAATGGTAATGTTTTTATTTTCATACTTATGTAAGTATGTATAGATACATAGGTAAATATGTATGTGCATTAGTTTTGAATTTTAAATCTACCTTCGCTAAAGAAATGGAAAATCTTAGAAATAATTTTCTTTTTTCTAAACAAATAATTGTATGTATTCATATATATGTATATATATATTTTTTTTGAAGTAAATAACCATTAAGTGAAATAAGAAGCAAAGAATTTTTTCTGGTTAGCACCAGCTACTACGTTGTAGATAAAAAAAGTTAAATTTAATTATATAATGGTTGAAATCTGCAGTAGAGATGTAGATCCAACAGGTAACAACAGTATCTAAATCTATTGAATATTTTACATTTAATTTAAAAAAAATTATTTAAGCTTTTTTGTTTAATAAAAGAAATAAGAGATTCCGAGTATTTTTAATTTTTTTATTACATGCAATTAGTTCCCTAAATATAGAAAAAAATTATTAATTTGTCATAATTTTTTGATTCAAATAAACAACTATATTGTTAATAATCAAAATACAATAAAACCAATTTTTCTTTTCGTATATTTTCAATGTGTGCACATGTGTCGCTATGCAGTTTACAAAGAAATAAAATATATATTTTTTAAATTGGTGCTATTTTTGGTGTTAAGTTTTATAAGATTTTCAAGTTGTTTCTCATTTTTTAAATCTTTTCTCATTCTCTGAGGATTCAAATGCATATAGCAAAACGGAAACGATCAATCGTCATGGCCGCAAGTTTTAGGCGTGTGGTGTGGTGTGGGTGGGTGTTTACATGTGTTTTCTTATATTCATAGAAGTTTTTCCAATTTTCACTTCGTATTTACATACGAATTCTCTGTTTAGCATCATTCTCACTCTCTATGGATGGTTACTGCATAAGTTTTTATAGTTTGTTCTTAAAATATAAAAAATTTGTAAAATTATGTTGAACTTTAAGGTGCCCTACTCCTAACCAATCCATATTAGTTATGTGAACGACGATACTACATTTGATTGAGATTAGTTATTAAGGCAAACTTTAGTGTGTTCGAATACTATCAGTTTAAAAAGGATTTGTTTCTTATTATGTAATGAACGGTCAAATAACTTTTTATTAGACGAGCAAAAAAAAAATATTTAAGAACCTAAAGAACTACTAACATAATGTAGGGTATGGCATATTAACACAAATTATATTCTCCATAAAATTGGCTTCTCTTAAATCTAGAAGCTTTGCTATGGGGGTGCTGACGTAGTACGAATTATTGTACTTATTGATCCTGCGCATCTAACTCTATGATTGTTTATTTTATTCGGCCGTTAAGACTTTTCAATGATAATGAATGAAATAAAACTAGAATTTTGTTTACTCTTTCATTCATTCTAACATCATAGAACGAATTACAGACTTACATACATACACATATACATATACATAAAGATATATGTGTGTATGTACATACATACTTACAGGAGTACATATAGTTTCAAAATTTTGAATAAACATTTAATAAAATACAAAATTGTTTTTAATGATTTTCTTGTTATTTCTGAACTGAAAACGAAACGAAAACGAACTTTTCCCATGTTGTATTTTCTACAAATTTTGGAGTGTGGGTGCAGTGCGTCGCGACGCGTTTAACAGTTCACACCAAGTTAATTCTTCCGTTCCTATGATTCAATATTTCAGACAAATTAAAGCAAAAGTGTTTTTTTATTCATATCATTTTATAATAAAATGTATTTTCAACATCAACATCATCATGCTGTTCGTATATTGTTTGTATGGATGTAGTTGATCTATATTCATATGTATGTACATATATATTTTATTTTTTGGAAATGATTCTATTTTTAACAAAATTCATAAGCGAAATAAGCTTTTAATATAATTTTTTTCTTTCTTTATTGAGGAACTGTTAAAAAAATTATTGTGAAATAAAAAATGTATTCATAATTTAAAGAAAACCTGCGAAAATTTTAATAAGAAGTGAAAAGATATTTATAATTCTTATAATTAAGTAATATATTAAAATAGAAATAAGTACAAATATGAAAAGCTGAAAACTCTCACACAAATTATATTACAAAAAAAAACGTATATAAATTTTTGTTAATTATTTAGCAAAAAGTCTTCCTAGAAATGTGATTGTATGTGTGTTTTCAGAAATCGTTCCCCAAATTGTATTCATTCCTTATTTTATGGTTCCACATAATTTACTTATAATTTGGCTAACAATTAATTGCCAACATTTTATCATAAATTGTCGACTGTCTCCAAGTGTAATACGTAATTAATTCTTACACACTTTACTCATGAAAGCAAGTAACACTTTCTAAAAAATTACTGAACGAACTATTTATGCCCTACACTAATGAACAAATATTTCGTTTAATGTAACATAGTCATATCTCAAAATACGCTATTTTTGGTTTAAGAATGTGGAAGAAATCGTTTTCAAAAATATTAAACACTTTAACTTTTCTGAAGAACGATTTTTTTAGATATGACTACGTTGCAATAAAGGATCGATATGTATGTATTATGTCGATTAATCGATTAATTGATTAATAGTTTTTATTACATTTTCCGTTGTTAATGTATTTATATATTATATGCACATATATGTTTATGCCCCGATCAACTACTGGATAGTGTAGTAGACTATTAGTATAGATATTGTTGGTTCGATTCCTACCAATACCCTTGGTGTTTCCTGCAGATAAGCCGAAAAAGCATAAGTAGTTTTTGTTGGTTTTTTTTAAAATTGTATTTCATACCTTGCTTCTGTACATTAAAATTTAATTTAAAATGAGACAAGTTTTGTTTTCACTCATTTTTATTTTCATTAGTCAAGAAGAAAAAAAGCTTATGAAATAACGATGTTTTAAAAAAATCGTTACATCATATGATTAAACCTAGTCTTGGCACTTATACAATTGTAATTCGGGTACCAGGTTTTGCCGTACTGATAAGCAATATCTTACGAAACGTGGATGTGGCCATTAAGTGTACATTTTACAAGCAGTCATAAAATCAAAAACAAGCAATAAGATAAATCGGTGATATCACATATATCATTTTAGATCGAAAAATTAAAACAAAAGAGTTTGCATTTAGTCTGATCAAAATGTATTAGACGATGACAACTTGGAAGATTTTCTTCTCGCAATTGAAACCAATATTTTGAGTGAACTTAACAAGACCATACAAAATCGAAATACAAACTGTAATAGTATCACAAATAATTTCATGTACATATTTAGACAACACAAAGAAAAGATCAGGAAAATATATCACGAACATCTATTTCAAGTAAATGGGATTTTTCGACGTGAAGTTCTATAAAAACAAAATAAAAAAATCTTTTAAAAGGTATACACATCTCTAGTCTATACCATTTCTAAAGGACTATAGTAAAAGATATGATTGAAATCTCGTCAAAAATATATTTCTTTTTAATTAACCGCTTATCGAAAATAACCAACAGTTGACAATTGGATAGATATTATGTTGGATATCTTATGTCAGAATAAATTTATTAAAAAAGATATTTACGTATATATGTACATATGTATATTTGTGTATAAAACACAAAATTGTTGGTAAACTTAATTGCATGCTGTTGTTGTCATTATAATAAATATAATACAGTACACATTGCCGTACAAATAAAGAAACGCATATATATACATATATACATACATGTGTATGTATGTGCGTTAACGTAAGTAGTTTTGTATTCTAATAATCTTGATTTTTCCTATTGCTGTAACAGCAATCACTTTTACTGTTGTAATTCATTATAAATAAGGGACATTAATATTTAACAGAATGATATTTAAATAAAAATTAATCAATTGTACTTTTTGTTGAAATTGAAATGAAATGCGAGCTTGACATTAATATTATCTAACACATTAATTCTCATTCACAGCCATCTACGAGTACTGCAGCTTGTTTGCAATATTTCGAACAAGGATTTATTGACTTTCAATTGTCAGTATTTTTAAATTGTGATTTTTCAAGTTATTATTGTTATTAAGTAAATATAAATTTATGAGCATAATAAATTCTTTTGATGAATTGCCGTATAAACTTTGTTGTCTAAACTTTGAAACTTTTTACAAAATTAGCTTCTTTAACTTAGTTGAGAGTAGTACAATTAGCGTAACTAATATACGCAGTTGCTGAAGATTAAAGACAGGAATTAGGAAAAGTCAAAAATTGGCACTGATCTTCAATTCATTCAAAAAATGTAAGCAAAGAACGCAACTCATATTTCACATAGTTTAGTCTGAAGGATTCGTAATATTTTGCGTACGACAGCCATGTAGGCAAAATATTATGCAACGCTTTCAATAAATTTTCGTTATAAACTCTCCACTTTAACATACTTCCGGCCCCTAGTCCGCCTTAATGTGTTGTGTAATTTGTGAGTTCAGTCCTAGAACTCGAGCCAGATTAATAACATTTATTCCTTTGACATCCGACGCTCGAAGTTAAGTATGCGAAAACTATTTTAAACGTTAAACAATAATGAGAAGTTATAAAAATCTTTTTTAGAAAATATTTCGATTTGCAGAACTGATCTGATAAATTTAAATTTGATATAGAATTCAACTTGATTAATAAAAATAATTTGTATTTCTTTTAGTTTATTGAGTAGAACGTTAGAAATTTTATGTTTTCCCTGGAAACAAACAAATAAATGTTGAAAATATAAAGAAAAAGCTGGAGAAAGATGAAAGAAATTTTTATCTAAGCAGTTCGTCTAACATAAACATTTCATATGTATTGATTTTAGAAAACGCTCCTTTTATTTTTATACAAACTATACACCTCCGCGTTCATGTTCATAAATTTATAGCAATGCGAGAGC
Source organism: Gymnocheta viridis (assembly GCA_956483585.1). Lineage (NCBI taxonomy): Eukaryota > Metazoa > Arthropoda > Insecta > Diptera > Tachinidae > Gymnocheta > Gymnocheta viridis. The sequence continues at coordinate 86,567,611 of OY101444.1, forward strand.
AGTTTGTAAATTGTTTAAAACCACAGAAACAAATAGATATATAAATTGCTTAATGTTGCTAAAAATACACCGTCTTAAAAATCATATAAAAACTTTGAACCTTAGCCACATTGTTAAAGAACTTTTAGGTTGCTTTCGTATTAGAGGGAAATAAAAAACAATACGTTGTATGGTTGCTGTGTTACACTACACTTGTTGTAAACAATTCTAACATCTTGCTAAACATTAAATAATGAAAAATCTAAGGAAAACAGGCAACAACAACAGCAACAACAAAACGAAAATTATGATGAGGAACAGCAGCAATAACAGCAACATTAAGAATTTTTATTTGTTTCCGTTTAAAAATAGTATCATGAACTCTCCTAATTTTTTTTGTTTTTAATATACGAGTGCAAGTGTGGAGTAAATGGCTCTGCTCTGCATTTAGTGGGATGCTTCTTTAATAACTGGGGTGTGCACTATCTACGCCACTTTCGATATGCGTACGAGCATGCATGTACATACGTACATAGTCGTATGTATGTAATTATGTGCACATCCGCCTCTTTAACAAATAAACTTTTTAGTGTTCAATCTTTGGAATGCGGTAGTGGAACATGCTTTGATTTCAAATCTGTACAAATATGCTAGAATTATTATTATTAACAACAACATTCATAAAGCATTGTTAACACTTTTAGGCTTGAACAACTTCTTATGCCAAATGTATCCACACACTCTCTCTCCACATTCACCAGAAACACATTAAATTAGATGCATTTATATCAAGAAAAAAAAAAGACTTGAAAGGCTTTTATACAATTTATGTTCTACAAAAATAAAATAAAGAGAAATTTAACTAAAAAAGAAATTAAAATTATTTTCATTAATAGTCTTCCTTAGTGGAACTAAAATCATGAAGCACTTAAATTAGGAAAATAAAATCGTCAAACTTAAGCAATTTGGCGCCAAGAGTCTTCATGAATGAATATTATGTGGTCAGTGGTAAAATAAAGATGATGTATGTTTTGTATTTCTGGTCTCCCATGAAGAAATATCAGATACATCACTTCAAACACGGCTAAAATAATGAGGGCTTTCTTTCCAAACAAACTAGTTAGCTAATTAAATCAGACACATAAAACTCTTCAAGAGGAAAATTTTGGATTTGTTTGAATTTGAAAAAAAGTATTTGCCAAATTATATTCACAAACACACTTATGCTTTTATGTACTATGTCTGGATGTGTGTGCATTTGTATATTAATTTCATAAGATTAAATCAAAGAAAATCCTCAAGAAAATATTCCAATAATAGTATTTACTTTGTTGCATTTCCACATACCCACAGTCTCTAACACAATAGAAAAAAATCCAATAATAAAAATTAAAAGAAAGAAATCGTTATAAAAATTTATTAATAATACAAGTGTATGTATTTATTTATGTACATAAATCTGTATGTGCTTTTGTTTGTCCAATTTTGAGTAAATAGAAGCTGTGTTATAAAACAGACATTCTGAAAAACAAAAACTAAACAAAAAAAGCTATTTATACATAAATTATAAAGAATATTCTATAAATCTTTCACAGATTGTTTGATTAAATTGGTTCACATGTTCAAATGTCTAAATGTTTGAAATGTTTAAACATTTTGTTGAAAAGAAAACAACTACACGTACCCCACATCAATACAATTTCAAATTAAAAGAAACCTTTGGAGATCGATTAACACAAAACTTTCGTATAAACACAATAAATAAAGCAAAAAATAAAAAAATAATCTTGTGTTCGACAGTGTTGGGGGAGTTGGGGGTAGGAGCAATTCCTTTTTGTCTTCGATTGCATTAAGTGTAACCTTTAAACGGCAAATATAAAAATGCCACCCACATACTGACTGTGATTGCAGAAAGTACCAATTCCATTACTTTTAATTACAATTTCACTATTTCCAAATAAAGCCACTAGTGAAATGTAATTGAAACGAATTGAGAACCTTCTCCTTGCTCGAGGTCGGCACAAAATGTTTAGCCAGGCGTCCCTGTGCAACTTGTCCTATCCCGATTTCCTCTTCACTCTTCTTAATAACCATCCAAATATTCGAATACAATATTCCCTGTGATTTCACAACGTGTAAATAATTTGTACGACTTTTTTTCTTAATTTTTTTACCGAAAATTTAAAATGTTTAAGCTGTTCTATTGAATTATAATACAAATATAATATACATATATACATACATACATATAAACATATTATACAGAACTATAAATACAAAAAAAAACATATGCTTATGTTGCATACACATGTGTGTACATAAATGTGTATGTATGTATTCAATAGTATGGTATATAACTTAAATTACTACATTATTAAAAAATATGGCCATTTACATATCTCCTAATTTGAAATTTAAAGAATCTTTATAATAAAGATTAAAAAATAAATAAATAAATAACAATGTTTATAAGTAATTAGTCGAACTTTTATTAATATTTTATATATTGAAACGATTAATTTTGGCTCAAGTTCAAACCCGAATTTGAGATGGATGATGGGTTGAGTAACCTTTTGAACCTGTAGTAATTATTAATGTTTGCATGAACGAGCATATAAATTTCGATAACTATATATCATTTAAAACTTTACGTATCAAAGATTCTAGTTGATTTGTCTTTTTCCGCTTACTGGCGCTAAAATTTAAAGACGACAGGAAAGGGAAAAAGGCGTATAGACTATGAAGGCTTTCAGCGATACAATCAATTTGGACAGTAAAAAACATAAAGATTTAAAAAAAATAGAAACAAATCAATTTATTATTTCCTTCTAAAACACATTAAATTTTAAATATGTTTATATGTATGTATGTATAAATTTTGAAGTTTGTGTAATTTTTTGTTTCTTTTTGCAAATGTAGTCAATTATTTTTTTATTGCCACTGTTGTTGCTCATGCCTCGACTACAGTGGCTTCTATTGCCTTTAAGATAGATAGATGCCAGTGGTGCTAAGGCTATTTATTTTTTACTTAATTTTTGTTTGCGATTTTCTATTACTGATTGATCTTGTTGTTGTAGTATTTTACTTTTCTAAAATAATATATGGCTATAATATTGGCCTGTTGCCAAGCATTAGCATTAGGAATTGTTGTTTATTTGTTGTTGCTGTTGCTGCTGCTGATGCTCATGCCGTTCGATGTTATTTTCTATAGTAGTATTTTTCTTATTGTATTAAAAATTGTGGTCTGTTTTATTTCATAAATGTTATATATTTTTTCATTTTTCTACAATTTCATATATTATACATACTTATATATATGTATATATACATCTACATATATACAATATTACTACATACATATAAACAATTTTCCTTAAATGCATGACTTAAAAAATAATGAAAATCAAGATTACATGAAAAAAAAAAAACAAAAATAATATTTGATGTAAAGAAAGCAGAAGTTAACCTAAATTTATTTTAAAACTAAATCTCCACTGTGTAGAGGTAAATGGGAAAATTAACTTATAATTGCTGCAAATTAAACTTAATGGAATATGAAACATTTAAATTTCAAATTCTTCTACTCTGAAGCAACGTTTAAAAATATTCTTCATTTATATTAAAATCAAAATGTACACAAGCAAATAATTTTAAAATAGTTTATTGCTTTTTGAGGGGAACAAAATAAGAACGAAATAAATTTAAAGTTTACAGAAATCGATTTTTATATACATTTCGTTAATTGTGAAATCAGCAACAATTATAATTGTGATTATACACATATATGTACATATATACATACGTGTACCATAATTATGCATTTTATTTCATTTATAGTTTTCTGTTATGCCCATATAATTTAATTATTTCCAGACATTTCTGAATTCATTTTTTAACGAACTTTATAATTGCTTCGCATGAAATTACTCGTAATTTCGAAGCAAAATACACTAAAATATATTTAATTACATTTTCTGATAGTAAATATATTAAAAGTTGAATACGAACAACATTTCAATAATCCTTCTATATAAAATAATCAAATTTTTATTCAATTATTAAGTTAAATCATATGGATGCTTAATACAACCTTTGTTTTTAATGAATAATCATTTATTTACATTGATTCATCAGAAGTAACCATTCAGCATTTTTTTTAATTTAATAAAGATCACGTATAGTGATAGCTAAAATGTTTTCACCTCTATAATTATTTATAAAATTGGCATTTTTCTTTTTTTGTATAGTTAACATTTCAAGCTTCAGTATAAGTTAAAGACCTTCAAAATTTAATAAGGACTGAAAATGGAATTTTAAATTATCTACCCTTAACCAACGTTAATGGGGAACAAAGATGCGTTTATTTTGATTTTTTATTTTATTTTGATTGCCAAAAAATAATAATCAAATCATCTTTATACTTATCAAAATTTATGGAAATCCATCTACAATTTAACATTGTCCCAATACAGATTAATTTTCCCTAGAAAAATAACTCGAGCTCATGTTTTAAATATAGTGCTATTAGCCTAAAGTTTGAAAAATAAAAAAATAAAGAAATGTTGTAAATATAACTTCTATGTCGAGCGAAATTGCTAAATAAAATATTTTTCTAAAACATCAAAAATACACTTGTGATGTTTAGAAGTGATTATAAGACGCATACAAATTCTTCAGATAAAAATAAACTTTTTTAAAATGTGTGTTTGCGCTATAAAAGTTTATGTTAAATATCGATCTAGCAAAAGCTTTTGAAACTTTCAATTTACTTAACTCAAGTATAATCAATTTAAGTATATCTTCCCGAAAGACACCTGGTAAGTGCAAAACAGAAAAAAATTTAAATAATATTCTAAAGTAATGAAAGTATTTCCGCCTTACAGACATATAATTATTGGTCCTAGAATTTAGGAAATTGTCTTACACTCAGCAACTAGAGTTTTAGATCTTTTTAATGTCGTTTATAAAAATGCAGTAAAATGAAATAGTTCATTGACATTATAACACCTTTCATTTCGAACCAGACTGATAACAATTTTTGATAAATTTCAAAAGTTCAACTAAATCAGATTGCAACGTCATGTGGTTAAATGGGGTTAATGCGACACACTTGCGCATGAGTTATTGAATGAATAATACTTAGTATGAAATTTTAATTAAAATACATATTTATATGGGCAAAAACCGGCTTTGCAATTTATTTTCGGCGAAATTTGAATTAAAAATATACAATGAAGAAAATAAAAGCAGAATTTTTAAATTAAAACAATAAATTGCCGGCTTTGTCATTTCAACTGAGTATAAAACTTGCATGCCTGACCGGAAAAATAATCAAATATCATTCAAAGACCAAAAGGATCAGTTGTGCCGATCACCATGTTGAAATATGTAAGTGTTAAATAAACAAAGTCAAATACATATTTAAGAATTTTTAATTGGAAATTATTTTATTTGCAGTTATGTTTAATTGTATTAGTTTCTCAAATCTGTGGCGCCCCAGTGGATGATACTGATACAGTTAATTCGCATGATAATCAAGTAATATCACATGTAGTGGAGGATGTACAGAAAAAACTTACAACTAAGCCACCAAAAGTTGTGGAAATATTAGAATCTGGTTCTGACCACCAGCTAGATGGTTCTTATAGTTTTCATTATCGTGGTGCCGATGGCACTTTCCGTGAAGAAACAGCGGTAGTAAAAAATCCCGGTACTGAAGATCAGCATTTAGAAATCAACGGTGCTTATTCATTCCTTGATAGCGATGGCAAAGAGGTAGTAGTGCATTACAAGGCTGACAATAAAGGTTTTGTGCCTGTTGGAAGCAATATTCCTGATATCATATCCGTGGCTGCCAGAGAAAATAGTCAACGTCCTGCTTTTAAGCAAGATGACGATGAGGACGTTGACGATAGCGACGTAAACCTTTCCATTCAGAAGGAAAACAATTAGACAAATAAGTTGCTTATCAGTTGCACGCATTTAAATAGTTTCCGAATAACTCTGCATGTGCTAAATTAAATTCATAATCTTTATTTTGAAATTTCTTACGATAAAATTCACTACAACATACTTAGAACATTTAAATAAATATAACATATTAATTTTCTAACTACGATGCTCATCAAAACATATTTGATATTTTTTTTTTGTTGTTCTTTGATAAAAGTAGCTATCGTGTGAGTTTAACAGTTCAAATGATACGTTTTTGTTTAATTATACACTAAACATCCAGATATAGAACATACATACTACATACTTATGTATAAATACATGAGAATATCAAAATCAGTACAGGAAATAATAAATAAAACGAATTTTATTCTTGGAAGAACAAGATTTAATTTAAAATTTAATTAAAATAATACAGATATATACTTTACAAATAAACACATTACTTACATTCTTACATAACTACAGATGCACATGATTTGTTGCGCATGTCCAATTGAAAGATTTCTTTCAATAAATTAGTAAAAATATCGTATAACTAAATAACTTTTTATTTAACAGATTCTTATGGGAGTTCGTTGAAGTGTTTTCACTTTTGCCCTCCGATAGTGTTGGCGTTATTCATTGATGTTCCCGTTAAGGAGGGCGTGTTTAGGTGTTGACGAAAGTTACAAGTACCCAGGGACTTACGTTCCTTAATGCGTTGCTGCAAGGCCTGCAAAAGGCCAGTTAAAACATCGTGATTGGGTATCTTTTTAGCAAACAACAACCTTTTTACAGAGTCATCATAAGTCAACAGAGCCACCATATTTTGTAGCAAGAAGCCCTGACAAAATTCCAGCAATTTGATGGCATTGTAGACCTAAAAATAAGCAAAATTTATTTATATTCGTTGTAAAAAATAAACTTAAAAGAATTTTACTTTAGCATGTATATACATGGCCACAACATTGTCAATATCAATCATATCGGAGCATCTAGACTCCGTAAAACGTAGCAAACTCTCCAATTGGAAGAAACTTGCGGCCGCCATTAATTCTAAAATATCTCCGTTGGAGGCATCTAGACTACTGCATCCGCCACTATATAAATACTGCATAACCAATTGAAATATATGATAGCGGATATCATTGATTTGCACAGTGGGCGTGCTGCCCTCACTCAACTTGGAGCTGAGCATGTTTTGGAATCTCGGTGAAGCCGTTACTAAAACGATTTTGTGGCCATAAAATATGTTCCCTTCAACTCTGAATAATGAAAATATTAAAATAGAAAAATATTTATTAAACTTCTTAAAGCCCAACTCACCTGAAAGTAACATCGCTTAATTCTGGATTATTTACAAACTTCGGATCTATGCGAGAACTGTTTATAGGCTGTGTAACAGGTTCTTTAATAGGTTTGATCTGCTGCCAGCCGAAGCAGGTGGCAAATATGTCGGCCAGCAACAAGGTGGTGCCTTCATTCTTGCTATAACGGAATATATTGAAAAGCAAAGGCAAGCATTCGCTAACAAATTGTACACTATAGTCGTCGGGACATACTTGTAGGAAATCTTGCAGCAGTTGATCTATAATGGCATCTAGGCGTATTTCGTGAGCTGCCGCTAATGCATGCATCCAGCAATGCAGAGTCCAAGGCACACCTAGAGTTCTCAATTCGATCGTAATATCTGCAAAAAAAATTTGTTTAATTTACAACTCAAATCGATACTGTTTTTTTATTTGATTTTTTATTTCATCAAAATACCTAAATGATTGTTTTCAGCGCTGTGGTACATAGCTTCTTGAAGGCTCTTGATTTGAGCTTTGTTAAGAGTATTTGTAATTTCACTATTCGCTAAACGATCTGCCACCGTAGTAGCCCGACCACTTGGACTATCTCCCTCAGCCAACATTTCTTCTAAGGACAACACATCCTTAGAGCCTTGAGATATAGGAGTCGACAAAAGTTTACGCAACACATTGCGTTGACCGTGAGCTGCAGCTACGGATATTGCACAGTAACAACCTCTCTGTGCTGAACCAGCGAAACTCATAGAATCCTTTTGCTGTGTAGATAGAAAGGCATTTGCTCCATGGAGCAGCAGCAAAGAAACTATTTCAATATTGCCAGAGCCACAAGCAGCTTGCAATGGTGTTAGCGTATGTTTATCTTCACTCTGTCTGGCCCCACCTTCCACTTTGCCACCACGTTCTAAGAGACATCTCAATGCCAAGTAGTTGGATCTGCTGGCTGCAAATGTTACAGCCGTCCAATGCTGTGTGTCTGGATAAATGGCAGGATAGTTTGGGCTACCAATTGCGGGAACTTCAATGTTTGGATCACAGCCGGCATCGAGTAAGGCTTGAATGACCACCTCATCGTTTCTTATGCTGGCTATCATTAAGGCAGACATGCCCGTATGATTAAGTGTATCGTAGCGGGTAGTTGGTGGTAGCAAGTTTGATGCTTGAGCCAATAGTTCAGCTCTTCCCGTCAGCATTAATTTAAAGGCCAACGCAATTGTTGCACGCTTTCCCAACTCCGAGGTGTCTTCACTTAAACTCATTGGTATGGGAGTGGTTGTTGCTAAATGAGGAAAATGAGTTTTTTTCGTTGGAAGCTCTTCGTCGTGTGGCACAGAACGTATGGGGCAATCAACTCCCGGTAGTAACAATCTAGCCGCCTGCATTATATCATCTTTGTCAATCATAACAGCGTTACGGTATTCAGCATGGGCAGATGCTACTCGTAACCATTCCACCAAAGGGGGCAGCACTACATAGGCTCGTTCATAACAAAGCTCTTGCACGTTCTGGTTGCTGTTGATATTTGAGTTGTTGGTACTAACTGCTCCCTGCTGCGAACCAAACTCACTGTGTTCTAATTGTGAACACCTCATAAAATAAAAAAGGGCGGATAAGGCCGCGTTAGATATTGCACAATGTTGAAACTTTTGCTGGGCCCTTAGGGTTAGCTCTTTCAGCTCATTTACGCTGCCTACACAGGTGGTGAGTAGGCAAGGCTCCAAACTTATATTACTACTGCCCGCTGAAGAGCCACTTTGATGGGTACCTGAACCCAGAGATGACTGACTGGCCCATCGAGGCATTGTTAGGGCACCCGAAGCTATGCGGCCCGCATTAAGATGAGCAAAAGGCTGCAATAAGCCCCACATATCTCCAGATATTGAAATGGTGTGCTCAAGAGCAGCTGCAGTTAATTGAGATGCCGAGTCAGTAGGGCAACATTGGAGCAATATTTCCTCCAGAAGATTTTCAATGCCTGCACATAAGTATACAGCCGCGTATTCGTGTATAAATTTTCCCAGCCTAGAATCAGTCATCCAGCGATGAAACCGCCCCACTGAAAGTTGTATACCAGCTCTTGATGATTTACTTTGCTTAAGAGCACTGTCGCCGGGAACTGCAAACATGACAGCCGCTCGAAGACATGCTTTAATGCAGGAGTCCGCCAGAACAGGACAGAGGACAATTTTAAAAGCACCCGCAACTTCTTGCTTTGAACATAAGCCCAGATTGGAGGATAGACGCTGCACCTCACGAGCTATACGTACTAGAGCTCTTTGTAGTAAGTAGCCCAAACGGGAAGCGGCATCAGGTGATATTCGATCTGACTGATCTTTGCAGCGACCACCACGTATAACTTTCATTATGCAATGCTGGCTCCAAGGGGGATGCTGCAACTCTACTAAGCGGTTGTGAGAATCTACCCACACAAATTCATCGGCACTGGTTACATTTGTATTCACGGTCTCTAAGGAAGCATACCGACCCAAACGCCTTACTGGCTCGGAACTCTCTGAACCAGCACTAATACTGCTGTAGGTGCTTGTACTAGTTTGTGATCGCATAGTAAGCTGCTGTATGGCCAACTTAATGTCTTCCAAACCATTTCCGCTCCAGGGAGCTTTGGCAGGTATCGCGCGATGTCGAGCTCTGGGATGACTTGCAGTAGTACGTGAGCGCGTGCTGCGAGTTGTGACACCGGCAGCTAAGCGATCTTCTGGCAAGGGACCCAATGCAACCCCACCTGGAGAAGAGCTGCCGTGACCACCAGTATCCGACATGCTAGCATGTCCAGATGAGCGATTTTCATCCGAGGAACTATGACACTCTTGTACACGTTCTAAAGCACGGAATTCATGGTGATGAGTACGAGTGGAGTGATTAGGCTTTGTGGAAGCACTAGGACTGTGTTGATAACTAGAGTCAATTGGGATACCTATGGTAGAAGAAGTGAAGTCCAACGTGGATTTTCCAGAATGCCTTAGCGGTGTGCTGGCATTTAGATGCTGCTGCTGTTGATTCAGGCTGCCACTTAACATGGGAGGTTGCGATCTCACGGGTGTACTTTGTACGGTCAGACGGGCAGGGCCAGCTATTGCTCGCTGTGGTATCGGTTTGGTTATATTATTACAATCTGTGGCCATAGATGTATTTAGTTTTGTTTGAGTGCTCTCAAAATATGAAGAACCATTTGCACTGATATTTGTCGGTGTTGCACACATGATACTATTTCCTACGATTGTTGGTATCAGAGGTCTCTGAGCCACTTCTTTGGGAATTCTGGTCGCTGGTGTAGCCACGGCAGGGTGTTGTATGCGACCCGATGACGTTAGAGCAATATGTTGGACTGATGGTGAAATATTGGCACTTGAGTGGTTGGGTGTTGAATTTTGCAAACCCGATGTGTAGGAAAAAGGAGTTGCATTGTTTTGTTGCGAGTTTGCCTCGGGTCGTATGTTACCAATTGGCCTAAAAGGAAATTAAGTTTTGCAACAAATTTATTATCTAATACATAATAACAAAATAGCTCTACAAGCAAAACTGTTTTCACTGCCATCAAACACACATAAACACAAACACACTCTTATTCATACACATTATTGTATAATAAAACTATTCTTCTTCCTTTCAAATAAAGATCTGTTCTTCTTTTGCTGCGTTTTCAACAACAGTAATAATAAACACAAACTAAGTTAACTGTTGTTCGAACGCTGGACTGACTGACAATCAAAATGAAATTATGTCACTATTTCTAAAGCTCACTATCACAATTTACACTTCATCTCTATCTTCTGTATTCACAGAAACATTTCAGCATTTGCATACGAATATGAAAACAAAGACGTCGCACTCGCTACAAATACAAAAAGAACTGTTAAGAAAAGATTATAATCAAAAGAACATGCCCATTAAAGAAGTTATATGATTAAATGTATATCCAACAGATTCATGAATATTTTCTTTTATTATTCCTTTATGCATTTGGAATTTCTTGTAACAAAAGAATACTAAATATTAAGTTCAAAAGGCTTAAATACATTGTGTGTTCTTATAACAACAAATTTTATAGATTAATTTAATGTATAGAATAACTGTCATTAATAAAAATTTATACCTAATAAAAAAATATCTAGGTCAATCAATATATTTACAAAACATACATTCATATGAAAGTAGGCCTTGGGCCAAGTTCTATTTATTGTAAAAATCTAACATTCTTTATTAGAATTTGTAAAACCTTATAAACGTAAGTTTCTATGCGAATTGACATTTTAAATACCTCTACATGCTGTAGCTGTATTAAAGTAGAATTTATTTTATTTTGAGACCATTTCATCATATTTTTGGGCAAACCCACAAATGAATAAGAAATTTTTCGTTTCTATCGTCGTTTTAATGCTCTCATAGTGTTTTTTGGTCTACGTTACAACCGAGTGCTCTTTCATCATTTTCTTTAAGTAAAAATACGCATCGAGGCCTTGACGCCAAAAAGTCGTTAGCAATATGATTTTTAGTTATCATTTTATGATTAATAAAATCTTCTCTTTAAATGTCATAGCGGTGAAAATTAACGTTATAAATTTACAATAAAAGCAATTTTACAGTAGTTATTTTAATTATTGATCAACTTATTGACTGGGCTTATGCAAATAACTTTACAAGTTTTCCATATCTATAAAGAGGATTTTAAAAGGAACGAGGAAATACAATAAATTGACGATATACAGTAGTTTTGATTTAGCTGCCCTTTGGTTAAGAGCACTTTTTACCTAACTGCATAAAATTAATAATTTCCGTCGCTATTCTTTAAAATCCCATAAAATTCCTTTTTTAAGTGTCCTTTTTGTACCTGCACATTTAAAATAAATGTCCAACATTTATAGCATTTTAAAATTATTTTCATGCAAAAAATCAAAGTTAACTGCATTTTGACTTAACTGCCCAAAAATATATATTTCCTGTAATTATTCTTCCTAAACCTTGTGTAAGTGCATTTTGTATATCTGCATATTAACCATACATATTTTATTGGCAGCTTTAAAATACTTTCATATAATAAATCAAAGTTAAGCGCACCTATTAAAAAAAATTATAATGGACACTTTTTCAAATAAACATCCAACTTAAGCTATTTATAATCACACAAATCGCAAGTTGTTATCATTAAAATTCGTCTATTTTGTTTGCACATTCATACAAACATACATTTAAGATAACAGCATTTTTTTACTTATCTGCACAGAAAATCATGCAAAAGTTGATTGTGCAGCTAAGTCAAAATTACTGTACTTCCTCTAAATAGAGACCATTCGAAGAATTTGTACTGTATATCCGCAATAGTTTCATTCGTTGTTCCTTCTTATAATTCACACTCTAATTACAATCAAATTAACTAATTTACTATAAACAAATTTGAGAACAAATTGCATCATTTGTATCTTCATATTAGGAATTTGTAACTAACTACAAAGTAGAACTCTTTCCTCATCATAGTTTTGATCCAATAAAAAATTATCTCTCTCTGTTTATTGGTCTATTGTTTTACTCAGGGTTAAATTTTTAGCACTTTTTTAACGTTTTGGTTTAATAGATAATTCCGTGCTTAAAATTTTCAAGTTAAATTTTATTTTACAAATAATGTTTACCGAGATCTCCATTCTTGCACGAAACTCCAGTCACAAGATTCGCTATTGACATCGTCATCTTCGCTGCCCTCATCATCACTTATATCTTTTGGTTTGCCTACAACAGCTTGTGTGGGCTTCGATACTTTCTCGACTAAAGCAGATGCTCTTTGATAGTTGCCTTCGATTTTAATATTGATCACACCATTTTCTATAATTTCAATATAAGGCGGCAGTTCATCATTCTGTAATGCTTCACTGTCATTAATAAGCCCATTCTGCAACTGATTGTTAGTTACTCGTAGGTCCGTTGTAGAAGATAATGTTGCCGCCAACTGTTTTTGCTCTGACGCCACTTCTTTCTCCCCCTCTTCATTCTCCTCTTTCTTCTTCACCTTCTCTACCTCATTCGATTCATTGGTGTCATCTATTAAATTGCACTTACTGCGAAAAGCCAAAGAGTCACCAAAGTAAATGACAACCTTGTGATTGAGTTTAGTTGGTGTTGCGTATTTATCTTCGTTTAAAACAGGCGAAGCGGGTGTAGGTGCTTGTGTAACTGGGGTGGGTGATGGTGTATTTGTTTGACGCTTACAAAAGTCATACATTTGTCCCATATCACGTTGCTGGCACATTTCACTGCATTTCAGTGATTGAGGCTGAAATGTTTTAAGGGAACTTGAACTACGTTTACGTAAAATGAAATTATCATTAAGACGTCCAAAAATCGAGGAACTAGGAGGCCGAGGTGCTGGTTTTTTAGGAATTTTAATAGGTTTAAATCCTCTTAATTCTCTACACAGACTGCAGTTACAATCTTTGGTGCAATACATTTTTTAAATTTGGTGGAAATTAAGAAATAATTTCCAAAAACTTTGGTTTAAGTAAATGTTAGTAATTAAGTACTTAAAACAAGTTTACTTTTAATAAGTTTTCACATTTTTTATTTGGGTTTTTATTGCTTGTTACTTTATTTACACGCTCGTTTTAAAGAAATAATAAATTTTTTTGCATTTTATTATTGCTGTTTTTTTATTTTCGTTCCATTCATTAACTTTGATTATTACAGAATTTCCTGTAGACACACTTCACTAGTGACCGATCGTTTAAAAATATTAAAAAAACACCATATATTAGAAATTTTTAAAATCACAATAGTTTAATTTTGTTTTTATTTATTTTTTTCGCAATATTTTCAAGTTAGATTTCCCGCTAGCAAAACATTTCGGCAACATTGGAGGGGCTCACTTTAAATTTGTTTATTTTATCCCCTCTATTTCGGACATCCGTTCATGATCAACAGCAAAATGAAACTGAAACTTGTTAACGGCTTGCAATAGTTTGCTTTGAATCAAGCAGTATCACAGTTAGAGCTTGAAACGCTGCAGCTGCGCTGCTTAACAGGCATTTCAAATTGTATCTCAATGAACTGAACTCAACCGAAGTTTAGTCTACATCTGTGTATACTGTGTATCTACTTTGTACGGTGAGACTTTAAAAATCTTTCAAACTAAAGTGTGAGTCTTTGTTTCGTAAAACATAAAGTGGAAATATGTACACAAACAGCCAGCAGAAAACAATAGTAAGCAGCTGAAAAACGGCAAATGCAAATTTATTATTTATACAATTTTCATTATGCTTGAACATCCATGAGAAATATAGTAAAAGAAAATTTTGTTGAACAAAACATAATGCACTTGTGGAGAAAACTATTTCAGCAGATAAATTAGTTCTTAAATAATTTCAATCATTATCCATTTAATACTCGTATCATAAAGAATAAGAACAATTTAATAGTTTTCAATTAAATTTCGCAGTATGTATTTTTAATAATATAAAATGAATTATAATCGTATGCCGCATGAAGTATGTGAGTGCATATTCTTGTATTACAGGCAATTTTCATGTTTTCAAGTAGATCTTTTCATGCTAACCAGCAGTTGGAATATTGCCCGTTCTTTTTTTACACATACTCGTAGTTGTTTACTTCCCGGTGTTAGAATTTCAACTGATCCAAACAGACTTGTAGACACTTCCAAACAGTTCAAATCAAACGAATCTAGACTTTGTGTTCTGATTACAAGCATATAAAAAGTCTATCTAACGACTAAGAGGCACGCAGTCTCCTACATTATAAAACGCAGGGTATTGAAATTAACTACAATAAAAAATTTTAAAAAGTAATAAATAGAAAGCAAGTTCTCTGAAAAAATTGAATTCTGGTCTGTAATTAACGAAGAGTATTTGTGCATATTTGTTGTCCCATTAACCGCCACTAAAGGTGAGTGTTAAACTTATACTAAGAACTCATAGAAATTTACTATATTTTTATTATTATTTTATTTTGTTTTTATTTCAAAAGAAAGAAAAACTTTTAGATACGCATGCTGGGTCATCTTCAAAAGATCTTTACGGATTTTCTCACTGCACAGAATATAATGATTAGTTTCCTGTACACCAATAAAAGTACAAATATAAAAAATGATAATCATAAAAAAACGTTGTTGGCTATTGAATTTCGCATACGAAGACATTTTCTATTGAAAACTAAAAACTACCTTCAAAAATTCATCAAAAAAAAATTAAGCAATAAAAATGTAAGAGAAATACTTAAAACTCGTTTTTTTAAGTGATAAAGAAAACAATCACATAAACTGAAACCGAAGATAAGCATTAGATTCAAAAGTTTGTAGCAAATAATAAAACGTATTTTAATTGAAATTCAAACAAATAAGTGAACAATGACCGAACGAACATACATACGTATTTGTACATTTCAAACGATATTCATAAGTAAATGTTCATGCAAGATCAAGTGAGAGCAAAAAACATCATGATAACTCACGAAATAAGTCAAATTAATGACTCATGCATGCTCAGTCATGTCAACCACTCACTCACGTGACTAAAAAAGAAATTCATGTTATTTTACGGTTATGCGTTGTCATATTTGTTTCATTGAAAAAAAAAAATAAGTCAAACTACTTTATTTTTACCACAAAAATTAATTTATTGGAATGATTTTTATTTACATTTTAAAATTTCGAACTCTTTTCCACAAACTTCAAATTGCATTTCAACACTTCTGTGAAAGTTTTTTCCACTTGCCTGCACACACGCAAATCACATGAGTGGTGCCCATCTCTAATATTCATAGATTAATTTTTTTAATGGTTGCGTTTTTGACAACAGATTTGGTTAACAACTTAAGTCCAACACGGTCTTACGTATCTTGTGGTTTATCTTTGTTCAAAACAATTCAAAGAAAATACAAAAACCTCAAACCCAGATCAAAACAAAAGACTTTAGCAACAAACATTAAAAGTACAAAATTGACAAATTATGTTCACTTTGATTAAATTGTTATTCATACATTAAAAGTAAACAGCAAAAGCAACTGTAACAAATGCTTCCCTATGAAAGTCTACACAATTAGATAACAAATGAACCTCATCATCATTTAGATTTAATTTTAAAAACAAAAGCATTTTTTTTACAAATGCACTCTTAAGGTAGTTTTTCTTAACCACCTCCAACTAATCAGCTTCATCATCAATTTTCCAACCAAAAAAAAATAAAAAAATATCAAAAAGACGGAAACCTTTAGTTGCTTTAGGAAAACATACTTTCTTCCTTTCTTTTTATGTTTGACTTATTGTTTGTTTTAATTCGTTTTTAGTTTCAGTCCAATTATGAATAAAAATGATAATTAATTTATTATACAACGAAAAATACACCTGAACATCAGGCAACAACATGGTGTACAGGAAAAATAAATGCGAATGCAATTAACTTTTTATTTTGGCGATGAGAAAAATGAGTTAAAATAACTATTAAAATACTACTCGCTCAACAAAAAAGAAATAATTTATATTATTAGAAATTTTAATGTAATATTTGCGTGAAAATCGAGAAACTCTGACAATAGCAAGACATTTTAATGATAACAACAAAAATAAGTTCGTGCTAAAAGTTGAGGTTGAGGTGTGAAGCAAGAAGCACGACTGCCCTCCCTCGAATTCACCAGCAGTTTTGTTGTTGCACAATAAAAGCCAACAATGAAAAGTGCAAGTGAAAAAAAAACAACTGGAATTTGTTGTAATTTAAAAAATAAGTATGTATGTACACATATAATTAACAGTATAGTTGTTGCTTTTAAATATTTATGCATGAGCCGCTCAAAAGTAAGAAAATACATTTGACATTTTTCTGAAAGAGAAATTTTTTTGTTTTCCATAAGAAAAGGTTTTGATTTTCATACGAATAGAAGATGTTAATTAAAAACACATTAACAAGTACAACAATGGAAGTTGCAATTTATGAATAATATAAAAAGAAAATAGTTTTAAAATGTGCTTCCATACCAAATCATAATCTTTATGAAATTTTAATTAATTTTTAAAGATACAATATGTATGTATACATGTACGTTTTTTTTACATTAAACAAATGGTCTAATTTAATTGTATGGAATTGAAAAGATTTTGTTAGCTTAATATGCATCTGCCTAAAACAAAATGTTCATCAAGGATGCTTGAAAACCGTTTTCATATTACGAGTAGTTTAAGAGCCTCAAAAACGTTAAAGTTTATTTAGCGTCTTTATTACGACCTGTTCTGTTCTGTTCTATGTTTAACCATAGCACAGTGGGGTCGATCGAAAAAATAATGGTAGAAAATCTCTATTTTCTAAATTAATTATCCGTTTTTTTTTGCGAGAGGATGACATTGTTCATACAGGTGCATCTAGGTACGGAAAACTCTCTGGCAATTATTCAGTTGGATATAACCAGAAGCGATTCCTTTCACTACGTTCGGTTTTTCTAAAAATCACGTATTCCATGGAAATGTCGCACAAACAACCGTTTGTCGACAGCTAAATTGAGGAGGCGTCAACTAGAGTGAACTGAATGGCTCCCCATAGGTGCATGTCTGAAGACGTAGCTGAAACTCAATCGATTTTAACCCGCCTTGAGGTTGGAGGCAGCCCCAAGACTAACATCGAATGATGTGGTCCAATCACCCGCACACCTAAAATTTAACTGATTAACAAAACGACAATGGAAATAGCGTCGCAAAAAATCTTTAAAAAAAATATTTTATTATTTTTAATACATTGCAAAATAATATAAAAATTTAGATTTTGAAATGAGTTTGAAAATAGTTAAATTTTGGCAGATATTTTCATTGTATTACATTACTAAAAACACAAAAAAGAAATATCAGTAAAAATAATAGAATGATTACTGTGTAAATTAGAAATCGCTATGGCCAGAATAATTCGACAATACTGATTTTCGGAACGAAATTCTAAAATCGTCAGACAAGAAAAAAATCCCCTCAAAGATTTTTCTTTATTTCTTTAAAAACTTTTGTAAATACCAAAGTGCAAAATTTTAGAAGCATTTTATTTAATTGCATAAAAATTATAATAAAATTGATCTGTATTACAAAACTATCGCGAAGTGACTTCTGATAAACTTTAACAATCCGAATATTTATATATTTATGGGTTTCTATCATTTTAAATTATAGCTTTTATTAAAAAGTAGCTGCACTCCGCGATGTTACCTGCGACTAAAAAGTATGTCCTTTTTAATATAATTGATTTTAATATTGATTTTTAAAAACTAAACAACTGTTATTATTAATTCTGCTTATATCCCAGAAGAAGGTTTCCATTAAAAAAAAATTAAGAGTTTATATATTTATTGTTGACCTTAAGCTTGGATAAGTTTTTTAATAAAATATCGATAAAGACTATTAAATATAAAGGAACCGATCGAAGGCTATTTTGATAAACTACCAAATAATAAACAAATCACATAAATTATAAATAACCTAAGAACAATGTACTTAAACCTGTAGGCACAGAAAATTTAACTAATCTTAAAATAATTTACTTACAAAAGCAAACAACTAAACAATGTTAATTTTCGAATGTAAAAGATGCAAAATAATAATAAAAACATTGTCAAAAGTATATTTCCATAAATATTAATCAACTGTCATGGTTAAATATAAATATATGTATGTATACATACATATAAACATATATATCTTGAATAACTCTATATCGCTTAAAAGTATACACAAATATCTGTTTATTTCTGAATGAAGTGTTGCTGTTATTAAGAAATAAAGCCTCCAAGCTTCGAGTATATCTAACACTTTGACAAGCGTATACAAAAAAGCGTCAAATAAGCGCATTAAATTTTATTTAATCTGATCACAAAAAAAGCAGACTACAAGAATTCAACAATAGTCGAGAGGCAGAGAAAACAATGCAGTCGACAAAGTTCAGGTTGAAGTTTTACAACATCAAAATATGTAAAAAAAATATATATATAAACATGAGCAAAACAAAAAATTTAATATAACAACTGTAATTGAAATTTCTAGCTCCCTAAAAATTAAAATTTGAGATACAACAACAATAACAACAAAACAATGAAATATTCACATATAGTCACATTAAATGAGTTTTAAGACAAAGTAACTCCCACACTTTCTCGCTTTGATTAACAATAATACCACCGTAATGAAACGAAAAATTCAAGTACAGACATGAAATGTTTATAAAAAAAATTTAACTTAAAATTATTTTAAATTTTTGAAATAGAAAAAATATTTTATTTACAAAAAAGTTTTACAAAAAATGTTTTTAATGGAAAAAAACATTATGAATAAAACTGTGTGTATCTGGACAACTAATTGAAAACAATTCAAATAAAGTTTAAACAGAAGTTACTGTGGCATCTGGAGCTGGCACGGCACGGCACGTTGCGGTCAATTAAAAACAAACAAACAAAAAATAAACAATTGAAAGTTTTGATGAAAATATCAAACACTAACTTCAACCGAATACATACACACTTTTTAAATGCATACTCATTATAACTTCCCAGCTAACCTGAGGTTCGAAAATAGACGACTACTGTCCGCTAAAGAAAAGAAATTTTGAAATTACAACAAAAGAATTTCTCGAAAAAGTGACGAAAATTTTTAAAAACCAGAGATTCGAAAATAAGCGACTGTTCGCTAAAGGGAAGGAATTTCAAAACAAAAATATTCGCGAATTTCAAACAAATTGGAAATTTTGTTACACTGAAATAATTTTGATAATTTCTCGAATTAGTGGTGAACATTATTCAAAAGCAGATAATTTGCATTTATAGAAAAATATATTCGAAAAAAACGAAGAAATGTGAAAATTCTTTACACTAAACTGCTCTTGATATCTGATCGAATATATTTCGTAATAAACTGCAAGCAAATGCTTCGGTAGCTTGGTTGGTAGAATGAATGCTAGTAAATCAGTATGGAGGTTGTCGGTTCGAATCTCACAAAATTTCTTATTTCCGAATTACTAATTTGATAGTAACATTAAAATAATAAATAAATAAAATTAAAAGTATCATATCGCATTTAGATTTAAAAAAGGCTATTCTTAGAAATCGAAAGGACTTTGATACAAAACTGAGCGAAAGCTAGTCCTGTCGATCCTGTCAATCTTGAATAATTTACACAAAAAGTACATTCGCAAGCGATATCATAAATGAAGTTATTGGTCAAGTGGGTTACATGTGTATGTGTTAATTTTAAAATTTCATTCATGGCTTATAATTTCTTTTTAGTAGTAAAAACGTAAAACAGTTTTTTATGTTTCAGTTGTGTTATTACTCGTACGACAATTGCCAACTTGACAATTACATTCAATTCTCACACTTTGACATGAAGATAATAATATTAATAATGACTGCGAAAATAGAGTTTATAAATTATTTTTTAATAATTTAAGTTTTTCGTGCATAAAAATGAAGCACATCACAAAGTTTATTGGCCTCATCATATGAAATTTTTGAGAGGAAAGAACTTTAATTTTTTGTATGTGTTGATTTTATTGCAATTAATATCAATATTTTTTAAGAATATTTATTCAAATAATTAAAAGTTTTGTAATAAACTGGATGTTTACTAACTGTTTTAAATAGATGTAGGCTCACTATACTAACACTAAATTTGTGTTTTTTATCATTTAAGCTTTGAATAATTATAAATACATGGAATCATGATGAAATAATATAAACAACTACTTCTGACAACACAACTAATTTGACTTAAAATTTTTTGAAAGCGGAGAAAAAAGTTTTACTTCTTATTATTAATGTTCCCTTTTTAATATGTAATTAGAATTTGTCCATTATAATTAACAACAAATTTTAGATTTTAAAATCTAGGAAAACGTTTTTATAAATATATTTTTTTGTGCAAAAAAAAGCAAATAGCTTTTTAATTTTTGTAAATCTTTTTATTTTTAATTTTAAAGAATACGAAGAAAATCAAAAGTGAACAAAAAACTCCTATTTTCAAAATAAAATTTTTCTTTATACTATTGTATCATGCATACAACTACAGAAAACATGGCTTAGCGCTTAATGGAGTTTTAAATTGGATTCCGAATTTTGTTTTTATTTTTTGTCACAGTTAAGGTAAAAGAGGGCGTTATTGCATTTTACATGATGAAAAAAAAACATAACTATAAACAAATATCTCAGGTATTTAGAAATATGCTTGTATTTAAGCCTTAAAAGTGCAGGTGTTGTATGGATACCACAATCTAAAATAGCACCAAAAATATTATTGAACAATGAACAATAAATAGTAAACCAAATCAAAAAGCAATAAATATTTATATTTTGCTTAATAGCAAAAGAAAAAGCAAATATTGTTGTTGAAGTGTTTGCTCTACATTGGATTTGTTGCTTTTTATGTATGTATGTAAGTATAGAGTATTAAAATAGAAAAGTCATTAGGCAACAATTGTATTTTTTACAATATCTTTTACTTGATTGTGATTCTACAAATAAATAAATAAATATATTACATACATATTGCACATAATCATTACATGGCTTGATGTTTATTACATAAGATGTAAAGATATTATGTCTCGTCCATATCTTTACATCTTATAACTTACATACAATCATATGTACACAGAGTAAATTAATGTTCATTTGAATATTGACGTTTGCTTATGAGTGGCTGTAAGTGTAATTTAATCTTATAACAAAAGACTTAAGAAACCAACCTAACTATCTTATGATCAGCTACTTCATGTTTTTATGCACAAGTAGAAGTTGGCTTAAAATATTTTCCACATTTGACTTTTGGTCAGCAATTATTCTTTTTTAGCATTAAAAAGTATTTTCCATTTTTCACAGCCTGACCTTTAACTGTTACGCTTAAGTTTCTCTTTGTGTTGTAGCTATTTGATTTTCCCTCATAACTTTGTAGACCACCATTTTTCACAATGACACATATTTAAACGTTAGATTATTATGTAGCAACAAATTATGCTTAAACTAATCATCATATATCATCATACAAATACATATCTATCTACATACGAGTACATGTATTCTAATGTATTATATTTTTTTTATTTTGTATTTGTATTTGTTTTTTTAAGTAACAATAGCTTTAGCTAAAGACTTGAAGCACTTGTGCTCAAATACAAATGTATTCGCATAAAGACACAGTTTTTTTATTTCATTACAGTCATAATATCAATTTTCACATATTTACCTTGACCAAATTATGTTTTTGTTGTTATTGCTCGTTTTTCAAACACAAATAAGTTCTAGTAAGAAAACCTTATGGAAAAATTTTTTAAACTATTTGCTAGTTGACTGTTTGTGCTACTATTCTAAATTGAATTTATTTTTACCAGCAAACCGAACAAAAAAACAATTAAAAATTAAAAATTAAACAATATAGCGTTTGATAACGTGATCGTGTATGCAGTCATTTTGCTGTGACTCTGTTTTCACAAATAAACTTTTTTACGGCAAAGTTCAGAACAAAAGTAAGATAAAATAAAAAAAATGTTAAATTTTTTCTCGTATTAATTGTAGAACGTAATGAAAGTTTGATAATTATAAAACTAAAAGTTTGTTTATTATTTCTTTGCTTTAAGTAGAATGTTAATACTTTATTAGCATGTTCTTAATTTAATGGTTTGTTGATTAAAGTCAGCCTTTGGAAATTTTTGTTTCCAAAAGAAAATAATTTTCTCGAACACATATAAATCTAAATAAAAAAAAACTTTTGAAATATATAAAACATAATTTTAAACATATTTTCAAGTCAAATCAGTGGTTTAAGTTTAAGAGCCTAATTGCCTAAAACACATCATGAAAGTAATATTTATGCATGTATATCAAACTTTTAAATTTGTTTTTCTCATGTAGTATATTTTTTCAAAAATAACGCGTTTTATATTTTTTTTATTTTAGTAAATCAATTTGAAATTTCCTTTATTGTTTTTTGCTTCAACGATGTTCGGTAAACAAATGTTTGTTTTGTCATAGAACTTGCTTTCATCTGGCATCATCAACGGTTTTGAAATTGAATCAACTTGCCTTAAGATATGCTTTATAATTATGAAGAAACTAAAGAAAACATAAATATCTTTCATGCCTATTTTCCAGCTCTTAATAATATATATCATAATTGTTCGGAGATGTGTACGAGTTATAAGTTTGTATTGTAATTTTATTTGTGTGTTACGAATATTTATTAACTACATACATACGCGCTATAGACTTACCTTCTTGGTTTTGGTTTTACAATTTCATGATTGGCATTTGTTATACATAAAGGACTTAGAGCACCAGCTAAGTGCTCAACACCAAGACCAGGATCCCAACTGTGACGACCTGGCATATTTGAATTTGGTAAGCTGCTTTGATTGTTTGATCGACTACCGGTTGCTGGTTGTCGTGTATTGTTCAGGGCAGTAATACCCCCACCGCCACTGCAAGGTGAGTTAACATTTGATTTTATAACTGCAATACTATTGTTGGCTGATATACTGTTGTTGCTGGTGCTGTTGTTACTGTTGCTATTGTTAATTGTGGTTCTTGCGGCAGGTAATGGCACTTGTATGTTGTTGGAGGAAAAATTATTGTTGCTATTGACCACATTTGTCGTTTGCATGGAATTTGTAGAATGAACTTTGGTTGTTAAATTAGTATTATTGTTATTGCTTGCACTAATGCTAGCACTACCACTGCTATAGCCACTACTGCTATTATTTAATACAATTTTATTTGCTGTAACTTTGGCTCTTACCGTGCCCTGTTGTGGAGCAGAGGAACTTATCGTTTGATTGAGCACCATTTAAAAAACAGCATTTATCCATTCAGCTACAGTCTAAAAGAAACAACAAAATTGGAAACCGTAAAAAGAAAATAAATTGAATTTGAGGTCAATTGGAGTGAGTATTGCTATAAACCTATTTGTTTATTAACACGAAACCTGTAAAAATTAGCTTATCTAACGGTTTTGACCGCATTATAATATATATTTGAATACAATTTTAATTAGCTATTCAATTTGGTTCCACTTTGTTGTATTGTTGATGAATTTAGGACTTTGTTAATAATATAAACTGTATTCTGGTTTTCATAAACATAATCTCAAAACAGATCGAAGCAAAATGACACATGAAAAGAAAAAAAAAATACAAAGAAATATCCCACAAATATTCGAAAGAATTTATATTGTTAGTTAAACAACAAAAGACTCTGGCAAGAAACTTGTGCTCATATAAAACAGCACGAAATATCTTAATGATTCCATAAACAACATAATAATTTTTATATAAATATTTTACAACTTGTGTGCGAGTACGCATAATTATTGTAAATAAAAGTTGAAGCAACAAATTAAATGACATTTTAGATACAATTGTAGTAGACTATTAGCCAACAAAAAGCAAGCATTGCCACAGTGACTCAACGTAATTAACGCTATGCCAGAGCAACGATGACTTAACACAACAGTGATATCAAAAGACAATCAGTTGACTTCAATCAGACATCCTCGAACGACAGACGACAAACGACAAATGACAAAAACCATGATCATCAACTGGCATTTGTTGCTTAAAACCTTATAAAACATGAAATAAACTTCAGCACAAGTTGTCTGGACATATTTGAAAATAGCAAAACGAAATACCAGCTACAACAATAATAATAAATAATAATAAAAAAATACTTTTAAGCCGACAGAATAGTCATGAGATATTTGAAATATTAAACATTCTACAAGTCAGCAAACATTTACTGAATCTCAAGAAAATGTAACATTCTATTTTAACAAATAGAGAGACAGTTTGTTTTATTAGCGACATGTTGTAGGCGCCTTAAATTACAACACATCAAACAGCAATACATACCAATGTACAACGTACACACTTTGTTGTTCAAGTAAGTATGCCATGTTGCACAATAATGTCTTTAAGTTGGCAAGTTTGGTTTGTCTTAAGTTTTCCAATTCCTAAAATAATTAAGCATAACCACTCGCCTCAGCTAATGGACGTTGTTGCTTGTTTACGAGTGCATTTGGAATTTAACAAAAGAACTAAATCTAAATAAGTATTTCATTTTTATAGCCAAAATGCATGATATTTATTTTTTAATTACTTTTACATTATATTCATCTTGTTTAATTTATGATACATTATAAATTATATTTCTCTTTCTGAGAGAGAGACAGAGAGAGAAACAGGAAGTGGCCTATGAATTTCAAAGGCGTTATTTGTCAGTCCAAATATTTTATTGCCACAATTTAGTCACAATATCAGGCAAGAAAAAAGCTACAACACTCAATCATGATTTATGGCTCTTACTAAATTTAACCGTCTAACTTCATTTGTTTCCTTTTATTTGATAAAGTATATACACATACATACATACATCTACTAAGATCATAAATCATAAAAAAAATGTAAAACGAGTAGCTGGTATTTATCACAACACTTTTTTAGTTATTTTTTTCTTTGTCATTGGCTGACGTTGCTTTGCACTTCTACTAAAGAAAGAAAATTGTGATGAGTTTTTTCTTAATGTTAATGGAAAAAAGTAGAAATATTTAATTCAATTACTCTAACATCTAGAGAAGAAGCATGTTATACTGGCCAACAACCAATCAGTGGCACAATTAATAAATATATTCGATCAGTTAAAACAGCATGAGACTAGCAAGATTCTAAGTCAGTAGTGACTCATGCCACTGATAGACAACAAATTATATAATAATCTTTGAGAAAATCGTTAGAACAGGTAACAAAAAAAATTAAAATTCATCATTATTAATACACACAAAATAAATAATTTAGGACACACGCTCAAAACAATAATAATTTGTCAATACTTTTTCCAAAACAAGTTTAATCCGTTAAATGCAGCTTAAACATACGAGAGTTATTAAAACAGTTTGTTAGGACTATTATTTTGATTGCATTTTGCAATATATTAAAAAATAAATAGAATTATGGAATTAAAATATTTATTTAATAATAATAAAATAGCAATTTATGTAACCGGTGAATAAAAATGGATACACAAGAAGTTTGTGGTAAATTGCGAATATTTATTTGATTGATTTTTTATATTTTTTCGTTAGTGGTTTTTATATGGAAAAAAATTAGTAAAAACAATCAATGGATATTAATACACCTTGGGCTTTGTTTAATGGAAAATAGAAAATCTCAAAAAACCACTGGTGGACTACGCAACATTTTCAGAGTTAAAAATTGGTATTTGAACTTAAAGTTATTTAAATAAACAATTCTCCTGAAGATGTCGGAAAAAAGCCGATGAAACGTTCAGAACAAAGACGAAATAAATTGTTTTATTTGCATCTAAAGTAAAGGTAAAATCTGACCATAAATAGCATAAAATAAAAAACACATAACATAAAAACGATTTGGTCATAAAATAAAACAAAACAATAGTTATTTAATGTAATTAAGACCTAAAAGTCCTGTCATTTATAAAATCCGAAAACAACAGATCGCCAGTTCATTTGCACTGAACACTTCCATTCGTCATCTTTTGACTCTTAATTAAAAATGAATTAGCAGCTAAATTAACAATCTCTTATCCAAAGTGAAAGGAATACGAGTTATTATTTCTTTAATAAACCATTTATACTTTTTCTTTTTTAGTTTATTTTTTTACAAGAGTTATAAAAATATCAACCGTGATAAGCATGATTACGACAACTATATTATGGTTGTAAGGAAAATATTTATTTTATGTTTTAAACACGTTCGTTCTTAAAGTTCACCATTAAACTATGATTTTACCACATCTTCTACAGATAGAAATAAAGATAACATTTAATTAATTATTTGCCTTTTTTAATACTTTTTACTCCCTCCTCGCTAATCTAGTACATACTGAATGTAGAATATTTTCACCCACAAATTAATTCAATGAATAAAGATTACAAAAAAAAAAATAGATCATAAATATAACCAACCACCTGTCGTCTGATTTCATGATAGAAATTCAGGTTTTATTGTCGGTTTTATTTATTAGTTATTCACAAGTTCTACAATAAAAAGAAAAAAATATTATGCATTTTTCCAATTCTTATTCATTTAAGAAACAAATGACATCAACATGTAAGTTAAGTTCAGCTATTAAAATGCAATTAATCTTTTTGCACCATTAAACTTGATTTGAGCTAAACTGAGTCGTGTGAGCTGCGTTAATGCAATAAGATTGTTGTCTATGTAAACAAATACGGCCATTATTTCATGTTGTTTGACACTTAATCACTAACTATTTTCATACTTCAGATAGTTAGCTTGCTTTTCGAATTGCCCATAAATAATTAGAAAATAAAAAAAAGTTGTTAAGTGTGCATGCAAGTGTGGCACGACAAAATTATTGCTTTCAAGGAAAAGTTTTTCTGTTATTTATTAGCTGTATGTCTTTTATTATTTTATTTTTTATAAATTTATATTTATAAATAAAGAATAAATATTTCTGAATGGTAAAGCAGTTCAGCAAAACTCTTGCCAAGTCACTACGTTCAACGCTTAAAGTTTCCAAAAAAATGAGGGTCTCTTAATTACATGCTACAGCAACAAATTTATATAAAGCAACATATTTATGTTTTAAGTACAGCAACAGAACCCACTAAAATCTAAACGGAAAAAAGCAGTGGCAAAAGATTTCAGTAAAAACAAAATTATTTGGCCAAAAAACAAAAGACTTAAGGAACAAACGTGATTATTTGCAGCTGTTTTCTGCAGCGGACAAAAACTCCAATTATTTGGTGAGAAATTTTTGTCCAGTTTTTTTCTGTAATAAAAAAAGAAACAGCAACAATGACCGGTTGTTAACATATAAAAAATTTATGTATGTTATAAAAAACACAAATTCTTAAAATATTTTATAATTTCTTTGCCTCCATTTTGTTTGACACGCAGCAAAGCAAAACTCTGCACAACACTTAACGTAAACATTTACATAAATATGCATACCTGCATACATACATATGTATGCATATTTTTCATTTTAATTAAATATTAAATTAGTGTATACAAGTATGCATAAGTAAAGTTCAAATTTTTTATAAAATTCTACTAGGACGTTTAGTATTATAAAGATTTGAGCCAGGCCAAAAAAGAAAACCTGAAACAAATAACTGACTTTTGAACATCTCACATCGGAAACTGAAATATACCAAGATAATAAAATTCGTATATTTAAATGTATGTATGCATTTATATGAATGTTTGCATTTATGTAAATAACTTATTCATAGCAACTCATCACAAAAGAATTTATGCTGTGGGCACTTCAGCAAATCTCAACCTGGCAAATTTAAAGGTTGCTTCTTGTTCAACCAACATTAAACAAAAAAAATTAAAAAGTTATAGTAATAATGACTTTAATTTTCCAGTTTTATTAAAAACATACGAGTACACATACAGTTAAAAGTAACTTACTCTCATATGAATATTTTCTTAACAATAATACTTGTACTACTATTTGATTAAAGGTTTAATAGACAATTTGCTACGATTTAAGCTACACATGTGTGTTAAAGCTAAGAGTAAGTTGGTTTTAAAAATTTTTCAACAAGTACTAAGAAGGAGTTTTAAACGAATCCAACCACAACGAAATAAAAATCTACCTGCGTGGCTTAAAGAAACTAATTTGTTTTATCTTTTATAGATATTTAATACTAATTTTTTATTAATACAAAAATTTTTTTAAAGATCTGTGTGTGCCATATCTTAAGTGAAGGTATTCCGACGCGGAATTATACGCTATTTCCGCTCTATTATCTCAATCAAGTTTTTCTAGTTTTACTATGTTGTAAATTTACTTTCGATGTAGACGGTGTGTTTCTCAAATTATGGCTTCTTAAATTTTAATATTGTAATACAGACAAACTACAATCGGTAAGTTCAATTGTTGTCTTTGTCTGGCGGTACTAAGGCAAAGTTTGTGGAATATAATTATACACCAGCAGAATCAAACACATATTTTCAGTGCCGCAATGCACTTCTTCAGCATTTGAATGCCTTGGATTTTATTAACAAGCCCTTGTGGTGAATAGCGAGTTTTAAACTCATGTTTATAGATCTATAATTTCAAAATTCAGTTGTTAAGCAGAACTAACTTCATATAATACAGGGATTATTGAGATACTTCCAATACAACAATCATCCGGAATCAACTATGATCAAAGACTTGTGAGACGTCATGGAATTCCATGCCTCATAAATGAAATATAATTCCAGTACATTAAAAAAATCAAGCAATTTTTACTTAAATCGATTCAGAGCAGTTTCAAAAGCAGTGTCTGTTTTTACTGTAAAGCTCTTGATTCAAGAAAGGATTTATCTAGTACTAAGACCAGAACTCCTTAAGACTGCTTTCGCTTGATTTTAAGTCAAACAATTTTAGCTCAAGAAACGCAAGTCTGATTTTAAGCAATATTTACTTAATTTTTTTAAGCGCTCCGTTTTTCGAATCGGGTTTTGAATGGTTTTACTGGAAATATAAATTTGAAGAAGAAATACAAATATTTTTGAAGGAAATGTTAAGATGTTAAGGTTATCGCCTTTACATGACTGGCATGCCCAGCAGGAATTTTAAGTAAAAGAATTTTTTAATAAGAATATATGTATAAGAAAACTTAGTAGTATGTATGGTGTTATCATAAAAAGTAGAATAGAACAAGGGCAAAGCAATATTTTTTTAAGCTGAAGAAACTCGGTCGTAGTTCAAGTAATACAAACTTTTTCATAGTTACTACTCAAACTGCTGGGTACACAGGAATTTCTAGGTAGAGTTTTTCTTTCATCACCTAAAACCCGTTTTTGTATTATTAAAGTAAACAAATTATAACAACTACTAAAACTTAAAATATTATGTGACAAATAGTTTCAATAAGTTTTAATTCAAAATTCATTGAAGAAGCAAAAAAAATTAATTAACATGAATTGTATTTTGTCACATCATAATAACAATGGATTGTGCTGATAGTTTATAAAAAAAATCAAATACATGCATATACATATGTATATTTATATGAACACCGCACAAATTTTAAATAAAATATGTATTCCTTTAGGATACCAGTGGCAAGTTAATGAAAAAATGACACAGCAAACATTGATCTTTAGTTTCGTCGCTATATTTGGTGGCCATTAAAAATCTCACCTGTTGTCTTAAATATTTCTGTCGTAAAGTAAGCAAAAATGTGATTATTTTTGCACAGCTGGAATTAAGTACATAATTCTCGCGTTAAAACGCTTTAGCTTTATCTTAGAAATTAAAGAGATGATAGAGGAAACTGAAAATGCTGCAGTATTATTTTTCATATTGTGAAATCTAGAATAGATTTTAAACTATTTTTTTTTGAGAAATTTTCAAAATGAGTGTGTCGACAGATTAAGCCCTGTTTGAAATATATTTAATTTCTGAGGCCAAGCCTAAAACTGCCCCCTAGAAATTGTAATTGTTTTTAGTTTTTTCAGTCACAATTCGGCTCAGATTTATTCAAATTTAAATATTTAAGCCATAAAATTATTGGACAGATATAAGTTTAACAGAAAATAAAAACTGGAATTTGCATGTAAAATGCTTTACTTCAAGTTTCAAATGTAAGTGGTTTTATGCAAAAACACACATGTTGTGTGTTTCTAAGTTTTTCAGCTAATTTCAACTTTGTCAAGTCATCGATCGTTGCGGTTGTTGTTGTCACAATGTTTTAACAGTTTTCGCATGATTTAATGTTATTTTCTTGCCATAACTGTAAATATGTCATTGGAATTAAAGCGGACATTTTTAAATAAATAAGCCAATGTTTACCACATCATATTTAACTTATCTGTTGTGCTAAAAGCTTCAACTTCAACAGAGTAGCATATAAAATCGTGGGTGCTCTAAAACGAATTTTAGTCTTGTTTGTTATTTCAACCAAAAGAAAATGTAATAGAAATTATGACTAAAAATCAATGCTTTTCACATAAATTTTCCAAATGATTTGATCCCTTGGAATGCTAAAACGGTGAAAAAATTAATTTATTTTATATGTTAAAGCAAATAAACTTTAAGACTAAAATACTTAAATTTCAGAAGTCAGCAACATTGTCACGATTTCGGTTGATTTTTTAAGATTTAAAAATTTATGTTTCATAGGATTGTTACAAATTTATTGTTTTAAATCGTTTTCAATATTTTATAGCGATATTTATGGCCACTTGAAATAATTTTTTAAATATTCTATCATTTATTATTAAACCTTTTACTGAGATAACAAAAGAATTCTCATATGAAGGTCTTTGATGGTCATAAACAAGTAAATTAAACAGATTTAAGGAGGTAATAAAAACAAAATAAAACTTAAATTTTTCTTAACCTTTCTTGTTAAACAAAAATCAAAGTTAATAGCACAAAATTCATTTGCTAACCGCAAGGGCAAATTTATTGTAAACATACTCGTAGCAATATTAATATATTATAACATTCCTCATTAGTTTACTTTCGGAAATTATATTTGATGTTTTTATTTTTTTAATTAATATTGAGATATTAGTATATAAATTGAGTGGACTTAGCCCAAGCAACAAAACAGTTTGTGGTATTATTTACATCATGTAATCAATACCACATACAAATCTCCGTGAATTAATCTTTAACACAAAGAAGCATAATAAACATCACATTCACTTTTTATGTTTGTTTTTTTTTTTTTGTTTAAGTAGAGTTTAAAAACTGTAAAATTGTTAATAAATTAAATATGGCTGCTTGAATGGCAGCATAAATAAACATAAAACTCAAACTTGTACGTTCAAATTTTTTATTGTCTGCTTTGGCTGGCAGTTTGCTGTTTACACGTGTATGGAGTTAATCAGGCACGATATTGAAAATAAATAAATAACGTGAAAATTTATTAAATTCTGCTATAAACTTTTTGCAAAGGATGCGTTTATACATTTATTTTTAGAAAATCTTCCTGAATTTACATATTAGTAGAAGTCCCCCGCAAAAACTAATAAGATATATATAATATAATTCTTGTAGGTTGTAATAAAATAAAGAGTCCTTAAACTTAGCAAGGAGTAACCAGTATGACAGCTGTGAAAAGGATGTACAGTATCTGCTGTATGGCTTGGTATCTTTGCCGGATCAAACAATATCTTTAAAACTTAACAAGAAAGCAATAAACATAATAATGAATAGAAAAAAACTTAGAAACTTTAGCTAATTTTGTATTATTTAACATGCACAAACAAATAAGACGTATTTTTGGTGTCATAAAAATAAATTAAATGTGTAAAAAAAAACCGCAAAAACTATAAAACATTTACATTTTAATTTAAGATTTCAAATATCATTGTAAATGTATCTTCTGTTATATTGTATTTAATGGTAATTTTTCTTTATGAAATATCTACTTTTAGCTTTTGTTTTGTTTTTAGCGCATAGAAACATCAAATTTAAATTTATTTCTTGCATAGAAGTACTTGACAGTAGTTACGCTTCCAAAAATGCTTTGAAAGAAATAAACATAGAAAATCATGATACCATTACTTATTTCATCTTAAAGTATTTGTATAAGAAATAACACTCGTTTACTATGAAATCATAAGTATGTATCCCAGCAAAAAAAATAGGACTGATGTAGAAGTTTGCTAAGTTATCAAAGCAGCTTTACTATTAGTTTTTAATACACTTACATTTCCCTAAGGCATGGTGATGCATGACATTTTCCAAAAACGAGTATTCCTTTTTCAATCAAAAAAGAAATACCGAAAGGATATATTTTTCTAAAAGTTGTGTTTAGAAGAATTACACATGCATGTATGAATGTTGAAATTTCACAAAAATCAGCTGTTAAGTGGCCAGCCAGATCGTGTGAATTAACACCACTGGATTATTTTTGTGGGCTATGTTAAGGACAGAGTCTATACGGAGCCAATCGAATCGATTGCAGCCTTAAAACTCAAAATCCGTGATGTGATTAACGAAATAGAGCCGCCATTTTGCCAAAAAGTAATTAAACACTTTGATGAAAGAATCGACATCCGTCAGCGTGGTCGTGGTGGCCAGATATCATTTTTAACTGCCAACCTTTTTTCTTCATAATACAATAAAAATTTGAATCATCTTCATCTAAATTTTTTGTTTTATTTTGTTTTAGAAAACAAAGTTATTGTTGCATTAACTTAAAAATCTTTAAAGAAACTTTGCTGGGATATTTCTCCAAGTCCAAGAAGCTGTATCTGTTAATGTATGTATACTATTATTTACATTTTTATACATATTTGTCTTTTACACAATATAACAATATCTGCAATCTTCAATCAAAGAATTTTTGGTTGTCATTTTTTATTTCCTTCACTTTATCTTTAACAAATATAAGCAGATGAAGGCATGACTATAAATACTTAAACAGATACATATCCTACGTATGAATACATACATACATATATACATACATATCTGTCACTTTTGTGTAAAATAAATTTGCTGGAGGTTTTACAAGAAAATAAAATCATTCTGGCAAACTCTTACCATACATTTAACAAACCAGTATCATATTTAATCTGCTAAATAGTGTGCATATTTTATTTTTTATTTTTTTCTCTCCACATCTCCCCTCTTGCATAGTAACTTTCGTTTTGTAAAATTCATTTTCCGTGGACACTTATGGCCTTATTGATCAATTAATGTATCATTTCTGAACAAACAGTGAAGGCAATTTTAGTAGGTCTGCTTGACGAGTAAATATTTGATTTATTTTTAATTCTTCGAAATATTTGTAATTCTAATATATTTTAAATTTCCATATATTCAGAGTTCACAGTTGTATGATAATAACATTAAACAGAACTCATAAGAACACTTATGATTATTTAAAAATAAATTATGGAGAATATCAACAATGTTATATGTTTTGAAAATCCCTAGCAAATTCATACAATATACAACAGTTACTACACTTCGTTAGTTTTGATGTTGTTAAACGCAAACATTTTGATAGTTTTGGAAATGTCTGTCAATACTATTTTTGAACAATTCAGTTTTATTCAGGAAACTTTCTTTTTTTTAATTTAAATAAATCTTATTTTTAATTAATTCTATATTGAGTTTTTATTGGCTGTGTGCTATTTAAGTTGTCGCCACTGTGTGTATATTTGTTATTGCTGTTGTTGTAGTTCTTATCATTCGGAAATTTTATTTCTTATAATTGTTTTACACATATGACCAACCAAAATCTCAAATCAAGAAGAATACAAAAGAAGTATGAACAGAGAAAGTGTTTAAGTTGCAGTTTTTATGCTGTCCACTGGCATTTTTTAGTCCGGCTGCCTGTCTGTCTGTTTAGATTCCCGTTCGTTTAAATTTTTTGTAAAAGGGAGAAAAATTGGGTCAGCGTTGTCATGAAATAAATGTGTACAGGGCTTTATTGTTTATGTTTTGATTGTAAGCAGACGCCCATTGACATTTAAATCATTATTCATATTGTAGCAGCCATAACAAAATCACCAATTCAACAGCGCCAGCACCAGCACCAGCAGCAGTGACAGCAAATGCATTAAATGAATTTTATTTCATTAAAAGCTTATTTACAAACTTTGAATTTTCTTTATTCGAATTTCTTTATTTACATCTCCCCCATTGAGTTTAATGTAGTTACGATATTAGTTTATTAGATGGAAATCTAAAATTGTTTTAACAATAAATATGTATAATCCAAAATCTTCTCTTACTTATTTATATTTTTATTATGCTAATTTATACATTTTTATTAGGTATTAATTATTTTTATAGTAGCTTGGACTTTTTTTTATAAAATACAAACGAGAAACACCGAATCTTATCGCTTTGACAATGCTTAATTGTGAGGTTTGTTCCTTAAGTCTTTCGTTATCTTGGAAGTTAACAAATTTATTTCAATTCTTAAGCACTTAAAAATAAACTGTTCATTCAAAACAAAAATAGTTTTCTTGGTTCTTGTATCAAATGAAATTGGATATTTCTTTCGTGTCGCGTTTTAATTAATCTGAAAAAAAAACTCGAAATAACTTTCTGTAACTTTTTCTTTATTGTCTTAGATATATACGAATGAATAAGCATTTCTAATTTACAGTCAACCTCTTTTAAATACACATAAACATGCAAGAATACTTTCAATAGATATTGAATATTCATTAGTTTAATTTTACGTTTGAAATAGCATGCATACATACTCATATTCATATCCATACATACATACATACAAACGTATTTAATAGTATTTGTGTATAATTAGTAGTGTTTTACATCAAGGTAGGGATTTCGGAAGTA
Source organism: Gymnocheta viridis (assembly GCA_956483585.1). Classification (NCBI taxonomy): domain Eukaryota; kingdom Metazoa; phylum Arthropoda; class Insecta; order Diptera; family Tachinidae; genus Gymnocheta; species Gymnocheta viridis. Next base: position 86,603,139 of record OY101444.1, read on the forward strand.
ATGAAATATTTGTGTAATGCTAGGAATTTAATATTTGTTGCCAAAAATAAAATGCATTTGTGTATATGAAAATACACACAATCAGGGCGTCGGCGAAATCCGCCATACGCAGCAAACTCTACAATAGATTTATTTATATTTCTTACGCCGGCGCACGATGAACAAATCAGTGCCATGTGACCATGTTTGTTTTTAGTTTTCAAGTGTTTTGGTAAATAAAGTTACTCTTTACTACTTTAATAATTGTTTTACTTTTATTTTAGAGCATTTAAAATGAATATCCAAAATGAATAACAACAAAAATTGTTTTTAGTTGTGTTTTTGTGAACGTGATTTAATTTTTTTAATATGGTCAAACTATCCATTTTATCGTCGTTATTGTGCATCTTACGACGAATTTGCGCAGCGAATTTTAATCGACGTATTCGTCGCGTTACGAAAAATTTTTCATTCGTCTTAGTTATGTTCGCAGCATAAAATTTATTCCAAGTTTTCACTTATCACTACAATTTGGCTATATTTGGTAAGTGGTAGACAGCTACGCCTACCAGATGTCACCACATCGGGTGCAACCGCTTCAAACCGGTTATGAGATGATTAAAATAAAATTAATATTTGAAAATTGAAAAATTGAAAATTTTTAATAAGATACAATTTTGAAAATATTAAAATTTAATTCACTATGGGACTTTTTGAAGATGTCGTCGATTTCTAGCCATTCGAAAATATTTTTCTTAATACCTTGAATTCTTTGCAGCATACCCTATAATAAAAATTATATTTATGTTATCATAGACTATTAAAAAACACGTAAATGCTTAAGTGTGAAGTCAAATTTCATGCTTTTATTTAGAACAGGTTATAAAAATTAAAGAATTTTTACACCTTGAACATCAACAAACAAACGGAAATTTTTATTTTAAGCCAAAAAAAAATAATATATATATATATATACATATATAAATTTCAATAAATGCAAATTAGGGTCAATAAATTAATGATTAAAAATTTCAAATTAAGCATATTTTTCTTTCAAATAACGAGAGATTTAGGGTTTTCCAATTGGGGAGTGTTTTCAACCGAAATACGTTAGACAAAATAAGATTGATATTAAAGATAAAAGTTAATGCATCAAAAACTATAAATCATTATCCCCAATACATACACAAGTCGACAATTGTTATGATTTATAATTGTTTTCTTAAATTCTTTTTATTCAGAAAATGGGAGAGTCATGCTGATCTGTGATACAGTTTATAATAATCTTACCTTTAAATACAAGAATTGTAAAGAATTCCAAGTATTGTTGAATAAATATAAAACAAAAAGCGGCAACAAGAAAATTATATTCCCGTACTTTTCCCTTTAATGATTTGTTTATAAATAATATTTATTATGAAATTTTATTTTAGCACAAATAATTGTGAACTTTTGTTTAATCAAATGTGTGTGTACTTCTGGCAACCATGTACTTGTTAATGTAAAAGACGAAAAAAAAACAAATTACTGGTTTCAACGAAATTGTTAAGACCAAAACTAGATTTCACTATTTATTTACTCTGAATACTTATTTTGTACTGCAAGCTCCACTTTTTGCAGGCAATTGTATCATATACGTATATGTACGTGTGTGTGTATGTATTTACTTTTTTGTTTATTTGTAAGTATTTGCAGGCTTGGCTATTAAAAATATATACTTACATATATATATTTTTAATATTTAACTTTCGCTTTACATTTATGAAAATTCTTTGTGTTTTAGCTTTTCTCAAGCGATTTTGCTACAAATGGCTCTATAGCATGCAATTTTTCACAGGCTCAATCTTCTCCTTTTTCGTCTACATTTTTTTAGTTTTGTTTAGCTTTTTAATTTATTTATTTTAGTACTTCAATTTTCACCTCAGCGTTATTAAATATGTTAACACGCGTGCGCGCAGTTCACAACAGAATGGTTCTTCTCTTCGAGAGTTCAAATCGTAACTGTGGTTGGGACTAGTTGTCCAACAGCTTCAACCAACCAAAGGCAGCAGCAACAAGAGCTGACTTTATTTGTAAAGCTCGTACAAGAAGTAATAGTGCCTGTTTTTTTTTATTATTTTGCTTTATTATTTTAGGTATGTGTTTGGTTCGTTTGGTTTGGACTGTTTTCAATTGTGTTTTTTTGGCATTTCGTTATTCGATACTAGCAATATAGTCTGAGTTGTTTGATTATGAAAATTGAGTGGAATTTTTGAATGTGTGAGTGGTTTTTTTATGACTGCAAAGAAAACCTGTTACACAAGCTTTAGAAGCACTCATTACAAGTTTGTAAGAACAGGACTTTAAAAGTTATAAATCAATATGCGGAGCTAAGAATTCCAAATACAAGCATTTTAAAAAGTAGCGAAGAATCTAATTCAGTTGAAAGTTGTAGTTTAAAATCGTTTCAAGATGCTAAAACATAAAAGCTCAAAATAATGATAGATATAAGAGATAGAAACTCATAGACCGATTCATAAAAATATTGTTTGTCATTCCACTGAATAAAGAGTACGCCTAGTGGGCGAAATTCGACCGCCAGCTTAAAAATATGCCTATTTTAGTTGCATTTATTTAAAGAGAAAAAAATCACATAATTATTTATTCCCTTCCCCATGGAAAAAAACAATATAAGAAATAAAATTGCATACAAACACGCACATTTATAAAAAAATCTTATTACTCAAATACAAATGTATGTAGGTACTCTTAAACATTCATTGCTTTGCTTATGTTTTTATTTGAACCAATACTTACATAAGTGAATGCGCGTACGTGTGTATTAGCATTAGCATTTGTAGTGGTGTTAACTTTATGAGCCTTTTATTCCTTTAATACTAAACCGATTCAAATAATATTTAGTCGGGTCACTAAAGCTCAACAATGTTTGCCATTTGGTAAAAGAATGAAGAAAATCGGTTGGCAAACAAAGGAGAAAAAGGGATATAAACATTTGTCTTTGCCTATTTATATATAGATTCTAGATCGGTTTGTTTTATGGCAACTTCCAAAATATTTTGGGAGTCTGGCGATGGCCGTTCATGAGGTGTACAGTGCCCAGATATTTATTTATTTTATGTTTCTTTGCATTTTTGTATGCTTTCTCCCAATACAATATATAAAACTTAGTGTCAAATTTTAAAGAACTTTTGAAGTCGCTTTCAATGGTACATAAAACTTGTCCAACGGTTTCATATGTAATATGAGATTCCTAACATCTGACACCTATTTAAAAAGTATATGAGGGAGGTTGCAGCCTCCTTTATGCTTCAGGTTTGTCAGAATTAATTAGCCTTTCCTGTATTCCTTTCTTAATATAATTATTCCCAAAAAACGGACTTCAAAATAGACAGATAGAAATAAACAGAGATATACCCAATTCGTTTTACAAATTGCGGAGTTCTGAGGTAGCAAACATGAAAACAAACGAATGGCAGGCAGCCTGTACAATTTTTTTTGAAGTCGTTTAAAAAATAATTTGAATTAATTAATATGCATGCATACTATATTATTTATTTATTTTTCATTATATAATGGATATGTTTTTTGCTATTATTTTATTCGATAATTTTTCATTGAGAAGAATACACTCCTTTAATATGTAAAAGAAATTCAAGAAAAATCTAAGAACTTGCAATAAAAATAGAACCAAAATTAAAAAAAACCTCGCGGAATGAATGTGTATATTTTTTTGAATTCCTTTAGGTTTTTCCTGTCTTTGCAATATCTAGCTTATAAATTTTATTTAATGCAAACAGATTTGCTTAAAAAGATCTCAAAGGTTCTCAAAAACATTCCTTTTTTAATTTGAATTTATTGTTGTCTTTCGCAAATTAAAAAGGATGAAAACAGCGCAGTGGTGTGGTGGCAAAGAGAAAGAGGACAATATTAGCTACCAACAACAACAACACCGCCAACAACAACAAAATAATAAAAATAATAAATCTTGTTATGAAGAGAGGGGCTATCAAGTTTGGCACACGCGACATGTCACTTAAATATGCCATTTGGGTTTTATTATTGTAGTTATTTTTGTACTTTTAATATTTCTTTCTTAAATATAAAATCACTAACAAACACATGCACACACATCTATATGTATATATATCTACACTCATACATACATCCATGCACACAATTTTAAGCTTCTGTTATTTGTTAATGTTGAACATTGTTGTTTTTGTGTTGTTGCCTTCCTGCCTGGTTTTGGATACTTTTGAGAAATGGGATTGTCGCTGTTGTTGTTGTTGATGTTGCTGGTGGTATGGCTAAAAGAAATAACTTTTGAGATTCGGCAAGCAAATGTTTCTGTTAATGTGGCTAGTGTTGTTTTTGTTGCTGTTGTTGTCAGCACGATTGTTGTTATTGTGGTTTGGCATGCAATTTTGTGTGCTACCGAATTTTTCTGTTTGCTTGCTTGTTTATTTAGACTTGAGGAATTTTTATTGTTTTTATTGTTAATGGATGGATGGAAAACTAGTCAAGTACATAGAAGCAAGAGTATCTGTCTATCCCATTTATTGCAAATAAACACAAAGAAGTGTTTTACATGTGTATGTAAGTTTTATATTATGATGTACCTTAGAAAGACAAAAAGGTAAACACTTAGTAAACGTGTGGTGTTAAAAGCTGTTTAAACCACTACTTTTTTCTTAAAATCTGCCCACTTTGCTTCTTTTAAAGGAACCCACTTCACTTCAGTGTTTCTGTTTTCTTATTTTTCCTAAGTTCAAAGGCCTTTAACATGAAATTCTGTTAACAAAAAGTCTGGAAAGGAAAAGCTTCTTAAAAACCATAGTTGTGCAAGGTTTTCTTATATGTGAATATTTTATATGAATGTATGTATGTATCTAGTATATAATCGCAAGATATGTAGGTATGTAAATGTACATACATACACGTACATATATTATATCAGTGTTGCCATTTACAATGAAATATGAATATTTTAAAGATATCCTAACTGTAGCTAGAGATGAATCCATGATATATGTATATGTATATACTTACCTACTTACGTGTACAATGTATATGATACACAAATGCAAATACACACACCTATATATATAAGTATGTGTGTACCTACTTCTACTGAAAAAGTTTAACTAGTTTGTCAAAAACTCGTTTTTTGAAATTCGACAAAATTTAAATTCGTCGAGGTTTATATAAAGCAAAATCTCCCAAAAAAAACTCCTTCATTTAATTCGTTAGCTTTTTAGGCACCTAACTTAGGTCACATTCTATGGCTTATTAACTTTCCAAAATGCTCGAAATCAGACACATTCACCTACGTAATATGTGAACATTCCCTTGTGGAGTTTTGCAAGAGTGAAGCTTGACCTGAAAGGAGTTCATCTTGGAGTTCCCTCATTTTGCTAACACTTTTACCAATGTGCGCTTACGACCAAATTTCATTTTTCAGTACCAGCCTAATATATAAATGTATGTATATATATGTTAATGTACAGGGTTTTGCACATTCTATGAAATATTTTGTAGTCAGCCATAACAAAATGTTAAATTTTACATATACTCACATTTTTAACAGAATTTGCATATTTTCTAACATGTATGTACATAATTATACATAAATACTTATTAGCCGACAATATATGTACATATGTACATACTTTTATTTCATCACTTTTTAATAAACTTTTATTAATAAAAACATTTTTATGTTTATCAATTTAATTCATCACTTGTGGCATCTTATTTTCGTTTTATTTTTTAACTTTATTACTCTTTATTGCTTTGCTCTGAAAATTGCAACGATTCTATGAACTTTTTAGCAATACTATTAGAAAATAACGACAGAACTTATACTTATACACATTTATGCTTTGTGAAAATCCAAATTAATTTATTTATGCAAAAATTATATAGGTATTAAAAATAACTGATGAATATCATCCGAAACACTACAAAGTTCTAACAAATTTTATAGAAAACTGAATGTGAAGAATGTATGCAAGTCAGGGCTGGAAAAGTTAGTGTTATCATTGTGGTTGTAGATAATTTTCGAAATTCCTGAAAACTAACAGGAATAATAAATTTAAGTATATACTCGATAAAACAAGTGTTTTTTTAAAGGCCTGCCCAGATAAAGTTCTTAAGCGAATAATAATTTGAATCCATATGTACTTAGTAAATTTTCATTCAATTGGCTGTTGAATTGGGTAAAATTATTCTTCATTACCAGCTCTTGGTTTAGTACACAGCTATGAATTTGTAATCATACTAAAGGGTGCTGCCACATATTTGACAAATAAAATTTTTATGATTACTCAAGTAGTCTTGACATTTTATACATCCCTCATTCGTTTGAAACAAAGAAGATGGTACAAATTTACAAATCAAAACAACAAGCGAAAGTTTAAATTTTCAATACGAATTAACATTTATCTAGTATGTACGCAGTCTGAAAACGAATAATAAATATATAACGCAAGTATTTAAAGCATTTATTTGTGTAAAACTTAAAAAATTACAACTTTAAACTGGGCAACGAAGATAATAACTACGTAGAAGTTTTCTTTTGCTGATTGTGTGGATAAAGGAGATTATTTTTTATACACATCGTCGAAGCAGCAAAGAAAATTTTCTGCTTATCTACAAACATCTAACTTAGTGCAGTCTTTTGAATTAATTAATTACGGCAGTGGGGCTTATACAATGTCAACGGGCAATTATAATGCTGCCACCAAAGATGACCGTAATGAAAATGCAAATGAAGAAACAGGTGTAGTTTCAACACGTCACGTAACCAGATGTCTAGATAATTCACGCAGTGAAAACGAAGACGAATTTGCCAGTCCATATAGTAATACGGCTGGATCAAGACAATCGTACAAGGAAGCCATGAATACACCCTTGTCTGAAGGCAGGGGATTTGAGGAAATGCCAGCTTCATCTACATGCATCGAAGGAGTCTCACCCATGGCCATGTATAATGAGGAGCGAATGAGACGTAAATTGCAGTTCTATTTTATGAACCCCATAGAAAAATGGCAAGCCAGGAGAAAATTTCCTTACAAATTTGTGGTGCAGGTACCTAATTGATATTATTAACAATTTAAAGCCATTGCCCATAAAAAATTATCCCTCACTTAGTAATAGTTTTTTTTGTACTATTTCATTAATATAAATATATATCTTTAAACGCATTTAATATTCTTGCCATTATTTCATATTGGTAAAGTCAAATACCATTTAACTTAAACCTTAAAAAGTTCAACTAATTAGATATAAATTTTTATTGACAATGAAAATATTTAATTACATCAGCGAGCTACCAAATATATTTATTAAAAGTGGTTTCTCAACACGTACATACATATGTATGTATGTATATTTGTTATACATATACATATAGGATGGCAATAGAATAGCGCTAATAATATTCCATAAATTTCTTTTTGGTGCAATCAGAAATACATACATATGTAGCTATAAGTACGTTACGTTCCTCGATTTGCTTAATTAAATTTTTCATTCAAAATCAAGTTAAAAATAAATATTTACGAAAAATGTTAAAAAGGCTTATCTTACCTCACCCTCCCGCAAAAATAAACAATAGCTATTTTTAACAAGCGAGAACAAATGTATTGTTTTAAAATAAGTGTATGTTTTACTTTTTTGTTGTTACCTTTATAATTTCATATTGTATAAATTCAGGCGCGGATATTGGAGAGGGGAAATTGTATATCTTTCCACAATAATCATTACCATTGCGTAGCTAATACTTTCCCTTCTAAAAGCTTAAGATGGATCCGCGCCTGGTCAAGCAGCTATTTGCTTAAAATGCCGTCACTTTTTTAAATACATGCATATATGTATATTTGTTTATTACTAATCTCCATTTTACATGAATGTTGAATATAAATATACGGCAGATAAGAACAAATTAATTTTCTAGTATTAGTTATCAGTTTTTTTTAGTAGGTTTGTTTATTTAAAACAGATACTTTAAATAATAGGTATAGTTCCGTAAGAAATTTAGTTTATTTTATTATGTTGTACATCTATTTAACAGGTAAAAGAATGTATGTACTATGCACATTTAGAAAGAGTGTTTGCTTGACAAACGTTTATAATCATTTTGATACAACCTGAGCTTTCTCATCTTAATTTGTGGAAAATGTAGTTTAATTATATAAAATCGGGCACAAACGAATATGTATTTGTTAAATTATTGAATTGCATATTAATGAAAAAACTAAATACATAATACAAACATATTTTATTTTCTCTGCGAAATCCTAGAATAGTGATTCATACTAACATAACATATGTACATATGTATATCTATGTTTCGTTTTATTTCAGATTGTTAAAATCGTCTTAGTAACTATGCAATTATGTCTGTTTGCTCATTCACGTTATAATCACATTAATTACACCTGGGATAATCGTATTGCCTTTTCTCATCTATTTTTACGTGGCTGGGACTCATCGCGAGAAGTTGAGTCATATCCACCATCAGTAGGACCATTTGCTCTTTATGAGAAAACGGAATTTTTTCAAACCATTGATTATGCCTTAAAAGGTTATGCTGCTGTGAATCGTTCCATTGGACCTTACGATTACCCAACAAGTGATAACAGTGTGGCTCCATTGAAATTGTGTTTGTACAATTATCGCGAAGGCACCATATTTGGTTTTAATGAATCCTATATTTTTAATCCTCAAATCGAGTTGGTATGTGAGCTGTTGCCCTCCAATGTGACCGCAATAGGAGTGGAAAAGTATCTACTCCAACGAGGAGTGGAAGTGAGTTTTTCTTCACTTGTTAAGGCCACGTTAGTATTTGCCATAAAGACGGTAAACTTTAAAGCTTATGGTGGGCCACTGTCTGCACCAGATTGCTTCAAATTCGATATTACAATTTTCTTCGATAATCGAGATCATGACGGGCAAATGCTATTGTCTTTGGATGCAGATGCAACGCGTTTGCATTGCAAAGGTGATGTGGATTTTATATCAGATGCAGAATTTGATGCTATTTTAAGATCAATTTTAAATATATTTGTGCTGTTGGTTTGTATGCTGTCATTTGCATTGTGCGCCAGAGCTTTGTATAGAGCCTACTTATTAAGATGTCAAACCGTAAAATTCTTTCGCAACCATTTTAATAAAGAATTAAGCTTTGACGGAAAAATAGAATTTATTAATTTCTGGTAAGCTAATCAATTTATGAAAATGAATAAAGTATTAACAAAATTTATGTTTTTATAGGTATATTATGATATTGTTTAATGATGTATTATTAATATTGGGTTCAGCTTTAAAAGAACAAATAGAACGCAAGTTTTTAGTAGTCGATCAATGGGACACTTGTTCTTTGTTCTTGGGCATTGGCAATCTGCTGGTGTGGTTTGGTGTACTGCGCTATTTAGGTTTTTTTAAAACTTATAATGTCGTTATTTTGACTTTGAAGAAAGCTGCTCCTAAAATTTTTCGATTCCTTGTAGCTGCTATACTTATTTATGCCGGCTTTGCCTTTTGCGGTTGGCTAATATTGGGACCCTATCACATGAAATTCCGATCGTTGTCTACAACTTCCGAATGCTTGTTTTCGTTAATCAATGGTGATGATATGTTTGCCACATTCGCCACTATGTCAGCGAAAGCCAGTTGGCTTTGGTGGTTCTGCCAAATATACCTGTATTCATTTATCTCACTGTATATATATGTAGTGCTGTCGTTATTTATCTCTGTTATAATGGATGCTTACGATACAATCAAACGTTATTATCGTGATGGTTTTCCCGTATCCGATTTAAAAGAATTTGTTGGTACCACCACTGAAGAAGATCTTACATCCGGTGTATTTATGAACATTATGGATGATTTTGATAACAACAGTTTTTTGGATGTAGTACGTAAAGTATGCTGTTCTGGGTGTTGCTGCAATTCAAGTGCTTCCAACGTATCTGGACCGACCGGTTATACTACCTTGACAAGTATTATTAAATGAATTACAGCTACTTTGTGTTATTTAACAGAGTACTTTGTTAAAATTTAGTAAAATATGTTGTTAATTTGTATTTTGTGCCCTTTTGATTATATGTCAGATGCTTTTGTAAATTCTAATTAGTTTTAAAGTTGATATATTTATATGTATCTACCTTTCTGTAATTAAAAAAAAAACATTGCTTTGCAAAACTATAGCCAAAGGATCATTTATGTATAGAAAACATAAGTTAAAATATTTGTCGATTAGACTTTTATGGAAATTATTAAGTAAATATTAATACGTACTGTAAAATAAAAAATCAATTAAATGCAATTAAAAAAGCAAAACTATTTCTTTTAAGTATACAATACATACCATATACGCCAACATGAGGATCAATATTACCGGTCTCATATTTCCCCTGCAGACTCTGTAAGTTCTATCTAGAGTGATCATCTCTTGCTTATCACTTCTTAATAATATCGCCACTTTAATCATTTGCTCTCTTCAAGTGGTTTATGTACTTAGTGAGTGCAGCCTTGTATGTAGGGATTGCTGTTCACCCGAAACCTCGGGTTTCAGTACCTAAAAACAGAAACCTAATTATAAAAAAACATCCGAGTCAACTTTTAACTTAACAATTATTTTCGTCATACTTACTCGTGAACTAGCGTTTGACTATATATGTACGTACTTCCATAACGCACACTAAATCATAAATAGTCACAACTCATAATTTATTAAAATAGTTTTTTATAAAACACTTCACAAATCAAATCTCTAACGACCACAAAAATTTCGTTTGCATCACTTGTCTGCTTTAAATGGAAAAATGCCATCGCCTGTTTTGATATTACTTGTGACGCTTGTACATCAACTAAATAGTACTATTTTTAGTTCTGACAATTCGCTTATGAATAATTGAGTAGTTGTCTTTCACTTTCAATAGTATTATTTCGAGTTGCGACGCCATTAATGAAAAAGTTTTAAGTTTTATGGAGTACCATTAAAAATATGTACAATCGCGTGTATTATTTTGAAAAGTGATAAGTCACAACTCAAAATTATCACTTATTTCCAAAATTACAGCACAAAATAAAAAAAAAATAGGTAATCTTTGTTCTAAGACGGTTTTCTTTACTGTGGAACTCTATTATTATTTAATTACAACCAGGTTTTTTGCTTCTTCTCCTGAACACTTGCGAATTTTGAGTTGTGACTTAGTATTCGATATGTACTATAAAGTAAAAATGTACGAAGACGCTTTAGTGGGTTATTACGGTAGCCCTTCAATGACACAAAAGATTCATCGGGAGTCGCCGTGTCGATCTTTAATCAATATCTTATCTCATTCATAGCAGCTCTTTGTTATTGACACATTATAACTAAATTATTTTTTGTTTTCATATTTTATTTATTGAAACTTGAAAATATTCATATATTTTATATGGCAATTCATATTGAGAATAATTACAAAAATAACTAGAATTTATATGGTCATCGTTCTTACTTTTTTGCATGGTTTTCTTTATAAATATAGTTACAAACTTTATTACAACATATACACAGACATTTCACAACAAACTAATTACGCTCATCGAAAAAAAATAAAATACAAGCAAAATTGATGAACAATATTTGTTTAAACATTGCAATATAATATTTTTTAAGACTATTATAACATACTTAAACCAGACTTAAATTGCAATACATACATTCATTTACATACATACATACACACGTAAGAGTATGTATTAAACTATTTTATTTATTCTTTAATCGTTTATTTAATTTGTTTTTATACTTGTCCTAAATAATCATTAAAATTATGCTGATATTTTCTTACACATTAAAAAGTTTACTTTAATTTAATTAAAACTAGAAAACAATAATGTATGCATGTATACTAACTACATAGTTACATACAGCCATATACGCTGAGATATTTAAATTGGAATATACTGACGAAAATAATGTTGGAATACAGGCATTTGCCACAGCAATGGTATGTGATACACTTATATTTTATATTAATTTAAAAGAAAATGTTTTAGCGTGTATGCATTCTTAAAGGATTTATGTAATTTTCTTATAAAACTCAGATACATTGAGAGTTTTAATTACTCCCGCATTGCAAATTGTTAATCATATTGCACATACATAATTGTCTCAACTTAAACATAAATCGTTTTAGAACTAACATGAAAGCCAAAACTACGCCAGAATAATTTTACTACACTTAACAAATTACAAATTGTTGCCATTATTCTACTCCAATATCACAAATTTCGTCTGTACATAACAACATAAATACTTATGATAATAAAATAAAAATTAATATTTAAGTAAACTAACATACACACATTTTCTCCCACTGATAACAACAATACATATTTACAAATCCAGACACACATACACATTCAATTCTATGTAACAAAAGCATACAAAACTTTTTAATTTTCTAACTAAATATTCTACTAACCAAAATAAAACGTTTTTCCATACGAAAACACTTCATAAATTAGGCGGTTCGTTCTAATAAAACAAAATACTTTACAAAGAATCCAAAATGTTAATCACATCAAAACTTGTCAGCGATATCAATCAAGTGATCTTTGGGTAAGAACTCAACAAGAAAAATTTTGATTAATTATAGTGATTTTGTATTCAATAAATACACAAAGGCTTAAATACAATTATGGATTGGAAATCAATAAAAGTAACTAACTAAATATAACAAAATATTACATATGTAAAGTAGTTAGGCTTAATATAAAATTATTATAATTAAACAAACAAAAAAGTATTTGAATGGCTGCATTTTAGCTAAAATACAATAAACATTAATTGACTTGATGAGTTTTTTTACTTTTTCAATGTCGAGGATTTAATTTTTTAAATTTTAAATTACTAAAACAAAAGTTTAAAAGTTGTGTATGTATGCACTACTTATTTTTATTTATAAAATAAACTAAAAAAAGATAATTAACATAAAAATAGATTTATCTTTGTTTGGTGGAAAAGTCTTATAATTTCGCTTTACTTTCAATATTAAACAGTATTAACTCATTTGATTAGGAAGTCAATTTTTTATGGAATAAAATTTAGTAAACTAAATTGTTAAGATAATGAGACGAATTAACACTGTACGATTATCTTAAATTAAAACAAAGAGATCCTATCTTTGTTTTTTTATATACACGCGTATCTATATATGTATATGTTTTTAATTAAAGATCTATACTTTTCATATTGTTATAATCGAAATTAATTATAAAGTGCACTAATTTACTGATTCTTAATTTAGATTAGATCAACTCTTTATTTTAAACAGTTAAATGTTCAAAAAGGATTCTATTTTGCAGATTAATAGTGAGAATATTTAGGATAGTGAGAAATTTTAATATTAAAATAACTATATTTATTTAATATAAAACTAGTCTAGAGACTGTGACTAGACACAATTCTACAAAAAAGAACAAAATTTTCCATTCTTAGATATAAATATACTCTAATAATCCATACGTTTTTTCCGTTTTTTTTTTACTAAACTATACTCTCGCGATCTCTTGACGAACTGCTGATGTCACTAAACCCAGGTACCCCTCTAACTGCGCTTGGTAGTATGCCCACTCTTCTTAGGGAAGATTCGCTCGTCTTTTTTCCATTCCCGTGAAAAATACTTACTAGTCTGTCTAAAATTGATGACGAATTGCCTGAATCGCCGGCAGCATTATTGCGAGATTTCTTTCCAGTTGTTTTATTGGAGCTGCCACCTTGTCGGCCATCAATATCTTCTGCATAGCTAACACTATTACCCGCATTATGTTCTATATTCTCCAATGAGTGCCATCGTTTAGCTTTTTCTATGCTGGTGGGTGTTGTAAGGGAAGATTGTCGTTGTAGTAATGGAGACTGGACGTCTTCTTCAATGGTCATGCCACCATTACAGTTGTTATTTAAATGTTTATAAGGCAGCAGGGCCACGCCTGTACCGGAACTGACACCTCCTACGGAGTAACCACCACCGCTACGTCGTCTGTTGAGAAGGGAGGACCCTATCGGAACAATTGTGGCTGAGCTGCGCGCATTTACATTGCCGTTGTCTCGCAACATCAGTAAGCCCACATCGTCACCGTAGTATTCTTCTAAGGCAGGTACATTGTTCGTTTCGTTATATCTCTGATTCTCTCTGGAGTCTTCTTCGGTTTCACCACTAGGATTATCGTTTATTAGAGAGACTCCAGTATCCAAAGATCTAGAGTTGTTCTTACATAACTTCGAAGGCGGCAGTATCTTTGGCTCGTGACGCTTACGCAATTGAAATGGTATGGGGTCAAGAGAAATAGCTTCACGTAAATTATGATGAGCAATCACAGCACTTCTAAGTATAACACCACTTCCATACATATCCTGAGTAAAGTTGGGAGAATTGACAATTCGATGCGGCCGCACCATGGCCAAAGGTTTGTGCGAGGGACTAGCTAGGCGCGATGAGCTAAAGGCTGATCCAATGCCGCCATTTATACCCACGCCATTATTATCACAGTTTAATTCGGAATGCTCCAGAGTGCTATGCGATGCATGTGATGCCTCCGTAAAATTATTGGAGTTAACAACAACGCTGCTACAATTTAAACCATTTTCACCAGTGGCATTATTGACACTGCCACCAACACCACCTCCCGTCCCACAGTATCCCATATACTCTGGTATACTATCACCTTGGAAATTCCCAACACCGTTGGTAGAAGGTCGTTCATAACGTTTTATAGACAAGCGTGGCGATTCTCTATGTACGTGATACGTTGAACCTTGAAGGCTATAATTGGAATCTACATCAGCGCGCGGTACACTCGACTGGCGCCTTGATCCGGCACCAGCATAGTGCATACCCACTATGCTAGGTTGTCTGGAATCCGAATTCAATTTCGGACTCTTACGTGGACGGCAAAACAAGGGAGGCGGCAAGTCGGTCATATCGATTTCTTTCTTTTGAATGGCCTTTTCGGTAGCTCCCACTAGCCAATAAGTGATTACTTCTCCCTTGCCTTTCATGCTAACTAAACCTCGTTTTTCAGTTACATAGCCTTCCAATTTATCTAAGGCTTCCTTGCACTTGCCAGAAATATGTATTTTTAAAGCCTCACCATTTGATTCCATGCGCGAAGCAGTATTAACCGTATCGCCGAAAAGACAATAACGTGGCATCGTTAGGCCTACAACACCCGCCACCACCGGACCAGTGTGCATTCCAATACGAAGTTTTAAGGTCTCATTCGGTCTATGGGCAATTCTATGTTGTTTCACAGCTTGTAAAAGCTCTAAAGACATTGAAGCTATTTCACCTGCGTGTCTATCGCCATTTTTAATAGGCAAACCTGACACGACCATGTAGGCATCACCTATTGTTTCTACTTTATAGACATCATAGCCGCGTATGATACGATCAAACACCGTATAGAGATCATTGAGAAAATTTACCACTTGTAGAGGAGTACTCTCAGCAGACATGGCCGTAAATCCAACAATATCGCTGAAATAAATGGTCACCTGAAATATCATTCATCCCATTAATTTAAAAATAATCGTACTTAAATCAACCATTTTAAAATTATACTAACCAAATCATAAGAAACTGGTTCTACTCCCAAGCCCATTGTCAATTTTTCAGCTACTGACTGCGGCAGCATACGATGCAATAGATCTTCAGTTTTACGTTTCTCCTCACACAACAAACGAGTACGTTCGGTTACAATATCTTCCAAATTATTGGCATACTTTTCCATCATTTCCATCATTTGATCCATAATATTTTTCGTTTTTCCGCCACGCATTTTCTTCAGACGAGTTCTATTTTCCAAATTTTCAGTATTTTATAAGTATTAATAAAAAAATTTGATGGTCATTTAAGCTCACCTTATTGTATGAAAATCTGGTCTTACATCGGGATCTTCATGCCAGCAATCGGTTATACAACTTAGTACATAATCAGGACACAATTCACCCTCAATAATGCACTCCAACTCTGGTCGAAAAGGCACATCACCCTTTATGGGCTTGTTCTTAACTAAGTCAACAATTTCCTTAGGCTCGTACAATGTTTGACCAAAGGGACCCTTGCGACTAAATATTTCATACATTATTATGGCAAACGCATAAACATCTCCCTTCTGGGAACCATAGACATGAGGGTTTCGAAGAATTTCGGGAGCTTTCCAAAATTGATCTGTTTTACGAGATTTCATATTTATATTTAATATTTCTTTGTTGTTTTCTTTAAAAAATACTACTCACTTCTATAGTGTTGATGCTCTCCTATAGATTCGCTTTCAGCGCAGTGTCTTAAATCGTGCAAACCAAAGTCTGTTACTTGTAACATCCATCTTGAAGTGACAACACAATTCGAAGACTTGAGATTACCATGATAAATCAACGACGAATCGTGAATGTAAATCATAGCCTAAAAAAGGTCAAAAATTAATAACTTTTGATTCAACAAAATCTCCAACTTTAGCTACACTAAAGATGCGAAGAACAAATACTGGAAAGCATTATTGAAAAGGCTTATTTTTGTACTTGTATAAACATTCTACGCAGTCAACACATATGTACATATTTTTTGAATTGAGCTTTTCAGTATATTTTTTTCTTCGCAACATTAGCGTCATCAAGATGCGTTGAAATGCATTTGCTCAGCCCTCTAATATCTACCTTAATGAGATCATGTATGAGAGATGCTATAAATAGGTCGTCCAATTTGATATCTTCATTCTCGATTATGTCATACAAACTGCCCTTCGCACAATAATCTGTGACTAGTAAAATACGCATGGGCTCCACACAGGCACCAATAAAACTGTTCACATTATCATGGCGCAGTTCACGTAGCAAACGCATCTCTTTCATGATTTCACGTGACATATCCTTTTTACGTAGAAATTTCAGCTCTTTTATACGCACCACTGCTCCTCTCAAACGAGCCGTAGATGTAAACACTTGATTTGAGCATCTGGACCCAAATGATTGGGCACTAACTAAGCTTAGCTGCAATAAACACAAAAGTATTTTTCAAAATCTTAGAACGAATAACATCATAATATCTGTTTTTTACCTTGCTGGGAGATGATACAATATCATTGCCCGAATAACCCTTTATTTCTGATATATCAATTTTCCATAACAGGCCTTCGATTTCTAATTCGATCTTCCATTTTCGATATATACTCATGGTCACCACACCGGCGCAAAAGAGCAATAAGCCTAATATACCGGCCGCCACCAAAGATGTTATATGGCGATCATCTTTTTTACACAGTTCATTGGCAAACCCGCACATTGGCTCATCGAATGGCCGATCACCGCCTGAAGGCCAATCAACACGCATAGAACCATTGATAAGTTTGTATTCCTAGAAAATGAAAGAAATAATATAATTTTTTTAGCATAAAGAAATGCAACAGCATACACAACTATATAAATAGTGGTAGTGAATCTAATTAATTAAATGAACTTAAAATACAAGAAAATAACACAAGAACAAAAAATGACGACTCACTCACTGGAATATCTGATCCTTGTTGAAAATGTGCCACAGGTACCATATGGAAATTACATGATAGATTTTCGCGATACGAATACTTAAACGGTTTGTAGGCCAACACTGAAAAATTGCCTTCTGAGTCTCCATTATTATCGATCTTAATAGTGGCGCCAGTAACACCTTTTATTTAAAGAAGACATACTAAAATTAAATTCTTTTCCATTAGACTTAATGTGAAGTTTGTTTTACTTTTATACGTTCCATTCTTGATTATAGTTTCAATAATTTTACTGCCATCTCGGGCAATATTATATACTTCTTCATCCGTTAAGGTTTGCGTTTTTGATGCATTACGCAACAATTCATCCAAAGCCCAGGCGTACAACTTGGCGGAATCATAGAGATAGGCGGCATATATGGACACAAACTAAGTTTGTTTGTATGTACACATACATATAAAGTTGAAAGGGAGTCATCATTCCGTGCGTAATTTTGCCAAGTTTAAAAAAAAATCCAAGAAAAAGGACACAATTTATTTAAATATTTCCTTGTAAAACATATTTACAATGAATCGTAAATATAACATACACATTTTTATATTCAATTTAATTGGCAGTGCAAAGATATTAAAGAAGAAAGAAACCTTCAATAAAAATACACACCTTAGTTTTTCATTTAAAGAAGAAAGGACAAAAAAAGTAAACCTGAGAAGTTCTCCTTGAAAATCATAACGTAGTCTGTGTGCAATGCTAATAAATGTTTAACAATGTTTGTAAAAGAAAGGCAAATTAACTTATTTTCTTACTTTTATACCCTTTATTAGTATAACAAATATTTAAGTTACATTAAAGTTTGAATTAAAATGTTTACAACTCGTGCAGGTACAGGGTGTTCCAATAATACGTTTATTTTCATTAGCCCGCCATTTTAACAGATGTCATGTATCAAACTACTTGACAGATGACAAGTAAAAACTACGTCATTAATAAAAATGGAACGATATATGTACATATGTAGGATTCAACAACTCATTGAAATTATTGAAATTCATTACAAAAATTGTGAAAATTTCACAGTCGCAGTTCGCGGTGAACTTTCAACTGTTGGGACAAGTTAGTGATGTAAAGAATCGAACTGGTGCACGTCGCTCAAGAACAACTGAAAATATCGCTGTTGTAGCCCACAGTACTGAGGAGACCCCAGGTATGGCTATTTCTCTGCGATCTTTGGAATTGGGCATTCCACGAGCGCGGGTACACTTTTTTGCATAAAGATTTAATTTTTAATGCTTCTAAAGTTCAGTAAACACTGAAAAGTTTTCCGATTATGTGATTTCTCGAAGACGCGATCACAATTGGCCACCGAGATCTTGTGATTTAACACATTGAAACTTTTTTCGCGGGTCTACGCCAATGGCCCACAATCGATTCAAGATATCAAAGATGGAATTCGTGAAGTTATCTTATCGGCCAAATACAGTAAATGTAGAAATTGATTATAGAAAATTGTATAATAAAAATATGGTCCTGCAAGCGTAGCCGTGGTGGCCATTTGGCTGATATTGTTTTCCATTATTAATGATATACCCTCATCTTCGAACTAAAAAAAAATCCGATGATTTTGCTTAAAAATACTAGTTTTTTGCATATCAAAATAAAACCTCTTCTTAGAAGACCCTGTAGTACAAATTATTGCTCTACATACTTTACTCATTAGAATGTTGACATTAAAAATATCGTAATGAGTTAAATATGTAATAAAACAAATTATTGAAACACTTATGACTTGAATTGTTTTTAAATGAAATCTGAACACTAACGAAAACAAAGCAAAAAAAGAATTGCTGATACTATTGGAAGACTTATTGGAAAAATATATAAATTTCTTATTGTGACCTCCACATACGAAACGTTTATTTTTTAGGAACGATACATCTTTCAGTTAGGCCAATTGTATTTAACAGAATATAAATTTTCCTAGATACTTCTATTATTCAAAGATTTTCTCTTCAATAAATCTTTTTTCCAATAACCAATGAAGCACTTTAATCTTACCTTAATAAAATTATTGTTTAAAAATATATGTGGCAATGTGAATTTAAATGGTTCCATTAAATTGTACTCTCTCACTTTGGCGGTAAAATCCTCATAACTATCTGTTGGCGGTGTGGATGCAACCACTAACAGACTTCTGGCACGTTGAATTAAACTATCCGTTTCGCCACAACTTTGCATATGCTCTATGTGTTCCGGTTTACGCAAATATTTTTCGGCTTCTCTAATGTGAAGTGATGTTTGTATGACTAAATTACACAACATAATTTCTTATCTTTGCAAGTCGAGCAAGCACAGTAAACTTGAGTTTAGTTTTAAATAAAATCAAGATAACTGACTTGTTTGTTGCAAACAATACGCAATGTAAAATACTTACTTCGGCGTATAGGTCATCATATCGACAAATATCACCATATATTCGCCTTTTGAGAATAGGTTAGCGGTGTCCATGGATGCCATAAATTCAACCAAAGAATTAGCACTGCCCAGAAAAACATAGATGCGGGTGCGATTCATGGTGTTTTGCACAGTCTGAAGAAAAAAAAAACAATTAAATAGAATTAAATATTGACATTTTATTTACCGACCTGATACCAAAATCCAGTTCGACAGCACGCCAACATTTCTTCACAACATTTTGCCATGTTATCAATAAATGATTCCTTATGGTTTATAGTCATATTCTTTTTCTGTGCCTCTTGTTTAAGCAAATCGGCCACCATGCTCCAACTTTCTTCATGCAATATTGAAAATTTTTTCCATCCATAATAACGCAATAAAGAGATGACCGATTTAATTACCTAAAACGAAAATAAGGTGTTCATTAAAATATTTCACCCTTTGAAAATAAATAAATAAAATAAATACCTGTGTATCTGGAGGTTCTGTACGGGCAAATGTGGGTATAGAAGAGGCGCGATTTTCAGGACATTTCTACAAGGTACAAAAAAATTAAAGTATTCATCAACATTATTCAAAAGATTTGCAAATTTTATAAAAAAGAAAATGGTTTTTCAATATGCTGAAGGTAGTCAGTCAGTCAATTCAGTTAAAATGTTTGGAATTGTTCATAGAAAACTGCTGTGAAAATTAAAAAAGTAAAATTTCAAAATTCTGATTACTTATTTGATTATGACAAAAGTGGCCTCTGTTTTCGTTAAAATTCTTGAACTTGGCTTAAAAACCGATTTCAATGTTCCTTATTTAAGTAAATAAACTTTGGAATAAATCAACAGCTTTTGTTAAACACATTAACATCTCTTCAGGCCACTAAAAACTTTGAACATTTTGCAAAAACGGTACTGGTATTATATTTAATATTTTGGGAAAATAAAAATGTAGAATTTTCTTTTTACTGCCTTCATTTCCCTACTTCCTCTTATATGGGTTTTGCAATAAAAATGCATTCAGCATCAACAATACGATTAAGGATTTTACACCCACTTGAAAATATATTATAAATACTCGTATGATTACTCAAATATGTACAACAATGGATAATAAACATGACAATTTCGAAAAATTATCCCAATTTTATTTTAAAAAGTTTTGTTTATTCGATAACAAGCATAAGCAGCAATGAAATGCACGTATGTATGTATGTATGTATGTAAACAAACAAAACTTTTTGATAAAAATAATTTAAATATGCATATAATTTTCTTGGAAAATACATTTTTAAGAACTTACATAGGATATCATTGGAATGTTACGACTTTGAGTGACAATGGCTTCAACATGACAGTGGCCTTCCGGGCCAAATATCATAGCAATACCATCACAAATCATTTCCGTTATGGCTTTGGTGGCTAGTACGGTATCACCTTTGGTATCGTTCCAGCGCAGTTTTAAAGAGACATTTGGCAGTAAATTTGAATCACTATTGATCTGTGAAAAAATTGTATTTATTGGAAAGAAAAAAAATTAAGTTGTGAAACAATTGAAAGCTTACCTCATCCAAGGCCATTGTTAGAGCTCCGGATATGGCTAGACCCTGTTTATCTTTAAGCTCTCCAGTTAAGGCTGTTAGATAGCCGACATTGATAACAGTGCGATTCTTCTCATCACGCACCACATTAAGACCCGGAACCAGTATTACTGCAACCGCGAGCAATTGTAAGATGATAAAGGGCCACCGCGTCATGGCCCCTTAGGCCGGGGCCGATCAGCGCGACACCTATGAGTAGGAATGTTTTTTACTAAAACGAAACAAAAAAATCATAAAATAAAAATAAGCGACGTAGAAGTATTTTCTATATTAAATGCAGCAAATTTGTTGTCAATTTAAAATGGTTTTATTCCATAAGAATTAAATTGGCAAATGGCCCGGCCCGATCTGCGCAAATAGAAATATTAGTTAATAAAAACCGATAACATGTACATATAATCATACATAATATTATAATAAACAAAATAAATATAAGAGGCGTATAAGTGATTTACATGCTGCATATCTATATTAAGTATACGATCATTTGAATTGATGTTGTCAGAGACATATCCATAATTCATTCAGTCAATTGATCAGTAATTAAAATAAAATTAAATTCTTATGTAAACTTTATTATGTAATTTTTGTTAATTAAAATCTTTTATAAAAAATATTAATTTTTTTATTTTTAAGATTAAACCAGCATCCAGTTCCAATATCAATTTCATTCACTAAGTCCTTCACTGTGATGCTACTGCATTTGGTGCATCAGCACTAGTTGTTAGAAATGATATTTCATATATTGAGGGACGACTGCTGTATACTTCCTCTATCATACCGACAAACCATTCACTTAAATCTGACAAATTATGTATAGTAGCTTGCGCTGCCACTGCGCCAGCCCGAGGGCCATGTTGATGTGAATCAAAGAAAGATACCACATTGTGGGAAAATTCAAATATGAATACAGTAGTACGGCTGTCAGCTATTAAAGCAGCAAATAAATTTTTTGCCATGTTATTATTGGCTTGAGTTTTAAACAGATGTATTCCCAATCTTAAAACTTGAGTTATACGATTGGGTACAGATTGCTTATAAGTCTGCTTTTGAGGATCTGCTGTTAAGTGTGTGTAAAACCATTCTCGCAAATCGAATTCTAAATTGCGTTGGCCTTCTAAAGCTGTCATGGCTTCGGGTATATTGAGATTGGGAGTTATTTTTGTGTGTTTCATATCAGACTTGCTAAACATTCTAGCATAAACCATATTTCCCTCATTCATGGCATCACCAAATATTTCGACAGCTCGTCTTGGCAAAGTTCTGATGGCACCATTAAACACAGGTTCCTTGGACATTTTGTCTGCGAGAATAAGTGATATTAAAGTACATGAATTTGTTCCACTTTCGCAATGTTTTCCATAACGTGATTGACAAAATTCTGATGGAAACCACCAAATATTCACATTGCTGCGCTTTTCATATACCGCCATGCCAAGATAAGATCCTAAGCAATTACCTATTTCACTGGATGCAGATTTATCTTGCAAATAATTTTTACATGTTACAGTTTAAACGGATAATTTAGAAAAAGTTTTTTTTTTAATTTTAAAAGAAAATTTTCAAAAACAATAATTTTGTTTAACTTTTTTATAAATTCATAATGAAGTGATAGTCAAATAAAGACGGCAATACAAACTATATTTTTTATTATAAAAATATACATATGTACATATAATGAATCACTCAGTTTTTGAGCAATTTCAAGGAACAAAACTCCTGATTCAGAAAAAAGAAATAAAAAATATATTAATTTGTAAGAAAACCACTCTAAACTTTGAGTGGTTTCTATACAAATTAAAAAAAAAAAGTTTATGTTCGTGTTTGTGAATCAGGCAGGTCAGCAGATATTTTTTTATGTTGTACAAAAATTAATATGTGAAAAATTGGTCACTTCAATTCATTTGTGATTTAAAGCACTGTAAAATTTTGAATAACTTAAGTTGCCAATAGTAATTCGAAATACATCTTTTACTCAATGTAACGAATTTATTCCAAAATTTCAATTAAAAGAAATTAAAAAATTGAATTAAAAGAAATAAAGAAATTAAATTAATTTATTGCAAGTTTTAAACAATAGGTTAACCATCCTCAACACCGATTAATTATTCGCACGGAATACCCTAGCATGTATTGCTCACAGTTTATTTATCATTACGTATTTAGAAATTTGTACGTGACAAGCCGTGGGACTTACATATAATAAAACCGACTTGTTTATACACATACAAGCACGAAAACATAAATACATACATATATATAATTCATACAAATTTGTATGTAAACAACACAAGAACAACCAATGCAGTGCAAATGAAAAACAAAATAAACAATAGCCCTATTCACAATCTTATGCATTTAAGATTTAAAATTTGTGCAATTGTGAGCATTTCAAATCAATTGTGAACGACCTTTTTGGTTTAGTTTGCAATAATTGTTGCAAAACACGAAATTCACCAACGAAGCTTCTTGGAGGTATTTAATTAAATTTGTTGGTTAAGTCCTCATCGGCCCATTTTTTATTGAGTTTATTCGATTTTATACGTTTTTTGATTTATCATATATTTTTTGTCTCTTGCTTTTTTTTCGATTGTCAACTGTCATACAGAAAAACAAGTAGAGCCGAATTTGGCGGCGGGTGGGAAGTTTTTAAAGTAGTGTTGTAAAAAGCGGCTACTTTTGACTACTCAATACTACTCAATACTTTTAACGTTTTTTTTAATTCAAAATAAAAATATGTAATCAGTTAAAATTCGACTTTATTATTACACGAAATACATAATTCATGGATTAGCAAATTTAGTAATTTAGATTTGGGTATTGAGTACCGGAAAATATGTACGGTATTGAGTAACCGGTACTCAAATACTCAATGCTTTTGCAACACTATCTGCAAGATCTTTCAATAGCTCAATTTCTTTTTAAGCAGCAAAAAGCGGCACCAAAAACAGTATTAAAGGAACACACATATTCAGCACTCTTGTGGACAAAATCTATTCGAGTCCGATAAACTCAACGGTTCATTTTGAGCCGATTCGGCGATGCACGTTCGACTTCTCAGCATTCTATTTGTAATTAAGTGTGGCATACGCAAGTAAATATAAACACTAGAGTTTTTAAATACATATTGCATATTTACAAAAGAGCAGCAAATAGATATTCGCATATTTTGTTAATGAATAGTAAACTACTACTTTGTAATGATGCAAAACGATTTGCTCAAGATTGAGAATAGGGCTAATATGCAGCAAAGAAAGTAGCAAAAAAAAGATGAAAACAATAACAAACAAAAATATATTATTTACAAAAGACGTGATAAAACTTTAAAAAAATTGTACGGTGTAAGTGACCAATAACGTCCACTACAATTGTGGTTTGTTTGTATCCACATTTTCATTAATTAATTAATTTCACAGAAAGACATCACAAATTATATTTAAATTGCATTTTAATTCCCAACAAAAAAAACTTTTGCAAATAATAACGATATGAATTAAAAGATTAGTTTTGTAGTTTTGAAAGGTTTTTCTGAAGCCAACATTCTAACAATGTAACAAATACAAAAAATAAATGTTAAAACTATTTGCAAAAAATCTATAAGGAAAAGAAAACAAAAAAAAAACTAACTGAATAGGTGTGAAAGTCCGTAAAAGTGTATATTTTGGAGAAAAATTTCATATAATTAATGCTTCGAGTTAATTATGTAAAGCTTATTTGTGTATGAACAAAATGATCTAACTGCATTTATTTTTATTGATTTCAAACTTATAAAAAATCATTATTTTGAACTTTAGCTCCAACAAATCAAATAATCCAAAGGGGTGGTATCTCAATAAAGGTGTGAATATTAATACTAAAAATATTGTACAAGTGAAAATATACATTTATTTACCAGTCTCATTAAAAAAAACTCCCATTTTAGTGTATTATTTATTATTTACATGAAAAATTTACAATTGCTTATTTGTTGAGTATTATTCAAAAATCGTGCTTTCACGTTTGATCAACAATTCTACGAAATCGCCGACAGGCATCGTCTAAAAACTTATCAAAATCAATTGTCAAAATACATATAAAATACATATTCATAAGTCTAAAAATAAAAGTACAATTATTGACAAAAATATAAAGATTTTATATACAAACATATTTATATACATAAGTATGTATGTGTGTAGGCCTTAACACAACAACTTAATTGAATATTTTCTGAGTTTCTGTTTATAAAATTAAGAAGCAAAACAAAATCAAATACGAATCTAATAAAAGAATATATTTCTCAAACAGATTGTACACAAAAAAAGTGCTGATAAATGTACATAAATGCTGTAGTGCTGCAGTAATATTTGTATAAATGCCTTATTTACATTTACATTTACAAATAAAAGTGTATGATTTGTAAGCATTTACTCTTACTGGCATTAAATGCTCGCTCACAAAGCAATAGTTTTACTTGTTATTAGTACTTTTTTATTTTTTTTTTTTTTGTAATGTCACTACTATTATTATTGTTGTAGTTTTTGTAGTCTATTAATAACTGACAAAAACCAGCTACAAAATAAAAATAAACTTAAAAATCTAAAAATAGCTCCAACCAACCAACGGAGTGCGATCGCTACAAAGTTGTGTAACTACTTCTGTTATAACAGAAACAGCAACAACAACAACAACAATAAAGGCAACAAAAAATCCCATTACAAAGTACTAGTGGAAGCAGCGAAAACTTTACTACCACAAACAAATACATTTGTATGCATGCATTGTGATTATTGAAAACTTAAAATACACTTCAAGAAATATTTTACTCAAATTTATTAAAAATTAACTTTTTTCCGGTGTGGTGGCAGGCATATGACTTTTTTCTATGTAAATAAAGCTTGTTGTATGTTTTTTCCAATCAAAGATAAATTAAGGTCCTCATTTTGAAAATCGCAATGCTAACCGTTGCCACATTTTTAGTGTCTATTTTTGGACTTTGGATTTTTTCCATACAATACGTATATATTTACGTTTTGCTCAATAAGGCTCTAAGAAAATTTTAACTAGAAAACACCTTAAAAATATCTCCAATTAATTTTTAAATATTATTACGTAACATTTCGAAGTTATTGCAGCAGGCTTGTAGAGTAGTCAAACCGGTTTCCGAATTATACGGATTTTTTTTTTAATTTTCGTGTCTAATTATTTGACAATAACAAATATTTTAGTTTTTATTTCTTTATTTGCTTTATTTTTATATTTTGTGCGATTACTTTTGATAATCGGGCAATAAGCAACACCGTGTGTTATCATTTCATGTTGAATGTCATTAATAAGGCAATTTGATAAGTATGTACATGTTTTGGTGAATTTAAGCCAATCAGAGAAACGGTGAATTTTATCAGCTGGGCTCCCGCTTAAAGATGATATGTACACATACATACATATGTACATATAAAATATATTAAGACACATCATTTGTTTTGATTTCAATTCAATCAATTCTTAAATTAACATAAAATACTAAAAACATTTAGTCGAAGCGGGTTTAATAGAAAAAAACGGTTTTTACAAATTACGCTGTTTCGAATTATTGGAAAACGGGGTTTTCGACAATGTCGAATATTTTATAACTCTACAGGTTTGTATTTGTAATTTCTAATTAATAATTTACATGTCTTTCCTGTAAAGAGAAGTAACACTCTGCCAATGAATGTCTACCAAAACTGATATTGACAGAGGACAGATGAGCATCACCCTTATTTTAAGAAAATAATATTCCAAAAGGTAATTAGCTGTTTTAGAAGGCCACAACACCTTCTCTTCAGGGCTTCATGTGTTTGTCGTAACTTTCAATTATGATACCTAAATTTTAATTGAGTAAATATTTCTTTGCAATAGTTAAGTTATATTAACATATTTCCAAGATTTTTCTTCCTGTAAATACAATGCAATGTAAATATGTAGATCGTACTAACTATACATACATACATGGGCCAAGAATTGTATGGATGTGCGTTTGTGTATGTAAAATAAAAATAGACTTGAGAAGTCATATAAAAAAAATAAATAATACAGTTTAGCGACTTGGATTTAATACTTGATGCTTGTAAAATTTTCTTATTTTCTTTTTTTAATATTAAGCTCAGTATATTAAGATTTGTGCGATTGTATGACAAATATGACACACGCTTTGTGTAAATTTACAAAGTTATGATTGCTTTAAAAAGAGTAAGCAAAAGTTACTTGCAAAAGATTATAAAATGTACATACATAGGAATTGCAAAAACAAAAAGATTATTGCAGTGATATGCGGCAGTTACTTCTGCTTTTATTGTGTTGTTCTGTACGAAGGTAGAAAGTCTGTCTGGGTCTTTTAATATCAGTTTTGGTTAATTAAAAGGCTTCCTAATAGCATTCTTTATCACAATAAATGTTTTTTTTTAACAAACAAAATATAAAAAAGCATTCATGTAGTTGAGGAATACTTGAAATCACACGATAATCCAAAGAGTATATTTGAAACAAAAGCAAGATCTAAATAACACAAGAATTTGAGTTTTCTTGTATTTAAAAAAAACTTTAATTAAATAAATTTATTTTTCACTTAATATCATGTTTCTAAACACACATATTTTATGTAAAAGCAGCCATTAAAATTCCCATATTTTAAATTCTTTAATAACGTTGCAGATACATTAAATGACGAATTTATATTTGCATCGAAGAGATGTATATATGTATGTATGTATATGTGAGTTTGAGATTGTATAAATAACTACAAGATATATAGTATACGTACATACATACAAATGAAATCCTTGCCAGTTCAAAACCAGTCCATCAGCTTATTTACAGCATTTAAATTAAAGCTGAATCATATACAAACATACACAAGTATCTTTTTTATTTCAATTACAATCAACAGCAATCTATTTTAAAATACAAAAACTTATAAATAAAATATTATGAAAAGCCATTACTGCAATGTCCTCTGGATGCTTGCATTTGTTTCACCTTCCATCATTTCTACAAAAGCCGCTCTTTATTTTACTGCTGTTTCTCTTTCGTTGCATTGATTTTCCTTACATGGTTAATCAGGACAACTTTAAATGTGTTGCACGCCAATGACGTTGCCAGGCAATGATGATGTTGCCACAAATCGATGTTGAAATGAAAGTGAAATTGTAAAATACATGTGTACTTATTTTGCGCCAGTACATTTCAAAAGTTGAAATGTGTTATGACCACTTTAAGCGTGGACAAGTGGCGACAAATGGCAATAACGAATATTTTATAAATTTGTACAAGCATAAGGAAACCGAACTTCAATCAGCGGCAACCATATATAGTCATAGTCATAGTAACAAGGTTAAAGAGACAAAAAGTACATACAATATAAAAAAGGCTTCCTTAAATCAACTTTTACTACAAGTGAACGACTAACTAATAATTGTTTTGCTGGGTTGCATGTTTTGTACAGTAGACAACTTCCGCACTTTATTTAACACATCAACGTACATTTACACATACATAAAATTATTTCTATATCGTCACAACTTGCGTATCCGGTTTATCTTTTTATATAAAGGTGTATTTAAGTATGCAACCAACAACTAACTCACTGCTAAAAGTTTAGATAACAACTGCAAAAACGCAATTAAATATCCTTTATAATAATAAATCGTAATATATGTTTTACACACATGATTGACATTCTTATTAAGAAAAAATGATTTCCTTTTCCTTTTAATCTATGATAGCATATGACAATCCTAATAAATATCACATGATTACTTAGATTTCAGCAAGAAAAACAATTTATATCGAAATGCGTATGTATACAAACGGTTTTGCTGTTGTACAGTACATGTGGAAGTGAATAATTTGTTATTCGGGGTTGTCACAGAATCCAATGTTGTCGGAATCGGATTTGAAAATACATAAAAAAATACTTTTGTGTGATGAATTTCAATGTTATCGGTTTTATGTTAAAAACAGATAGTAATTCTAGATTGAACATAAAACCCATAACATTGAAATTCATCATACAAATTATTTTTTTGTCGCCTTTTCAAATCCAATTCCGACAACATTGGATTCTGTGACAACCCTGATTAGTTTCCTTGAGGCTTTATTCAATTTTAATAAAATTTACAGTCTCTTTACTTAAATTTTATTTTAAAGGAAAAAAAACTCATTTTCAGTTTTATGAATCAATTCTTTTAAGATTAATATGAATGTAGAAATAGTTCTATAGTGAGCAGTGAGCTTTAATTGAAAAATATAAATTATTTAATATGAAGTCTTTTCAAAAAATTAAATAAAATCATTAATCAATCAAAACTTCTTCAGATGTTCTGAATGATTTGATACTGTGCTGGGCTGAGTCTTCCAATTACGGTTTAACTGTGAAAAGCTGCTATAAAAAAATGCATCTTACAGAGACTTGCAAACAAATTCACACATTTTATTGATAAATCCAAAATCAAATGGTTTTTAATTTTCTACTTTTCATATCCGTGAAAATACTGAAAATCTAATATATAAAAAAAAATTATTATTTCCATCCCCGATTCGTTCCAAGAAATAATCTTAAATATTTGTTGCTGTTTTAGCAAAATCATTCATCTTGTGTTTAACATACACAACAACAAGGATAAGTGAAATGCTGCTAAGCACGTGCCTGATTAACTTTTTTGACTTTAGGATAATTATGGAGCGTAGAAACAGTCAACATTTAGTGAAGAAAGTCATACAAATATACATTCTTCATTATTCTTCTTACCTAACTGAGTTTGAAAATAATCTCATGAAAACAAACTTTACAAAAAGCATTCTACGACTCAAGAGGAATTTTTAAATAGACAAAGCCTATATAAACAGAAACCATGAGAAATTTGCATTTAAAGGCCATAAGAGAATACAATTCAAATTAGAGATTTTTAAGTAACAAGTTTAAAGTGCTTTTTATTTTATATAAATTAAAACACCTTAATATGAATAAATCGTTTAAAAATAAAAAGAATTGCTTTACTAAATAAAAAAGCTGGCCTGGCCTTTCATTATAGAAGGAATTCACATGGTGCGCTATCAGTCGTATTATCATAATCTACTAATATTATTCAATAGCTTTGATATGATATGACAACAAAACATACATAAATAAGTTGTTGTGAATCCCTTCTTTAGAATTTCCAAACATAATCAAGCGCAATTACATATTTTTAAATAAGCACAGAAACTTTAACGATTGTTTAACACGATACAATAAGATGTAAACAAGATTTTCTGAAAAACATTTTAATTTTCGTTTGAACAGCAAATGTTCTTAAAAACAAAAATCCAAAATTCTTAGAACATGTATTTTTATAGGATTGACAAAGTCGTATTTACCACAATTACGTGTGTTTATGCACTTTTTACTAGTTTCGAAACGTTACACCAAACAACTACAACTTTGATGGTGACAGTGGTCATAATTCAAACTGATGTCTTGCAACATTGTATATGAAATTGCTTAATGTTAAAAACTTGCAGAGACAGAAATATTTATGAGTTTATCATATGAAATGTGAAATTAATTAAATCAACAAGTGATGTGAAGTCCAGTTGAAAATTATAAAAAGGAAGTAGGCAGGTATTAGAACTAAAAGTACTTATTTAATCATTTTGATGTTTAGTATTTTATATAGTGTAGCACCGCAATCAAGAACTCACGGCATTGTCAAATATAGGCTGGCCTATGACGTTTATGCACTCTGTGCATTCCAGTGTTGCGTTGTACACTTTTCCCGTACCCAAAAATCAGTTAAACTTTTTCCAAAAAGGTACGATTTTAAGAACAGGTTACGAGATGAGTTTATTAAACTTAAACATTTATACACTATGTATGGTATACACTGCTCCGGAGTGTATTTAATTCACTAGAAAAGTTATAATACATTATGGGCTACTTCTGTCCGGTATCATTATTATTATTGTATTATTGTTTTTTAGGACGATTTTAATTAATTTTAGTTAATCGCATAACTTGTAATAAATTTCTTATTCGAGATAGGTATTCTCACAATTTTATTTAAAAAAGTTTTTATTTGTTTTAGGTTGAGGTAGTCTGTATATACATATGTACATATATACATATGTATGTAAATGCATGTCATTGGTGTTTATGCCAGTAGATCCTACAATCATATTCTTTAAATGAAATGAATGTATGCACATACATACATACATATGTATGTACATATGTCGGATAACTTCTATAAAATTTAAAACAAATCCAAATATTTAAAAAATGTTACACACGCTTTACTGATTTTTTCAATCTACTGATTATCAGATTTATTAAATTCCTATATCCATACAAAAACGTACTTAAAAATACATTCGTTATCCCGCCTAGCATATTATCAGTAACTGTTTTTACAGAAGATAGTATGTATAATAATTTGTAAACAAAACAAAACCAAATAAATCCAAAAGAAGAGAACAACTAACTAGTTGCATATAATTGTATTTTTCATCTCTATCGTTACTATTAACATGTGTGGGGCTATATACATAGATCTATGTGTGTGTGTGTGTTGAGGCATGTCGGTATTGAAGAAAAGTTTATACATTTTGATTCTGTTGTTTGTTTGTTTGCCTGCATGATAACTTTGAGTATGGCGCACATGTGGGGCGCTTTCAAGTATTTCCCCACGGTCTATTTTAAGAAAATCCAGTTTTTGGCAAATAAATAAATTAAAACAAACATCACAAAACCTTTGAACGAAATTATTGCATACAGTGTAACGAAAACATTAAAAACAAAACTAAAAGAGCAACAAGGAACGGATGAAATAGTAAATTGCAGCAGCAATAACATTCCAACACGTTTTGTCTTCAAAATTTGTTTACGTCTGCCTTCATGCTGTAAACAAAACAAACTGTACAAAATTAAAGCAAAACTAAAATGAAAAATCAACCTGCATTTGTTTGCATACACCGTTGCCAGAGTGATTAATTCATTTTTTAAATTTTGCAAGAATATTGCTTGTTTTGTGAAATGACATTAAAAACATTAAGAGGGAATATACATATGAACTATATGTACATATCGAAATCGCAAAAACCGAAAGTATGAAAATTCATTTACATAATTTCTCATATTATATCAGGCTTGTTGGAGGTCATTGCTTTTTATTAAGAAATGATATAGGAAAATATAATTAATTCTGACAACACTAAAGCAGAAGGGAAGAATAATGTTTCCGTAAGCCGCATGTTCTGCTGTATTTCTTGTATTTTAGGTGTCGGTTTATGTGTGTAAATTAAAGCCTAATTTAGAATATCACTAATGAGACAAGAATACGATCATTATTATTATTTTTGCTATAGGAAATATTTTCGAAAGCTCACCATGTTTTGATTTGTTATATTCTTCATATTCTACTATATAGAAGAATACTTATAAAACAAAAAAAAAAACATTCGTTTCACATTAGATTATGAGCAACAACAAAATTATTGTGTTATGATGTTTGTGGAAAGTTTCAGGCAACGGTGTTTGTGTATTTTCGTGTTGTGGCGTGTGGAAGTACAAAAGAGATAAAAACATGGAGCTGTTTTAGTTTAAAGATGAGCTCGGCACACACATCCTTGTATACTTCATGCTTGTGTTAGTTGCTTGTTTTAGAGCAATAATTTTGTTCCTCTTATGCACCGAAAACAATTTGTTTGTACTTTTCTTACGAGTTTGTGAAACAAGTGTAGTAATTATATAAAACCTCCAGAAACAAAATAAATTTATTCAAGTGCAAGACTCTCAAACAAATTCCATACGTAATAATTTTTTTTTTAATATTTTATATGAAGTTTGACAAACAGACGATGTATTTATCACAAGTGTATTGTTGTAGAGTTGCATATACTTGAATAAATTTCCTTTGATCAGAAACGTACAAAACAAAAATAAAATTTTATATGTGAGATTATTTTCATAGAGATAGAAATAATTAAAAAAACATTTTTTGTGACAATTTTATTATTGGTTATTAAAATTCCATTTTAACAATAAAAGTATCATTTTTCATTGCTGTTAAGCCTGCAAAAAATTTCAATCCATTCGAGGATTATGTATTTCACAGAAAGGTAATCAATTCCTAATTTGATATACATAGTATGTTTGTAGTTTATGTTCCCCGCTTTATTGTGGCACTGTATTTTTTTTTTTTTTTTTTGAAAAAACAAAAAATTTGGCAAAATAAGAAAAAACTACTTTTTTGAAAGATTTGAGAATTTCAGATCAATTTAAAAATTTTGACTTGAGAAATTAAGATTTAGGTTTACAATTGTTCGAGCCAACCAAATCAACAATAAAAAACATGTTGTTTTCTTTCAGTGTTGTCTGGTAGCAGTCGGCTACACAACCTTCAAACGATCCAAAAAGAGTAAATGTTTTCATTTGCTGTTGTACTCTTCATTGTTGCGAGAGGCACATGTGCTCCATTTCGCCTAGCTATGGTTTAAACTTGAAAGAGTGCGCCACGGAATAGGTATTCCGAATGAAATGGAACAAATGAATAAATACATACATATGTATGGATATATTGTAGTAAATTAATTACAAATAAATTCAAATTAAAATAAGCATAAATTTCAAGATATTATTGGAAATGCATACAAAGATATTTATAGAAATATGTATGTATGGTTGTATGTATGGATGTATGTATGTGAAGTAAAAATCAAAATAAAACATTAAAAGATTATGGTAATAAACACCTGCAAAAACCAGATCAACAACTTCAGTTAGCAGACATCGTTGTTGATGATGACCAACAACAAACACAAGAGCAAATTATTGTTAGTGTCGTTAATTATTCGAATAAAAAATAGTTCGACTTCAGTCGCAATTAAAAAATAGGAAAATCTTATATTAAATGCGTAATGTAAAGTGGTTATTCGGTTGAGAATTACACATGTTAAGCATCGTATTTAAAATACTTATATTTATGTGTAGGTATTTACGTATAAAAGGTTATTTATGAATTCCTTCATTCCTGCACTTTAAAGTTTAAACTCATAACATTGTGGCAATTTTAGGAATAAGCAGCTTACTTACTGCTTTCCAGGCTAACAAATATCATTTTAACAATCTAAAAATAAAATGTTATTTTTGACTTCCCAAACATCTGTATATAAAACATAAAAAATAATGCATACACATTAGATTTCTATCACTGGATTAATTTACTAGCATGTAACACATCGGTAACTACATCTGGCTAGTTAAATGCAACTCGTTTTCATTTAACTTTACCTGCTGGTGGCAGGCACTTTGATGGTGGCAACAAGATTTTTGCACTTTTTGTACGGAGACAGACAATGAGGCGCAACTTAAACTTTATATATGGTGTAATATGACTGAAACTCGTTAGATGTTTGAATTAAAATAAAAAAAAACAAAATTTTAAATCGAATGTAAATAAAATTGATTAAATATCACAGCTAGTCAAACCTCTTAGAAAACCAGCTAAAGCCATTTACATTGTACATGGCAAAACAACTCAATAAGAAACCAACCATCGAAGCCAAAATAATTAACCTGTCACCCGCTCAAAATTCACAACTTGTAGTAAACACGAATGAATTAATAAACATCTTATAATCAGTACAATGCTATCTTCTCCTCTCTTCGCCATCCCACTTTAACATATTTTTCACTTTTCCACTGCAAATTAATAAAAGTACAAAATTGTTCAATCAATTAAAAATGATTCATTGACTAGCAAACTGTTACAAGGGGTCTTCATATATATGAATTCCTAGAAATTTGAAATTTCTAATTTATTTGTTTAGAAAAATAACGAGAAAAAGAAAAATGCCATTGAAAAATATATGTATATAAAATCAACAGAATATCCTTTATTTCTTGAAAACATAAGCAACAAGCACAAATTTTACAAATGTTTTTATACATGTGTGTGTGTGTAATAACAACGCGGGGCTATACCCAACCCACTTTATGATAAATGTTTTTTTCTTTTTAAGAAATCTACAAAAGCATTTACACGTATTTTTATTTTCCCCGTTTGCAACAATATCAACGATAAACATAAAAGCACTTGTCGGAATAAAATTATGTATAAGAATTTTAATCGATTTGTTATTGTTTGGAAGAAAAACACACGAAAAATCCTTCAATAACTTATTTCAAATTATAATTTCGTAATTTCGCTGCTATTTTGCATATGTCAGAATTCCATCTATCATTTCTAGACATTTCTGGGTAAACTAAATGAACTACTTATTTTGAAAGTAGCGTAAGCCCATTTATGTTTCAATTGTGATATTTAAAGAATTCTGTTTTGACATATTAAGGTATTTTTTATAAATAGAGCGGAAGTCTTTGGTAGTTACTAAAGACAACTAGTGATAAGAGTTGAACCAATATTATTTATTAAGAATCTGGGCGTCGAGTTTATGTAAAACGTATAAACATAACTGCAATTATTAATAATTTCCTTACATCTAAATTTTTTTATGACCCGAAATGGACGTAAGCCTCTTTTAACTTAATCGGCTCACTCAACAATATTAATAGAATTTTGTTGTATTGTGGGCAATCTAAAAATTATGTGAAAATAATTTTTTTTTTAACTTACAAATTTTATTTTCAAACTTTAATGATGAAACATAATACGACTACACGTCGAACGAAATGGACCTTAGAGAAACAAATGTCATAATAAAAACAATGACCGTAACAAAAAATTTCTCATTCATTTTATTGAATTATTGCTTTTACCTTTTAATTTTATTTTTGTTGCTCAAAAAATAAGGTTTTGTTTACAAAATACAAACAGCTACACTAGACCATGGTCCAATAACAACAGGTCAATGCAATAATCCTGCTGATTTTTTGCAGTGTTGCGTTTTCTAATCGTCAAACATCGTGAAGCTGTCAAAAATTATTTACATTTTTGAGCGCCATTGCGTTTATATGTATCCAATTCATTGTCTTGAAATGTTTACTCAAGATACATTTATACATACGAGTACAAAACACATTTTTATTGATGTTGTAGTCAGCTGTTTTTGACTTCTTTACGATGTTATAGACAAACAAAATGTATTGTTTTACTAATGCGTAGACCTGCATTATTGGACCATGCCAATTTGTATTGCAGGCCAAGCGATTTCCATTCCTTAGCTGGACCGTGTCTAAATATCGCTTTTTGCACGTTCTTCAAGATAACACAACAAATAGTGTATATACACCATTTGACAACAGGTCTTCTGATGCCGCTTTTAAAGGTGTCAACAGTGTCATCAGCAATCTGATATTCCATACAATACAAACATTGTGTTGCAAAATCGGGCAATAAGTTTGTATAGAACTATAATGAATTATAGTTATTTTTTGATGACAGTTCAACCTGTCTACATATGTACATACATAGTACTTACGAACATACATATACATATGTAGATATATGATGCATTAAGTATTTAAATTAATTTAAATACACAAACGTGCGCATACATTGTCAAGCACGTAAATAAACATTATGTTTTTTTTCCTTTTGTCAATTGGCCATTGACTGGCGCTGAAACTTTTTACGATATTATCGAAATAGATAATACATGAACATGCTATTTATTTAAACATATACATATACATACATACAAAAATATGTATTTACACAAGTATTTGGCAAAAAAAATTATGTACTCATCATGTATGATTTTTATAAGTATGCATATAAATATACATATGTATGTATTTGCCTGCTTATACATATGTGTGAGTGAGTGTATACAATCATACATAATTTGTTTTCAATTTGTCGTACTTTAGATGGCGCTCAATTTTCGTTTTTATATTTTGTATTTCTTTTTTACAACGAAAAACAGACAAGATCATTGTTTGGTTGTTTCAAGATTATCGTTTGGTTATTTCAAATTCACGCTCATTCGTACACCATCCAAGGCCATTTAAAAATACGTTAAGCTAAAAATAAACTTTTTTTAGTTTTCAGCCGCTACACTGTGTGGCGTAAATAATACACAAATTAAGAGTATGTATCTATGTATGTATGTATACAAAAATATGCCCATGTTTTAGTTCTGAAGAATGTATGAGTATGTACTTACTTGTACAGGGAAAAAATATAATATAATAAAATAAACAATAAAAAGCTTTTGTTGTTGTTGTTGATTGTATGGCACCCACCAAGCGGCAATAATACAATCTCAGAAGATTGCAGTCTAAATTTATGTGTGATATATATACATACGTATTTGCAAACTAACATTTTTACTACGGTTGAGATGCCCAGAGTTTCAATCTAGAGAAAATAGTTTTTCGAATCAAATAAAAACTCAGAAAATTCCTTAATACATTTGATTACAATTTTTCGAGTACAATAGTGACAGTTTGGTCACCTTAACAAAAAAAAAATATACTTACAGATAGATGTATGTATGTACATACATATGTGTGCATCTGCATTAGGATATATTGAACCACAAGCATCACTCGATAGCCGATGTTTCGCTATTTATAAAAACATATTTTCGGGTCATTTTGCAATAAAAAACTAACGAAGAAACTCCAAATTTCCAAATCTCAAAAAAATATATTCATGAATGTATATTTTTGGCTATCATGAATAACATCATAAGTCGCCTTATGTCGATTTGGAGCTTTCATGCCAAATTGCTTTGTTTCAAACCTTCTTTTCATGAGTGTAAAGCAGCCGAACTTCTATATTTTTCCAATATGTAATTTTTAGCAGACATCTCACGACTTTTTTTTATATTTTACACTTAGTAAAAATCACTTATGTCAACATAAGTGATTTTCCAATTTTTGCTATAGTCTCAAATTTTTAATAAAATTTTGATGCAAAGTTGTGAAAAAGAAAATTTTAAAGTTAATGAAGCAATTAGATTTCAGAATTAACCTAAACTAAAAAATATACAAATTTTATACTACTTTTAATAGGCGCAAAAACAATAGCGTTTTTATTCATCGTTATTCAGCATTTGTATCTATTCGATTGTATCTAGTCCATTTTAATATTTGCAAAAAATTACAAAAAAAGTTATTGCCCTAATTTGTATAATTGAGTTTACACAAAAAATAATACGTAAAGAATGTTTGTATATAAATAAATATTTATGTATATAAAAAACAAATTCTATGATAGCTAAAAACGAAATCCTATTTAATATTTTTACATTTGTTTGCAAATCAGAAATAGAGCGAAATAAAGGCACAGCAAGAAACTGATATACACTGTAAAAACACACACTTATTTAGCCAATTCACAAAGTGTTCTATTGCGTCTTATTTGTAGTATTGCGTAAAATTTTATGACAGTCACAAAAATGTTGTTGATATTTTTCATATGAATAGAGCTATGTGGTCTGAAATAGTGGATTATTACTTATCACTAGAAGATTTTGTGAATTGGCTAATTGTATTACAAATATGCATGAGTATGTTTACTTGCACATGTACTCGTACGATGTTGTATTCCCCACAAATGTGTAACAGCATTTCATAAGTTTAGAAGCCAATTGAAAAACCTAGTTAAGAGTAAAATATATATTTGAAACGAACAGATACTTCTTTCTAAGCACTTCTAAATCTAATTCACACTTGCACATGAAAAACATTAAACTTATTTATAACCACAATGGCATAACACACACTTTCACGAAATTAGAAGTTGTTTGCAACGGTGGATGTGTAAACCGGAAATTTGAATTGTTATTAAATAAATATAAGTAATCGTCGAAATTGGAAAAAGAAGAGCTTTTGAAAACACCAGAAATGCCATATTGTAGATAAAAATTCGACTTTTTCACGCCAACTCCCGGGAGTTTCCGAAAATTTTTAATCCCAGGAATTGGACTTTTCAATTCACATATTTTAAACAAAAGTCCTCAGAAAGACCTTTGGAAGCGAGCATGTATTTTCTCTCACAGGAAAGTTTGTAAAATTAATAATTAAAATGAATAATTTACATTCGTATGGGTCCATAAACGCTTTGTCAAAAGAACGCTAAATAATTTTATTTGTTTGTTCTTTTTTTAGATTTTGAGTTGTTTTCTAGGTTTCAAAAGAAACCGATTTTATTTCTATAATTTAATATTTTTTTCTTCCCATAAATGTGATTTTTTAATAAAATG
Organism: Gymnocheta viridis; assembly: GCA_956483585.1. Lineage (NCBI taxonomy): Eukaryota > Metazoa > Arthropoda > Insecta > Diptera > Tachinidae > Gymnocheta > Gymnocheta viridis. The sequence goes on from OY101444.1 coordinate 86,642,867, forward strand.
AATTCATTTTGTAATTATAAATAAAAAAATATATACATTTTTTTATTTGTTTTTTGTTTTATTCCCGATTTCCCGGGATATGAGAAAGTCCGTGAAAAGGAAACTCTAACAAAATTAACAACATAGACGAGTACAAGTATTGTATTGCAATATTTTAGTACAAAAAAGCTAAATGAAAATTTATGACTTAATAACTGCACTTGACACCAAACCCCAACAACAATCCAATAAACCACATGCCCGAACACAATAATGCCATGTGAGAGTGTGTGGGCGTGTTTTTTTTTTGTACTTTTGACAGATGAAGGTAAAACGAAAGCAATAAAAAATTAGCAACAGTTTTCCCTTTTTTATGAACACGACGACTCTCCTAGCAAAGGATGATTAATTATTCATAGAAATGTATTATAAATAAAATGATTTATCTCTCGCATTCTAATTCGATTATTTGTTCAGTTAAAAAGATGATGTTCACAATTAAATCTTCCCAAATATGTAGACGTGAATCGATCTTGCTGGTCTAACTCTTCGTCACTTTTTTAATATTAATTTATTTATATATATGAAAAGAACTAAAATTTAAAAATTTTTTAGTATATTTTTGTAGAAATTTTAAACATTTTTTACTAATCAATTCGAAAAAGAACCTGAACTGAAAAAAATTATAAGAAAGCTGAAAGGAATTATTTGGATCAAGTTTAAATCACACTTTACGTGTTTCTTTTTTAATTTAAGAAGTTTTTGAATTATTTTTATTAAGAAGGTAATATTGGAAGATTTATTTCAGCACTGATTTCGACGTCGCTACACCATCTCATCAGCGTTCTTTGTTCGATTTTACCACTTATGACGGTTGAACTTGAGCCAAACAACAGCTTTTAACTTAAACCTAAAACAGTTCAACTAATTACGTATAAATATTAATTAATATTATAAAACTGAAGTTTGTTTTCGATATATATATATATATATATATATATATATATATATATGTTGGAATAAAAATTTCTTTCGAATTTAGAGAAACAGCCATTATAATTAAATACTTCTTCAAATATTATAAAAAATACAATTTGAATTTGTGTAATTTATGAAAAAAAAAATATATTTTCTTATTTTGAAAAAATTAGCCAGAAAAAAATAAAGTTAAATCATGGGTTGTAGTTCTGGTTCAAATTTTGATTTTAACATTGTTGTGCCTTTGGAAGTCACGTGTTCACGTGCTCGTCATTCAAATATGTAAGTGCTTATGACCAAAGAAAACTCAATGATTATTCTGAGTTCTTTAATGTAAATATAAACAAAAAATAAAAAAATGACACGCTCTTCGTACTTTAAGACATTCTCTCCACAACTGATCTATTTTCTACTTATTTTTTTTAGAAGCTAAAACTGGCTTTATTGTATTATGTGATGTTTTAATTTCTTTTTTTATGCCTTTTTTCGAAATATTAATGAAATCATGAAAACACCTCCTGACAAATTGCCATATATCGATATTACTGCGAACAAACAACCCAGCGACTACAACCGGTGATTCTGGATAATATAATTCAACAGCAATTAAAAGAAAATTAATTAATTTATCTTGTTTTTTATTTAAAAAACATAATACAATTATAAAATTAAACTTTTCAAGTGCGGATATTTTTAAACTTTACTTTCATTAAAAGTCAGTGAAAGTATTATAGAATATTATTATATTAAGTTGGGGAACGTCATAAGAAAGACGTTCACGAGTTTGCATTAAACAAAATTTTAACAATTTTAGTATAAAATTTTTATTTTAACTTTTCGAACTATATTGGTTCGATCAATTACAGTACAACCTCCCTAATCCGGACACTCGCTAATTCGTACTATGCAGTAATTCGGACATTTAAATTTTTCAGACAGCTCAGAAATTTTTCCTCTATAGTCCGGACAAGTGTTCTTTTTTTCTCAGTAAAATATTTTCGTTATTTTATGGAAAAACAAATTTAGAAGATTTTAGTTTAATTGAGTTTGCGTGGCGAACTGTTTTCAAAAGCTATTTTATGGGCCGAACAAACCAAAGCTAAGGATATTTTATTTTTAAAAGAATTTAAAAATAAAGCTGGCAAATTACATAAATATTTGTGTATTCAAAAAAAAAATTCTTATTTTTCTAAATGAATATTTTTGGTCACTTTTATTATGGTTTATTATTATGTTTTCTGTAAATTAGTTAAATACAAATGAATTCTTATGTGTACTTATTTTTATTTTCGGTAATAAAAATAAATTATGTATTCATATTGCGTTTAAAATTTCATTTTAACTGTAGTCCGGACGATCCAGTAATCCGGACAGTAGCTGAAACTATATCTATCCGGATTATGGAGGTTGTATTTTTTAGTTATTTTTATATTTAAATATTTTCTATTCAGTTTTTTTTTCTCCGTTACATTTTTTAATTCCACAAATAGGCCTAATATTATATCGTTCATTTTACCGGCAAACCACTGTAAATCTTTACAAACAATTTTTTTAACCACATGCTCGGCATTTTTTTATCAATTAATTAATTTTAACATTGATCTTTTAGAAAGCGCCTTCAGCAGAATGGGACAACAAGTGCTTTGTACTCTTTTAAATTTATTTGTTTATTAAAAATTAAAGCAACTGTACTCCTGTCACAATGTTGATGACAAATGGCTATTAATTTATTGAGTTATTATTAGAACAGAATTAAAAAAGTAATAATTAAAAGCTAATAATGAATGATTGTATAATTTAAACAAAACATTTATTAATTGGCAATTAAAAGTTTAAAATAATTAAAATTTAAAAAAGTGCCGCACTACAAATGTAAACGAGTGTATTCAATTGTTCTTATATTTAATTGTACTGTGCTTGTTGAAACCCCCCGACAAGTGAAGTGTCCGGTGAGTAAAACTAACTAGAGTACGCTGATCAAAGGTGCAACTCTCAAAGTACAAACACATAGTTTCTGTTGAAGTTTGTATAGAGACACTGAAAATGGTCGGTCATTCAATTCTGCTTGTGCCATCAGAAAGAAGATCGGCCAAAATCGAAATGGGTATAAAGTGAATAACAGGGTGGAAGCACAAGGCATCACAAGATTCAGAACTGAAGAGATTTTATTCAGAATCATTCGAGAAATTCCGTTTTGAAAAATGATGAAATTTAACATTTTCAAATATAGACATTTTTTAAGAGAAAAAAAATGGGCCAAAATGTCTATATATGAAAATGTTATAGAATATCAATTATGTTAACTTTACAGTCTTTAAATGAGAAATTTTTAAACTTCATAGTCTCTAAGCGAGATGTATGTAAACTTTTAAAAACGAAGCTAACTGACGGAGCTATCTTCACACACATTATATTGGTCAACCTATCAATGAAACAAAAGGTCCTGATATTATATCACTTTTTAAACCACGCTTGACTGTGTATGCACCAATATAATTCATAAAAATATTTCCAATTTAGTTATATACACTTTTTTACTAATTTTGTGTAACACATCTAATCGTATAAAGCCTTTTTGCACAATTTTATTTTATTAGCAGTAAAAATGAATTTTTATTTGTTTAACACTTTTAAATTCATTTCTTTTGCTTTTAAGGAAAATTATTAATAACACACTTTTTAATTTTTTTACAATTTAAAAAAAAAAATGGTCTAATAGAAAAATTTAATAAAATTATGATTATCCTGGTGTTGGTTCAAATGTTTACGTGTATGTGTGAATGGATAAGTGAATTTTATTGGTTTACTTACATGGTGTTATTGTGATGAAGCCACTACTGATTTCATTTATCCATAACTGAAAGCATACAAAAGGAAAAAAAATTACTTGATATTTTTATTACAACAATGTTTTTTTTTTGGAAATATGTGGAATACGGAGTATCTTGGTATAGAGAGCAAAGAAGCAATTAAAAATTAGCAATCAGATGTATTGCCTGTGGAAAAATTAAAAAATATTAGACATTTAATCAAACCATTATATCCTCATTCCCTTATAATTCTCTTTAGCTGAAAAAAATTTCTTATTATTTTTTAAATATTTATTTGTGACCTTCTCAATTTATTGTATTATCTTATTCTGGGTTCCAAGGTCCTTGATATTTTATAATATGGTTTTATAAAAAAATTAAAGTCGTAGTATTCATAATGAAAAGTTATACATGTGTTTAATGATACTTTGTCTATGTACTGCAGTTATCTAGTGCATAACTAAAATACATATTAAGCTTCTATAGTCGTTATATTAGAGTTTATTCAAAATAATCCACTTTTTAAGCAAAATTTTTTTATTATTTTTTTAATAAAATATTTACAAAGAAAACTTTGCAATGGGATCAAGATAAAAGGTAAATTTAATTGTGAATAAAACTTTGCTAAATGATATAAGATAAACTAGAAAAAGGATTATAAATAGTCGAATAAATACGCAGTGCACCACTTTTCATTATGAATTCGGCCGTAGATATTTTAAACGAAAACAAAGTTGATATAAAAATTTAAAACAATATTTAAATTACGTTCATAGCAATAGCAAACATAGCAATAATCGAGCATAACACAATAACATATTTAAGTTAAAGTCAAAAATAATTTACGTTATACTCGTAAGTGTCACTCAGTTTTAATGTGATGAAATAAACAATTGACCGCTGGTATTCTGTCAATATAAAACAAAGATTTTTCAACATCCGACATGAATGACGTTGTGTCCCATAATAAACATTATGACTATACGATAAATTATAAATATAAATCTTAAGGTGTTTTTGGGGCAGGCAACAGCTTATTAACGAAAGGAAATATCACATATGTACAACAGAAGGATATGGACGGCAAATGAATACACAAGATAAATAGAATACCCATTAAATCAGTAAGTATGTACGTGAAAATACACATTAATACAAACGTATGCACAAACATAAGGCTGTGTGTGATAAAGATTCATTTATAATATTTTTCATTCCTTTCATTTCCAGAGAATTTCAATGACATTAAATCAAAGTCATTGTTACTTCATCAATCATTAAAATGGAAATGAATTTAGTGTGTAAAGGAAATAAAAAATCTGTTTTGCTTAAAGAATAAATGGATGTGTATTTTAAAGTTGGGTACGTCAAAGATTTTTTCAATACAGATTAAGTATTATTATATTTTCCTGTTTTTATATTAAACTCAAGCACTGCATATGTATGTTGATACATTTTCAGGTGTATTGGAATTATTAAAAAGTGTTAATAGAATGTTCATGAATGTTGTGCATTCGTCGTCCAATCGTACTTTATTTATTCTATTGTTTGTATATCAGTCACAGCACAAAAGATTATAAACTAATTCACGTAGACTTACTAATAAAGCTTTTTGTTTTTTCCTCTAAAAATAGATTATTTTTATTATACAATTAAGTATTATTTTTTTTTACTAATTTTCAAGATTATTCTATTTGTTATTCTTATTTCATATTAATTTTTAAAATATAAAAATACATTGTGCAGATTGCCAGTAAATATAATATAACTTTTGCGATATGAAATTTTAATATGTATTAATTAATATCATATGTGTATTATTTATGTTATAGATATTTTAATAACATTAATACGATAATAAGGAAATGTATTTGGTTTCGTTTAAAATACACTTTAATGCAAAGTTGACTCACATGAAATTGAAAACATTTCAAATTAGAGATGGCCCCGCACGATTCTGAGTAATGTTTTGCTTTACCCAAGTCAGTGTGCATGATGGTGTATATATCAAACCAGAAAATTGCAACTGTGAAGGCAACTGGTATTCATAAACAATTCTTAAGTTAAAATTGACTTTTTTCACACTGAAAGCGTAACAATTGAAAAGCAGCACGTCAATGCTTTCACAGAGTATACTAATTCTGTCAATTGTAGCAGGCACGAATCTAGTTTTGTGTCGGTTCTCTATGCTCTTTGGTCATAATATATTTCAGAAGTGCAATTCCTCTTAACGAATTTCTCATTTCACAGAAAAAAAAAGAAAATTTAACTGAGCATAACTTTTTAATTATCGAACAATAAAATTGTGTTAAATATACTTTCCCACAAGTTCTAATAGAAAATGGTTAAGTAAACCATTAAAACAAACAACTTAAACTCAGTGAAAAAAATTTAGAGCACAAGGCATAAAAAATTATTCACAAAACAAATATTCACTAAATACTCGTATATAAAAGCAATTTGCAAAAAAGTTTATAAAACACACTTTATAGTATCATGGAGTTATGTCTTTTATATAAAATATTTTTTTTATATACAAAATACAAACAAAAGATTTCCAGGACTGTAGGACAATGCTTAACGTAAAACTAGTTAAAAGATAAACAACTTTTAGTTACTTTGTCAACTTTTATTTACTCGACTAACAGCAGCAACAAGCAATAAACTAAGACAAGCCCAAATTCTTTCAATAACTTTATCTACTAAATAATTGCACGGTAGTTTTGTAAAAAAAGGAACTTTAACAACAATTATTATAAATTATCCGACTTGTCCCTGAAAAATACATGATAGAAAATCATCCAAATGGTCTAAAGGATACAAAGAATAAAGAAAAGAATTCACTTAACAAAAACTTTTAAATAGTTTCATAAATAGCTCAATAGATTTGAGATTCTTAATATTTATTTCAAGAAAATTCAAGTTAAGGAGCCAGAAGGTTGTTACATTCGGCAGTTCCGTTTATTATATGACCTTCAGTTATGACAAAAATATATTTTTTTTTATATTCGTTTTCCGATTTTTTTTATTCGGTTATAACGGCTCTTTTAAATTTTATTTATTTTCCAGCTTTGGCGAATTTTACCAATTTTTTACCGGGAATGTGAGTCATCTCCAAAATAGTTTTTACAATTTTTTCTCCTTTGCCTGTTCCCCATTTTTACGGTTTAAATCATCGTTCCAACGTATCTAGATATCGTCATTTTAACAATTATGTCAGGTTATGGATTTGTTATAACACCTTTTTTTCAAATTGTATAATCTCTTTCCGATTAAAATGACAGACCAGCCGACATGGTATTCTTCCTAAGACTGCTAAAATAAGATTAATGCAAACACCAGTACGAAAAGAGAACACGCTGAACGATGAATTGATATTCCTACCAGTAGAAATCTTTAAGATGAAGTGTGTTTGTGATGCAACATCACATGGAATGAAAAACTTATCAACCCTTTAAATCTGTTGTAAAACTAAAAGAAAACTAATATGCAAAAGAATTTAAAAAAACGATGGTAGAATAAATTAAAAACAAAATTATTTCAATTCGTTTTCAATTCGTTTTCAATTCGTTTTCAATTTGAATTGTTAAAGAAATAGCAAAACTTTATTTAAACAAAAGAAAAATACACACAAAGTTGTTCTAAAATTTTCAGAAGATAAATAAAAATTTTTCTCCAGCACTTATGATAACAGAAATAAAAATACTATGGCGAATTTTATATACCCTTCACCTGGATATGCAAAAATACGTGTTATGAAAAAATTCTTTAGGCAACTTTTTCCCGTTTACCTACATTTTTAATTTTTCAGATTTTCGTAATATTTTTTATTTTACTTTTTGGTGTTTTTTTAGTTTTACCCTACTTTACAATTGTTACTGACTTAAATGATTTTTTTTAATTATTTCGACAGGCGGGTATTACAAACGGAAGGACAATCGTATCACCATCAGTGATGAAGTGTTCAAAAAGTACATACTTTCTACTTACTAACTGCACTTCATTTGACTCATTTTACTTAAAATACCTACAATCATAGGAAAAAAAAATAACAAACTGCCTACATTAACAAATCCACTTACATGTTAAAAAAACAGAGAACATTTACTCACTCAGAGGAGCGTTTAAGTCAATTCAAAACCTGTATGCTTGCTAAGCTACACTTCCGGTGCGTAACAAACTAAACATTCAATGCACCGTTTTCAATTTTCCATTAACACTTACTTAAAGGTACAAAACATCTACAGCAACTACGAAATACACACGCATATCTTGCACTTTTCAATTTATATAACACGACAAAAAAATGCAGGTTAAATTATTATTCAACTTTTAAGGTAATTTTCAAATTACATGCGTTATTGAAACGCGACTACTCTACAGCGCCCTACAGTTACATTTTCCAATGTCTTGCACTGAATCGACATTTCAAATCTGTTACTGGAAACTTATAGAGAAGTGAGATTTGTTGCTGGGAAGAACAATTTTAAATATCAACCCACATTGTAAAGTTTTATGCAGTCGATGCACAAAACAAGTAAAATTTCTTAAGGTGGTTAACTGTAAATAATAAATTATTAGAATAGATGACGATGTTGTACTTTTTTGACAAAAAGTAGCAGAGAAATAAAAACTAGTTTCATTTATTGACGAACGTTTGAAGATTTTCTTAACATTCACGTAGAACTTTATTCTTATAAAAATTGCTTTTAATTGTTCTTCAATGGTATAATTCTTTAACAAAATTCATTAGCTAAAGTCTGGCTTTGGCAAAATTCCTCAATCAATTTAGAATATTGAAAAAATTAAAACTGCCACAACGACGCGGGAAAGAGCCGGCCGTATTTCATCAAATTTTATATAGCAAAAAATTTTAATTATGTTTTCATAATGCCATTCAAATTCTTTTTTTTTAGTTTAATTGTATTTTGTTTATCAACATTTTTGGCGAGTATTGAGTTGAGCATTATTGTTTTTTATTACTTTTTTATATTTAGTTAAAGCTAAAACGACATTAACCAAAAACTAAATGCATAAGAACAACAACAACAGTAGACATTATACAACTTGGTTGATTAAAAATAAACTTCATAATGTTATTAAGATTTAAAAACAATAACAACTACAACAATAATGACGATATGCTGGTCTAAATTTAGCCAACACTTAAATATATTTTATCTAGAGATTTCACTGCTTTATTTAATTTTGAAATACATTGTGTTCTGATTCTCATTCTTATCTCTATAACAATTATTTATTTGTGTAAAAGATAATTTTCTGTTTTATGCATGTACGAGTATAATAAAAATATAAGTACATTTTATATGTATTCAACTCAGTTTAGGTGTGAGAAATAAATGTTCAAGGAAAAAATTTGCCTGCTTTACGCTGTACTCGTCACCTGACAGGATCAATATATTTCTAATATATAGCAAATTATAAATAAGGGATAATGTAATATTTTTATGGAAGTACATACTTATGTACAAGCATATATATACGTTAGCAACAAGACCTTCAAAAGACGTCATTTACTCGATGTATCGCTTCAACTTTTCATTGGCCTAAATAAGAATAAAGGTTTGGTTTTCTTTAGTCCAAATAATCATCTAAAAAAGCACACGCCCTCACACACATATTAAAAAAGAACAACATGACGGAAAAGTTATAAAAAAATTAAAATTCTATTATTTTCGTGACCGCATATATCGATATTTGTAAACTTTCAGCTATTGATTTTAAATTCCTTAATTTCAACGAATGGAATAACATGGACCAATTTTGACTCTTTTTTGAAAAACAATTTCAATTGAAAGTGATTTTAATACCGAAGTGGTTATTCACGACCAAAGAATTAACTATTTAAAAAGGCCTCCACATGAAAGGCCTAAACATTTCTTCAACTGCGCAGATTCGTTTGTACGTCAGAAAATTGTTTGATAAGTTAGAATTTAATTTATTTATGTCAAAATATAGAAAATGAGCCCTTATCCGCAAATGCGAATTTAATGTACTTTTAGATAAGAATCTTGTTTATCGTTATTTATTTGATTATCTTCTTTTTATCTGCATATGACAGAAAATATATAGTGCAAAGCTACAGGAATAAAATAAAATACAACAGTGTAAGGGAGAGGGCGGTTAAAATTTGTGTTACGTATTTTGTGAACAGCTTCTAATAGTGATTTATTTTATTTCTTCTTTTCACAATGAATAAAAAAATTTCTTTATATGTATGTATGTATGTATATAGACACAACTTAAAATTTAAGTTGGACTATTTTAAGCACAATACCGACCTCTTAGCACCAAAATATTGTGTTTGGACATTGTATCTAACACAACACAACACTCCACATTTTTTTAATATTAAAAACCACTTTACTGTTAAAAAAGAAAAATTTATACAATTAAAAAAAATTAACTAAAAAATTTGTGGCTCTTACTGGAAAATTTTTGGTCGAAAATCACCTCAAACAAATTTCATATCGTACTAATCTCAAAAATAATCTTATCAGCTATAAATAATTATTGCAAATTGCCTTAGCAACATTTTAAATTTGTTTAGATCCAATTCTAAATTTATAACAAACAGTATTAAATTAACATAAATTTATGCAGCGATGGGCAAACTCCAATAGTTTTAACTTGAAAAAGGCACTGAGAAAAATAAAAAAAACCAAAAAAAAAAGAATTACAAATTCCCGAGAATTCCCGGTTTTAATGTACTTCGAAAGAGTAGGAAAATAATTTTTAACCAATCTGAAATTGTGAACTTTCAAAATGTCGACCACGATTCATTAAAGACAAAATAAAATAATTAAAAAATTTTTTCAACTCTTCACAATTATTGGTCTAATAATTTAATATATCCAAAAAAATCCTCTACATAACTAAATTTATTAAATAGTGAACGTAAAACCTAAAAAATTACAAAATATTAAAGATACATATTTATGAACATTCTCGAGGTATTTAAATTATTCAAAGATATTTTTATATAGCAAGCTGGATTTTTGAATAATTTCAGGGAAAATTCCCTAAAGCACCACCTAAATTGTATTTCTTAATTAATTTTTTTATAGTTAAAATCAACATTGTGACCATCAACAATAAACAACTTTTTGAAAATTAATTAGGAGAATATGTATCTCTAATTATTCAATACATTTTTATTTTTAGAATCTTTAAAAAATTAATCAACGCAAATTCATAACAGGTAGACTCGCCTCAATTCGCTTTGAAAAATGCCTGCTGTCTTTGTCAAAATCTGCGTCAAACACTATATATAAATAAAACCTAAGCAAATGTTGACAAACAAAACCGATCAAAATGCTAGAAAATGTAAGGAGCAAAAAATAATCAGCTGAGCTGTCGGGCCACCTCTTATGAATTCGCCTTGAAAATTAATGTAGTACATACATACGTATTTTTTATGTAACTATTTTTCGAACTACATAAATTGGTTGTTAATCAAAAATGATTATTTTCTTTTTGAAATAAATTAATGTCAATTTGTCCCTTGTTCGTTTGAAATATTGTCTCATACTCAATTCTTTCGGACTTAACACGTTACGAACTTTAGCCTAGTAATAATTTCTTTGAAATGATAAGTATTTGTTTTATAAATATTATAGAAATTATCAATAAACATTTTTTGCAACCAAATAGCGATAACAAACACTTGCCATTGCCACAAAATTAATAATATAAATGAAAAGAAAAATTACAAATATGCATCACTGGTTGGCCTTAAAACATATGTATGTATAACAAATAAAAAACAACAACTACTACAACTATAAAAATCATAAAAAAATATCGAAAACAATAATTAATTGGCAAGAGTATGAGTAACGAGGAGAACAGAAGCACCTTGTCATCTGTAATCTCAAATGAAGGCTAATCAAGTTCATCGTATTTACTGACTTCCCATATAAAATCAGCACTTATTCCTTTTCTACTGAACAAGGCTGGCAAATGGAACGAAAATATTCATTTTTCTTTTTCAAGTTTAAGCCTATTATTAAGCATTGTGTTCATTTTGAAACAAGAAATAAATGCCTGCTGTAGTTGTTTAAAAAAATTTCAAAGATTTTGACAATTTTAATGAAAGAAATTTTAATTAGGCAACAAAAGAACTATTCAGAAAAAAAACCAGAACATAACACTGAAATTGCAAAATTTAATTGACTGATGTTGTAGAAAAATCAATTTAAATACTCGTATTTTTTAAGGGTTAAGCAATTATTTTTAGCCATATAATTTCAACTAACGGCCTGGGCTATAATTCTTGCAAGAGAACTTGTCGTCATAAATTAAAAAAAAAAGTTTTAATTAAACATTTTTATTTAAATAAGTCAAAAGCAGATTGTTTAAGAGAACATTCACAATTTTTATGGTTTAAAATCTCGTCAACAAATTGGCATAACAGTTAATAAAATTTAACAGGTGAAGGTTGTGTCAGTCAACTAAGCCGATATATTTTATACAAAAAGATCGTTCAGCTTTTGTTTTTCGATGAAAAGTACTCTTATTCTCTTCATTCCTGTGAAATTACATATGTATATTCACAATAAAGATTAATAATTCCTATTCTATCGGGTGATTCCAAACTTTCAGGTTATTTATTATGGAACTCTGTCACATGGCTTTATTGGAAGCATTAGCTGGGAAGGAGCTGATGTATAGAGTAAGTGTAGCGACCTACGAAAACAGCATGTTGTTGCGTTTCGATCTAGAGCCATCAGGAACCTCCAAATGAATCGGGACTTGCTAAGACAACAGTCTGTTTTTCAATACGAATTTCGTTCGCACATTATTTTTCGTAGAAGTTGCAATGACCAAGTTTTCTTTTTAAAACAAATAGTTCAAGTGGAAATAATATTTGTAAAGAAAAGAACCATAAATAAAAAAATAAAAGTCCGGAAGGAAGGAATTGTGTGGATATTTTGTTTCTCTTTGCCAGTTATAGTAAAAGAAAAATTGTACTTATTATTAACTTTTTGTTGGCTTTAAGTTGTAATTAAATAAAACATAAATAATGACATATTTAAATCACAATTAAAAATCAGAAACAACTATACAGGAAATATAAGAATATTTTCGCTGTTAAATTGTCAAATTTAAGAACATTCGTACGAATGAAAATTTCAAGGGGAGCTCTGATGATCCAGCAAAATATATCGTAAGTTTGAAAGCAGTAGCAATATTTATCATACATAAATGCCTTCTGGAACCAATAAAGTAAAGGAAAAAATTTAACTTAAATCTTTTAATCGTAACCATTTAAACAACGAGAAGATTTTCTAATTAAATAAAAATGTTGTTTAAATTAATTTCAAAAGAAATTCTTTTAATTAAAACAAAATTCAACAACTGGTTGGCTGTCAAATGTTGAAATGGTGAATGTTGAAAGGCTGCCAATGCGAGCCTTTAGATATTTTTGTTTTGTACCTTTTCCACTAGACTCCATATTTCCTTAAGTATTTCCAACTGCAATTATAAAAAAATAAGTACTCAAAAGAAATTTAATTTTATGGTTAATTCAGATCTTTGTAAAGTATAACAACCCAACTTACAAGAAAAAATGTGAAAGCTAAAACAAAATAGAATGTAGAAAATGTTGAGCAAAGAAGTTATGCTCAAATTACGCTTATTCGAATACAAAATATTCGACTCTGATATATGCAGAAACTAAATGCACAATTAATCGAAAAATTTTTGTCAAATAATCGATTAAAATAATCAATAGTACCTGCTTGTAATTGTGTTTTTAATTGTAATTTTTTAATGGAAAAGACAATTTTTTTTTTAAAGTTTAGTTTTTCCATATTTTATCAAATAATTTCAATGCATAAATATTTTTAGTTCTTAGAGATAATATTTTTATTAATTTAATTTTTATTCATTCGAATACGGTAACAAATCTCAAAATTATTCTCTCGTCCGAATACAGAATTTTTTTTCGAAAAATTTTAAACTCGAATATTTGACAAAATAGTCAAGAAAAGAAGTAAAGACAAATAACGCAACAAAAAGATATGAGGAAATCGAAAAATTAGAAATTATTTGGATTGCTTCTTTTAACGCATGCCAATTTATTGTGTTTAAAAAACTCTTATTATATTTAATTAATTAACAGAATTTATAAAATAAGATATCACCAAAGATTAGATAAAAAATGCTATTAACTAGCATGAATACATTCATATTTACCTTGTCATATAATATTTTATGCAATATGTCGGTTTAAGTGCTCAAAGTACTGCATGTTAAAACTTAATTTCAAAACTAAACTACAAAAAAATTAACAAAAAAAAGTTGTTTTTCAAATGCCCGCATTAACTAAGCAACCAATAACAATACAATTTTTCGCATTCGCTGCAATTATATACCCAACCACAATTTTATAAGCAATCTGCCAGCAGGCGTAATTAAATAAAATCAAAATTAAGATTTTCCCATTTAATATTCAAAATGAAATTAAAGAAAGTTCCGTAAACTTTGCAAATCATATTTCTTGTTTAACTTTAACTTGCTTTCTAATTACTTTTACTAACATGCTTTCATAACTTAAATGTCGGCTGGTCAGAATTTACCACACATATAAACACTCACATCGTAACTAGAAACCACAAAAGTGATTAACCACAAGTTCTAGAATTATGTAACTGCGTTCAAACCTCTTCATATAAATTTATTGCTGTTGAGGCTCCTCTAAAAGTTTCACAATGATGTATTCAACTATATTTGAAATTTAAATAAATTTTCATTTCAATATAACTTATTCACTGAAACAATTGAGTAAAATTAAGCAATTTAAAGAACAGGAGGCTCTCTAGATAATAAAGCAAATAGTTGGCAGGCTTTTCAGCTTTGTTTAAAATAATTTACCGGCAAAACAATTTTTGGCTAACAAAAATCATACAAATCTTAAATTTATTATCTAAAAGTGGTTTCGATTCAAGAAAATAATGAAGCTAATATCCTTCCCTGTAACTCCAAAAAGCTGGCACCGGCCGTAATATTCTGTTATTCGTAAATTGACAAACATTCGTTCGTTTCAATCAAATTGTTCAATAAACTTTATACATGAGTTTATATTTCTATGTGAATTTTTCGCCATTATCAGATCGACTAAAATTGATTGGTAATTGCACATTAAAATATCCAGAGCTAAACGTTCGTTATGTTTCCTCTTTTTTTCCTGCTAACAGTAGCAGCTAAATAATAGTATATTTAATTATAATTTAACAGATGCTTGTTGATAATTGTTTATAAGCGTTTATACTACTACATACACATATGGAGATGTTTTAATAAATAATAGTTAATACCTATTAAAGGTATTTTTTAATCGGAGATAATAAATAAATATATTTCTCCCTATTAAATGTCTCTTTATAATTTAACAGCCAAAAATCAAGTTTATTATGTTATTTGAGTTCGTTGACAAGATGCTGCTGACAATGTAAATTTGCTAATCAATAAACCGAGTTAAGTTTATTATCTTTGGGATATGTATGTGTGTATATTTCTATAAAGTGTTTGACAAATAACTGCGTTTTTAGGCGATTTATCCAAGTCAACCATTTTACTCAAAACCTCAGGCACACACTTATAATATACAGTGACATCCAAAACTATTCTTAAAAGACAGTAATAAAAGAGATTTTTAAATAAAAGCTGAATATACTAATGTAAGAGTTAAATTCTCTTTGCTCCCAACATATTTGTAAATTAAATGGCAAATAAAGAAAATGTTCAAAATTAAATTCTTTAAAAAATTAAAAAAAGGAAAATTTTTGTGATTTTGCATCATTTTTTTTTAACATTTGTTCAAGTTCAAATCTGACCTTACCCATTTATTTTCTTTAGTTTAAGCAATTTTTTTTATACATATTCAAATTATGCTTATTAAGAAAGTAATATTGCTACAATTTATTCATTTCATACTAACTGAAATTGATTTAACTTGTCAAAATGAATAGAAGTAATATGCGCATTCAAATTTGTTAAATAATACGGTTAAATAGTTTTAAATTCCTATTCACTATTATCCACCGTCAAAAGTTGTAAAATCGAACACAGAACGTTGATGAGATGGTGTAGCGCCCTCGAAATCAATACTGATCCGTTCTGCCACTCTGATGAATAAATTATTCCAACATTACATTCTTAATAAAATCCATGTATGTATTTAATATTGTTAATATGAAGGCATTTCGTGATTTCGTAGTCATACTTATGTAATTCTCCGTTTCGCATTCAGAATCTTCCAGACAACATAGGAAGTCCAACCTACAGACTAGAGCCTAAGAAAGATTTTTTTTAAACCGCAACATCTCTCCTATCATTGTTGATGTGTAAATACTATTTCACCACTTTTAAGCGGATATAATTGTATTTAAAGTGAAGACTGATTTAACATGTTTTGGAAAAGACTACTAGAATTATTATTATTACAGTACAATTTTTCAAATGATTTAAAAAATAAAAATATACCGTCTCTAATTAACGTGAAAATAATTTTTTCTCTCAAATCAAATATTTTACGTGTTTGTAAAAGAACTGAGGTTGCCACAACGGATTTGCCGCAACGCGTGCCTCATGTGTACTCGGCTTAATAAGTATGCGGCTTAATTAATTTAAATATAGAAATAAATAAAATAGTAAATTTATGATTGAAACATTTTTCTTAATAGTTTCGTCGCATGGCACATCTTATCGTATGTTTATGCGTATAACGAAAACCAGAAAAAAAGTTAATAGCTGCACATAATATTTATTTAGCTGACAAACAAATTAGTACATGTATAATAAATTAATTAAAAAAAATATTCTTATTATTTGGATAATATTTTGATCTTTTTTATTACTAGTTTGTTTTACATTCATTTACCCAATTATTTGTTCACAGAGTCTCAACTGTCTATTTGCACAAAAAAAATATTGAAAAAATATCTAAAAACGTTGAATGTAAATAGCAGCTATAAAATCATAACAGTTTGCGATATTTCTTTTATTTTTTATTTTTTTCTGCTATGGAAAGTTTCCACCAATATATTATTTGCCTTAAATAAAATGTGTTATTTATTATAAACACATATTGAGCAAAGCAACTGATTCGATTGAACCCAACGACTATCATAATTATTTTTAAAAAGAAAAAAAAAAAAGGTTTGTAGATTTATCTTGTTATCACTAAAGTGTAGAGTTTTATTGAATTTGGTTGAATGAAATAAGTAACGATAATTTGCGAAACATTTACACTCAAAGTTTTATGGCGGTACTTGTGGTTTTCTGTAAAGAATTATAAATATTTTTTAAAAATACTAATAGACTTACATACATTTAAAACGCGTTTTACAAGTAAAAAAAGCAGGAATGGGGGATTTGGAAACGGCGAAGTCATATTTAATATTTTTTTCTCAATTTGAAATAAACAAAAATTAGAACCTGTTGCTCTAAATGAGAAAGAATATTTAATTCGAACATTTATATTCAAATCAAAAACAAATTAAAGTTTTTTGTTTTTGTTTTTAATATACATAAATGTTCGAATGAAATTTTCTTACGAATTTAGAGAGCAGGCCCTTAATACTTTTTAAATTAAAAATTGTTATTTATTGCTACAAAATTTTATTTAAATAATAAACTGCAGAAGGTACACAAAGAGTAGCAAAAAGCTGATTATTTAAATAAAATGTTGACTAACTAACTAATTTCTAACAGTGTATAACTGAAAATAATGAAAATAAAAAATATTTTTGAACGAAAATCCAGTTAACAACATCAAAACAAATAAATGAACTGTTTAAATTGTTTAACCTTAATGAAGGAACCAAGCAACCACACCTTTGTCTCGCTATGGAAAATTACGCTATCTATTAATTGAACAAATAAAGAACAATTAAAAAATGTACTTTTTGAAAATTCGTTATTGAAGCCAAGAAAATATCTAGGAGAAAATTCGAAAAAAATTATTAAAAGGTACTTTTTAAAATATTTTCTTTAAAAATAATTACATACACATGTACTCGTATTTTAATAGAGAAGTTTATATTTATTATATTATTTTCAATGACACTATTTTAAATGTTTTATTGTACACAAATAAAAAATGAACTATTTTCAAATGTTTTGTGCTTTTTACGTAGTTTACTTTGAATCTATTTGTATTTGTAAGTTGCTAATTTATTTTATCTCGTTTCCTTAGAAACTCTTTTGATTGTTTTTTCTTTTAAAATAAAGTTCAATTCAATATAAAAACTGATTTAGTGATTTATTTTGCTCGTTTCACATAAAAAGCAATGCCCTACGAAAAATTAACATTTTTGGTAAATATTTTATTACTTTCTTCAATTCCTGGAATCCCGATTTTTTTTATTAATGTATGTATATAATATTACTTTTCTTCAAAAGATCCCATAATAAATTCAAACCTTTTAAAACTTCGTTCTGTGGGGGCATTAAAACAAAACTTTGCCAAATTCTACACAGTAAAATCAAAAACTAAACAAAAGCACTTTTTAATAATAAGTAAACAAAATTTCTGAATAGCAACCGCCCATTTAAAAAAAATTCAATTTTCCAGTGACAAATACTTTGCAGATAAAAACTCGCTTTAAGCTGATTTTGCCACAAAATCTCTAATTAGCATTGGACAATGTGCAAAATGATCACACGATTTTTAATAATTAACAATTTTTTAATATCTACTAACTTTTTTGTTGGCTTAAATGTATGAGAGAGTATTATTTTGTGAATATTTTTTTTTTACAATTTATCACACTTTCCTACCTGCAGGCAATATACAAAAATGTATCTTCCAGTACGTGTAGATTTTCAAACAACAAGTGGCATTAAATTACAAAATAACAGCATCTTAATTAGCGCTTTGAACGTTGGTACATTTGTAACTATCTTTAACGACTTTGGGATGAGAAAATTTTGAATTGTGTTCATTTTATTTTAAACTTGCTGAATTTTTAACACTGAAAAATTTAAAACATTTTTGGTCACTGCGAGTTGGCAACTTAAAAGTTGTCTTCCTTTGACTATTAAAAAGCTACTGGCAACAACAACAAAAATTCGATTATGACAAATGACAAATTTTGGTTTGAAACTTTATTAGCTGGCTGAATTAAACATAGACAAATTTAACAATAACTTAACGATTTTTGTCTTCAAAAAAATTAGGATCATAAATTTAAATCAGCAAGATGTTACATGTACTGTAATGTGAAAAAAAGCTTGCTCCATTTTAATTAAATGAATATCCAAAGTTAATTGTTGATGTTTTTTTGAGAAATTTAGAAAAAAACTTAAGAGCATAAATATCTTAGTTAAAATATTAAACTTTCAAACATTTGACTATTTTAATAAATAATCCCATAATTATGTACTCTCGCAAGCTAAAAGTCTATAAAAACAAATTTTATAAACTCATACAATAAACATACGAGTAGTTTGGATAATTAAGTTGTATAATTTTATAGATGTTCTATGCACATCAATGAAACACATACACATACATTCATACATACATACATACATACATACATATATTATTATTTTTGGCAACATTTTCATAAGAGCAATAATACTGTTTATATATTTTTCTTTTACTTATTTTTAGACATGTTTGTATAGAGGGAAAAAACATACAACCGGCTAAATTGAAAACAATTTGAAATGTAAACAAATGTTTAAATCTTGTCAAGCAATAAATAAAAATAAAAATAAAAAGCAGAAACAAAAAGCAAATTAAACTTTTTTAAACAGTTATAGAGAAGCAATCATTTTAGACTTCAGGCGAATATTCCTGACTAAGTCATTTTACTAGTCATTGATATTCATCACTGATTGCAAAAAAATGTATGCACTCATACATACTCGTACTTAGTTAATTAGTTATGAACAGATCAGGCTCCTCAGAAATGCCAGAGAAAAAGTTATTGATCGGGAAATTAGTAAAGAAAGCCACAGATTGAAATCTATTTATATTATTTATAGGCAAACATATTTTTTTAGATTCCATTTGCGGTCATAATACTGAACCGCTTTTGGAAAGATTTATATGTTTTTAAACGTGTTTTTACATAGATGTACACAATCGTAATTTTAGTTAAATCGGTTCGATATTTAGGGAACTATGAGCGTTTAAAGTTTCTACTAACACATGCATACTTATTACACATGCATGTATCATATGTTGATATCTTCAACTTGAAAAAGAAACAGTGTGCATGTGTGTTCTACCAATTTGCTTTTGCATAGAAATGAGACTGAGTTTTAAGTTTTTTATTTAGAATGTTTTTGTGTTTGTATTTTATCGTATGTATTGAGGTAAATAATAAATATTAATTTATAGAATGCGGTCGATGGAGTCGACCGCTGTATACACTAGTATACATACATATATGAGTAATGAAACAATTTTCAAAAAATTGAGCAGCAAATTTAGTAAAGTTTAGAGGACATCACTCTGTTACGAGGTGTGTTAGATAAATAACGAATAGTTTTACAATTCCTGTTATTTAGTGCGTACGTGATTTGATCTGCTCGGTGAATTTATTGCTCGCTGATTCGCTAGACAATGCTGTGTCTGAACATTAACTTTTGCGACAAAAAAAGCAAAACTTAAACTCTCGTTACTTTCGAATACACCACGCATGTTTAATTTTATCTTGTTGATTGATATAAACGAAAAACAAACAAAAAATTAATTTCACGGTGTCAATAAAATTTTAATTGTTAACTTCTAAGACGAGTATGTATATTTGTTATGCTTCAATATATTTTGAAACTTAAAAATAGAACAAAACAGATTGCTTGAAAGTATTTATTCATTTATTTATTTATTTATTTAATTTTGTACCTCATGCTTTTTGTCTCCAGAAGAAAATCTAAAATTTTTTTATGCTTTATCAAATATTTTTCTGTCTGTCATAGAATAGCAATCAATTAAGTAAATAAACAAATGTAGTTTTATCAAAACTAAACAAATAAAAATATTTTTTATCTTTATAGAGTAATAAAACTTTAATTATATGTATATATACACGTATATGCACATACCTAAATAGTTTCTTTTGTCTTACAAGACGTTCTTACATAACATTTTCCGTAATAAAAATCATATATTGAAGATTGGACAAAATTTAACAAAACTCCCAGCAAACAATATACATGTTTTTTTTCTACTGCACCTACCCGGTAATAACTGTATCATGGGCGTAGACAAATAAAAAAAGTAAAGTAACACAATGATCAAACGTTTCATTAATTCATTTCAGTAATAAAAATTAATAATAAAACTTAAGGAATCAGCAAAATCTAAGCTGATAGAAGATGGCACTAAGCGATAGAAAGTAAATTACGACCATTCTTAAATATTCTAAAGCAAAAAAAAATTGGATTTTTCTTCTGCTTGGCCCCAATAGTCGGCTGAAGTAGATGAGGTAGATGAGGTAGAAGAGGTAGAGAGAGATCCATATACATACATTTATGATCAATTTTATAGATACAAAAAGATAGAGAAATAGGGAAAAATTTATAATCAATCAACCATTGATAAATACCGCTCCACTCTTTTTGGATTAATCACTGGATATAAAAAAAGTGAAATGGATGGGTACTTGAAAAGAAAATTTTATTATTTTATACTTCTTATTGCATATTATCAACTAATAGGTTTAGCTAATAATTTTTGCTATGGCATTAACTATTTACTTGCAGCCAGCATTGAACTTTTCTTATAAATCCTTACAAAAATATACAAAGTTTTCTTGGTTGACAAATGATTCATATACGAGTACATACACATTAGTTTATTTGAGAAAATTTAAACTTCTGTAAATTTATTACAATAAAATTTAAGTAAACTAGATTTTATTATATTTTCAACAACTATTTTTGCCCATACTTTATACAAGATTTTCTTAAACAATTAGCAGTATTTAATTATATAGATTTGCTCGCGGTCTAATTACTGGCGTTGTGTTATTTAATTTTCCTATTAAAATTCCCATCCTTGAGTTTTTACAGAAACGTTAATTGATCAAACAAAAACAGACCTCATCTAATTTCAATTTAATAAAATATATATTACTCCTATTAGTTCCTTGTAGTGTTTGTT
Organism: Gymnocheta viridis; assembly: GCA_956483585.1. Lineage (NCBI taxonomy): Eukaryota > Metazoa > Arthropoda > Insecta > Diptera > Tachinidae > Gymnocheta > Gymnocheta viridis. Next base: position 86,664,782 of record OY101444.1, read on the forward strand.
TTAGCTGGCGAGAGTGTTTGCATTTAAAATTGATTTTATAACACTTGAATTAACATTATCATCAAATTTGTGGATGTTTCTTAATAAACAAATGTCTATTTTTATAATTTTCTTTTTTTCATAGTTTTTTGAAGAAATTTCCGATGAAGGAAAAAGAGCGCAAAAATTAATTTAATATATTTTGATTTTCGGCGAAACACACGTTTTTTTTAAAGAAAAACAAGGCATATATACGAGTAACAATCTCGAAAGAAAATGACTGAAAAGTTTAAATGTATGTATGAAGAAACAATAAAAAATATATGTATGTATCAAAAAGGATTAAAATCAGTCAGCCGTTTCTGACCCTTTAAAACAACGTATAATATTTATGCTGCCCATATGAATTTTGTCTGAAGAAATTCTTGAACAGGAGATGTTTTTTGTTTGACAAGAAGTTTTTACAAGCTCAACTTTTCTAGCCTTTGAGTAAAAGTTTCCTGATGAAGATAAATAAGAATCAGGGAGATGCGGGCCTTACGAAGAGTCACAAAATCCTATATATTTTTTATTTTATCTTAAAAGGTTAAGCGAAGTCTCAGAATTTTCAGTAGAATTACAATTAGAGAAAACTTCATCGTACAATAATTTTGTCCATGCTTGCAGTTTTCATAGAAATTTAAAATCGCAGCAAATTTCATTACTATTGATGAAGTCCTTTCTGTTCCTGATAACTGTTTTGTCGGTATAAATTCAAGACTTTTTTGATAACTTCGTAAAGCTTTTCAACAGCTTGATCATTAAATCTCAAATATTATTTACAAATTTTGTATGACTATCTTTCAAAGTTATGAAAAACTAAGTTTTTCTGCCTTTTTAGCATAGTTTAAAGGAAAATCAATAAATGGATAAGATATTGAAAATAACCATTATCTGTCATATTGATAATGAATAAAGATAGTAAATCATTAAGGTTTCTTTTTTATTTAGCGTCCACGATTTTATTTTTTCAATTATCCACTGGCATTCTTACATTTTCAGATTCAGATTGATATTGATATTTGCCGCATTTGCTTTAATTCCCATTTGAAATAAAATTTCAGTACAATTTTAAATAGTTTGTTTAAACAAGATTAACGAATAGAATAAAAAATAATGCAAATTAGTGAAAAAAAAAATATCAGCAAACTACTTGTTGTTTGGGTGACATAAATACCCAGTTTCACAGAGGAGGTCCCTTGTACGAGTAGTATGTTTTTAAATTCGTATTTTCATATTTCAAATAACAAAATACATATACATATATAAATAAATAACGCAACAATTTCTAAATATGTATTGCGATTTCATGAAAACCGCATAACTAAAATAGAAATATTTTTAAATATTTATTTGATATTATGTTTTTAAGTAGAAGAATTAATAATTGAAACAAAAACAGTAATTTCTACAAATATGTTTTTTTTTTTTAATTAAACATAATGTTGTTTTAAATGCCTCGGAATTAATTTCAAAGCACATTTATAAATTGTTAAATAACCCAGTATTTTAATCCGTATTCTAATGATTAATTTTGCATTCTGTGGTCATAGGTGTAGACAGAACATTCTGGGGTGTCATTCCACACCTGGAGGGTTTTTTTAAATTGTATTTTATATTTTTCTATATTTTTCTAATGAGCATTTGCATAGATACGACAAATGTTTCAGCATTCTTTCACTTTATAGGCTTTGAAGAGAGAGCAATTGGTGAAAAACCATCTCTCATACATACGATGATGTTGATGTAACAAACAAGTGGAAAATTATATTATTTAAAAAAAAAGCATTCATGAAAATTTGTAATGAAAAAAAATAATTTGCAATTTTATATTTATGACGTTTAATTTGCACCGAAAGTTTATACAACTAAGTTCTCGAGAACTCTATGTACAAAAATTAATCTTAAACGTAATCTAAATTTGATAGAAAAGAGAATTTAGTTTATAGAGATGTTTATCTTACTGGTCTACAATATAAAAAAAATTACATTGTCACGGAAAAGCAACTATGATATGATAATTGCGAAATTCAGACGTGAAATAATTTTAAAATTATGTACAGAAAATAAGAGTAATCTGTTTCAAATGAAAATCTCTAATCGCCATCAGATATGATGTATTAAATTACAATTAAAGCCGTTTATCAGTGCAAAAATTATATTATTATATACATAAATATATGTATGTATATGTACGGGTATATGCAATTTTGCTCTACATTCCAAGAGTCTAGATAAGAGCCGTATCTCAAAAAAATGCATTATTTTTATAAATAGCCAAAGCCATGTATTCGTATGTACAATATGTACATTGTACATACTATGCATTTATATATGTACGTACATGGAAACAAATAATTATTAAATCAAATGGACAAACATTTTTACATTAGGGTGGCCCTATAAAAGCCTTTGAACATTCGTTGTCGCACAGCTCCGCACAGGACTATTTTTTTAAATTGAAATATGTGAAAATACTCTGTAATTTTTTTATTTTGCAATCGATTTAAAACATGATTTAAATATATTAATGTTTAGGCCGCTAACATAGTTCAAAAGGATGAAGCCAAGCATTCAGTACTTTTTTCCACACAACAGAAGGCCACCCTAATGTACATATGTACATGTACATTTGCACGTATGTACGTATGAGAAATAAGTTTGCTAATAACCATAGCCAAATAGATAGTATGTTGACACTTAACAATAACTTTAGCGAAGCAATATCTTAAGAAGTACCAGAGCGGCAGTATCAAATAGTATCGGAAAAATATATATTTTTAATAAAGTAGCAAAGTACAGTCAGCAATGAGCGGTGGCTGAGCAGTGAGCGCTACTTTCCAACATTTTGGTGCCTAAATTGCAAGGCATTATATTGCAAACAAGTGGTTTCAGCAGGACGGCGGCACACGCCACAGAACGTGCGATACAATTGCATAATTTATTGAAAGATAAAACGGATGCTTTAAAATTTATTTTTCATACACCGTCAATGAAAAATTTAAAAGTTTTTTTAAATTTTGGGTTAACAATACCGTGGTATTGTTAAATAATTTCAATGCGCATATTTAAAACAAATTAAAATACTTTTTTCAGTTTTTCCTTAAGTTTTATGCAAAAACTTTAAAAATACTTACAATTCAGTTTTTTTTAAATCTGTTCAATGTTCACACTAAAATTTTACGATTGTACAATATTTTTTTATTTATTTTGTTTCAACAATATTTTATTTTCTTTAAAGTTGCAAATTCTTCGCTTCTTTCACTCTCTTGTTTTAGGATATTTATTTATAGCTGCTACTTCCAAGGAACACAGTATTTCAAAAAGAAAAAAGATTGAAAAATAGAGTTCATATAAAACGACATTTAATAAATTATATAGTTCAATGAAATACATATCTGTTGGAAAATGTGCAACAGTGAATTCGTTTAATAATAACGAGCAAATATTTATAATATGTATTTGCTTTTCTTTAATTAATTCACAACTATAAAAATTTCTTATATTGTTTGTTTTAATGATTTACTTGTTTTCTTGCTCAATAATAAGAAAAATAATTTTAAAATTCACTTAATTATTTTTTTCGGCAGCATCCGCGCTCGAAATGAAAAAATAAAAACATAATTATAAAACGACAAATAAAAACAATAAAATTAAAAATAAAAATATATATGTATGTAAGTATAAATATATTATTGAGCAGATGAAAATCTTTAAAAAAAAATTAATTCGCACTTGAAGAGCAATCGTTGAAAGAATAACAAATTGAAAATAAAAAAAAAATAAAAAAAGAAATTGTAATTGCAAAGCAAGAAATAAATAAGTATGCAAGTGTTGTTCACACACAACAGATATTTAATGTTAAAAATTATTTTTATGAATATTTTTTTACTTTTTCTGTTTCTTTAAATATATTTATTATTTCTTTTGTTTTATATATTTCTTTAACTACTCTATTGTAGCACGCGTCGACGTCGTATGTCCTTAATCAAGAAAATAAAGACGACTATTATCGCAGACATGTAGAATAATACTGATTTTGCTCGCAAAGCACAAGTGCGGCGCTCTACTTTGCTGGCACAAAAATAACAACAACAACAAGAAAATAAAATCACACTGAGTTAGTTATATTGATTGAGAGTGCGTCGTGGTATCTGCTTTAATAAGAGATGGTTAGTTATAACCATCTAGTGAGCAAATTTCGCAAGCACCCAAAAAAAATTTTATCAATAAATAAAATGTTCACAAACCTGTAGTAAATATAGCTGATATAATAACAATAATAATAATCAATAGATATTATTTATTCATTATTTGCATTAATTATTTTAGTAAATCATATGTAGTCAATTCACAAAGTCTTCTAAAGTGATAAGTAATAAAGTGATATGCCATATAAAAAAGTTGTCATAAACGTTAAACGCCTTAAATTTGTTTGTCTGTTTGTTTGTTTTCTTAAACACTACAAAGGCAGTACGCCAAAGAACCAGGGTTCCCAGGATCTAGGCAAGCAAGATGTCTGGATTGTGGAAACTCAACTAAAAAATAAAAATAAAAGTGGCTCAGAAATATAAAAATACATACAAATACAAAATACATATAAAAATATACAAGAAAAAAATTTGAAAAAGTCTTTGGAATAGATTCTAACTATAAAAACGTAGATTAGTGCTTTGCCTGCATTCCTAATAGTTCTAAGTTCTATTTAAAAATTTTCATTTTAAATGTGTTGTCTAATACTTCAAAGTGTTTTAAATATTAGATGCGCATTTTCTATATGAAGATATCAATATGTACAAATTTTTCTTTAGCCCGAGTACTGAAATCTTAAAGCTTAGATAGAGAGCAAAATATTCTTGTTGTCTACCGGAATTGACTGGGCTTTATTAAGAAATAACCAAGTGTTTACCCTATCGCTATGTGTCAACCGAAACATCCTGAAATTAAGTAGTAAACAAAGATCCACTTAAAAAAAACTTTTTTTTCGAGTGTACCCAAGAACCTTAGTATCTCATGCTCTTTTTCTATAAGATCATGCTCTCAATGGCTCAATCTCAATAACGTGATGTCGCGTATTTTATAAGCCACATACATAAGTACATTTTAATATGTAAATATGTATTTACTGTAAAAAAGTAAATCTACATGCAATTTATAAGTATGTAAGTACATTAAGCGCTCTTACAAATGTATGTATGTAAATATGTATGTATCCATACATACATACATATGCGTGGAGAATATATAAAACTATAAAAAAATATACGCACAAAATATTTTTTCTCAATATTCGTATCGTCAGAAGCTAAATAAAATAAAAGTTTACGGAATTTCTTCTATATACTCCAAAAACAAATCATGAAAATAACACATAAGTTTAACAATTTATTGGACATCCACTTTGCTGACGCACAGTGGCGCATAATTAAAAAATTTTGAACTTAAAGCTACGAGTGAGTATCTTGCCAATTTCCTTGAAATAAAATGTGATCTGATGTGGGTTTTTTTGTATTTAAGCGTAGTTTCTTTCAAGTAAAAAATAATGGAGAAAGTTCTCACACGAAATAGGTGTTTGAATTCTTGCACAATTGTTTTCAGAAATACAATTGGAAAAAAATTTTTGATAAAATTTTAATGAGCAGAAAAATCAAAATCAAAATTGAAAAAACTTAGTTATCATACTAACTTATTGGCAATCACATTTTTAGATGACACTGTACAAATTAGAGAACTAAAACGAAATCATGTTTTAGATCTCCCTTTCATTTAATTTTTGTACAATTTGTAAATAAAACATTGTAAATGACACCTATTTTCTGTCAAAATATATACGCTCTCTATATACATATGATAGTTAAATTATTGATTTAAAAAATCAATAAAGCATGTAAATATTTTAATTTTATCAAATTTGTTTATTGTAAGATCGAAAATAAAAGGAATAAAGAAAATTGACCGTGCATGATTTGCTTGCTTTCTTTCGTAAGCGCGCATGACCGTGAGAAAAAGCGATTCACGTTAGCATCTCTATTGGAAACCACAATTTGGTTCATAAAAACCGAACAATCTCACAACTTTCATATTTATTACTAATTATTGCCACTGTGCGGCGAGACGAACGATAAACCCACCAAATGTCTGATAATAGAGTACTTTAGCAACACACTAACACAATATCACATGCAATGTTTACGTAGTATCGAGCACAAATGCTCTACACTCTTGTACAAGCAAAATTTCTTCAATTAGCAAGAGCGATTCTATTTTTAAACTCGTGTTAACAATGTTCTTTTTATTATTTTATCAGCTGCTTTTTATGTACGAGTAGAATAAAGTGTTTGTTCATTTATATGACAGTCGCTGGTACGTGTATATGGACGTGCAGCTGTGTATATGACCAAATGAATGCAAAACAGGAATAGTCTTAGCAAAAAGCTTTAAGTTACACAAATTGAAAGCAAAAATAAGACAAATTCAGTTGAATAATCTTTCTTATCTTGACTTTTCTTATGAATGTCTTTGTCGTTTTAACCACCACTGTATATTTATTTATAAATAGCAGATCTTTTTGCACTGCCATTCTTGATATTATTTGTTCATAAATAATCCCTTTAAGAGTATTATTGCTCTCATTTTCTACTCAATGTGTATTTTATAAACAAGTGTTTATATTTTGCACATACGAGTACACTAAACATTAGCAGCAAAAAATTATTAATAATATGTACTTGTTCTAATATACGAGTACATAATTATAAGTCGATTGCTATGTACGCTTCATCAAGAAGAATATTTGCATTAGAAACGCGAATAAACACAAGCTCCAAAATAATCTGAATTAAAGTGCCCGAATAAAATATGACCTCTGATTACTGCAAGCGGAAGTAGTGAAAAACGCGTATCTCTAGATATGTACATATATGTAATATAGGGCACGCATTTACCATTCAAATTTGGACAGCAGTAGTGATACAGTTGAAATTTATTGTTTTTAACTTTTTAAGGATGTCAGGTCATCAACTGATTGAAGAAGACTTTTATTCTTCGATCATGCTATAATGAAGAGTGTAAAATTATATAAAATAAAAAATGCCAGTTAGCTCGATAGCAGCAAAACCGCAACCGATCACAGCTACACTAACAAATAAGCCCAACACAATAAGTTAATTTTTATATACATACACACATACCTATATACTTTTAAAGATGAAAATATGTGTTTGTGGCAAATAAAACACTTGAAATGGGAATCAAAATTTGATAAGCTGCACCAAGTTAATCTTTATTATATTGACTTATATTTTTTAAATCAAATGCTTGCTTGTTTATTCATTCGTTATTTTAAAAATAAAAAAATAATAATATACTAAAAATCAAGAAACGATTTAATGAATACTTGATACAAAATTGCACAAAAATTTTGTACGAAAAGACTTAAATGAATTTGAAGTGATTTTTTTATATTTTTTAATTTTTGTAAGAAAAACAAATGAAATGAAATGAAATAAAGAATTTCGCGTCTTTTAAAGTAAAAATTAAATAAAATCCTTTGTATGTGAGTGCTAATAGCGACAGTAGGAATGTGTCTAAATGTCTATATGTAAGCGCCGTAATAAACGCGCTTCTCATTGTAACAACACAATGTTGACATTTCCGTTTTAGAACTCACACGTCTTCCACACACACCGAAACACACATACAAGTCTGTCATCCCACGCAAACAGGAGATTTCATTATATTTGCTGCTGTCTTTAACGGTGACAAAATTGTTTGTTAGAAAATAATTGCAGATACCTATTTTGTGTTACAAAATTAAAATTATTTTTTGCAATTCGCGCAAATACTTTTTATTATAGGGACCTACTATACATTTATACATACCCATATACATATGTAAGTGCATATACACAGCACCGCGTAGGCTAGGGGATACTGTGCTTAACTATTACTAAAGTGGTCGCAGGTTCAATTCTTGTGAAGCAGTTTGTCCATGTAAAAAAAATACTAATTCATTTGGAAAAACTAAATTTTATCGAGTATTCATAAAGATCATACAAAACTAATATTCTGAAATAACGCCAGTAATGTAGGATTCCAATTGTTCGAACGTAACTGGCTTATTTGGACTGTATGTGGCCAGAAAATAAAATTCTGTGTGAAATCCTATGATCTAGGTGGCCATTTTAATAAAACCATGCGTTCGTAACTGGCTTGAATAATTCATCTTATACAAGCTTGACTAGACTAGATATTAAAAAAATACTTCACAATAAATCGCCCTTTACATATGTGCATATGTAGGTGCATATTTTTTGTTAAAGCAGGCAATACGTAATACAATATTAATATGAATATCTTATTATTCACATTATGGTCGTTTTGCCCTTTATTTTTTAATAAGTGGCACAATACTTCAGAATAAAATATGTGACAACTCCCAACTCCTCACTGTACTTTTTTTAGTTGTGCATTAAATATCAAGCCTTTTGAATTTCTAATATCGCACACAGAGTTTTTCACTAAAACTATTTTCATAAACTTTAATAAAATTTATCTTTCAAGCCCGTTTACATTTTACGGGCAAGTTAAGCAAATGTTCTTATTTGGTTTTACAATTATTCTGAAACAATAAAACGATGAATAAAAATAATTGCCCAATTCACAGCGTATTCGATGAGTTGTAAGTTGTATTTGCTTCGAAGCATGTTTATGTGGAAATTATCACTTTATATGTAACAATATAGGTACAAATAATTTTGAGATGAAATTTTTTGATTGATCATTGCTCAAAATTTTAATTTCCAAATATTTATCCCGAAAAAATTAAAATTTTCGCATTTTTGTTTAATTAGACAACATTGGGCAACACTGGAGAGTAATGAAAAATTACACGCATGCAAATAAAAACAAAACCTGCAGGTTGTTTTTCGTAAATTCCATCTTGTAAATTTCTTAACAAAAATAAAAAAAGACTTAAAAAAGCTCTTCGCCGTATTAGTGTGACTTTTTAATGCGAGTGCGTTTCACTAAAAGATAAAATAAAATTCATAAAGCTACAGATACAAAATGTAAACAAACAAGATCTTGTTGCTTGCATTTATTTTCTACATATTAAGATTTGTTGTTATAGTTCATTTTTTAAGAAAGAAAAAACAAAAACACCAATACAACAACACGTTCAATGTGGTACTACGAAAATATAGCAGCGATGTGTTGTCTATGTTTTTGGTACTTAGTGGCAAAAATTTTTTACTTTAGTGGCCAATTATCTAAAACGCAACTCACACGTGATAAATTACGTGGAAAACTAAACCTAATAAATGTGGAAAATGCTTTTGGTTGTCGACTTTACTTCATATTGTATTCAACTGTATGGAAAATGCATTACAAAGACTGAATTAAGGCAATAAAATTTGGTCGTAATTTTTTTAATTTACTTTTTAAAGTTCCCAACGCGAGGCAAACGCCACCTGGATATTGAGTCGTACCGGTTTTCCTATCCCATTTGATTCTTCTCACATGCACAAATATATCACAGTTTTCCCCAAACCAATACAATTTTTTTAAAAAGTCAGCTACAATAAAGGAAAATAAAACTAAAATATTTATACAATATCTACCTGCTGGGTACTTTTGAGAAATTAGTACAATATGAACCAACACTGGCATTTCCAAGTAAAACGCTCACGATTTAATCAAACCATCGAGAACTTACACTTTGTACATTTAATAATTAAAGACGGACATTATACAGTCAAAAACTCAATCTTAGAATCCTCAAATTTCGGAACATATATGTATGTATGTACTTGCGGCTCGTTTTTAATATTTGCTTATTGGTGAAAATAAATTTATATGTATGTATGTACATATGTATGCATGTACTACATGCTTACGATGGTAAAATTTATTTAACTCGTACCGTGTTTTCATTTACTTTTACTTACATTAAAATTTTAATCACAAGTGCCCAACGTATGTATAATGCGGTAATGGAGAATTCACTATAACTATTTTTAAAAAAATATCACTTTTTCAATAGTTTTTTTTAGATTTTATCACTTAAGTAATACGAACAATTAACAATTTTATAATTCCCGTCAACTCGCTTTGCTTATTTAAGTGCACTGCGCGTGTTTTGTTAAACTATTCTCTTTTGCGTTTACTCTTTATCTCTTATATTTTTCGCATTACTACATTTACTGTATTCTACGGGATTGATCGTATGCAAGTGTAGGTGAACGACCAGAAAGAACAATATTCTTTGTTTTTTCCTATTTCTTTTGTTATTTTTTCCTTTTTGTTAAATTAATTGATTTATCATTACATTTTAATCAGTAGTTCTTTTCGTAGAAATAAGTTTAACGAAATGTGTGTTTATTTGTAATAAATTCTCTTTATTTTAAAAGATATTTACTTAAATTAATCTTTCACTTAACACCGCACTAAATTTAGTGAATGCCTCTAATACGAAACACAACTTACTGCCGTTTTCTAACGTTTAACGAACGACTGACAAAAGGCAACTAAAATGTAAAAGTGCAGAGCTGACAACAAGTGGATGAATAAACAATATGCCATTTCAGTGCTTTTACAAGTGTTTTGGTGTTTTTTTTTTTGTTATGCATGGAAAATAATAATGTTTAATATGATAGTACTATTTCTCTATTAAACTTTAAATTGATTTGACAAGTTTTCTTGCCGCAATTCCGACTTTTAGTTTTCGATAAAGTCCAGTCAGAATACCGTGTCACTTGGACTTGAGTAGAAAACCATTCCGATTTTAATTGATTTCCATAAAAATGTTCTATTCAATTCGACTGTCTAGGTTATACAAGCAGCACATTAAACCCAAATAGTGAAAATTTCTGCTGAATCGGATAACTCTTAGCAATGTCCATATAATTTTGCTTATACAGCATTGAATCACAAAAATTTTCAAAAGGCAATCTATAAATATACATAAATATTCGCAGTCGTTCTAGACTCATAGAAATTATATTACCATATACGGATCAGGCCCATGACCTTTCATGCTCAAAGTTTTTGTATATTTTCCCGAGATAATATGTACATATATAAAATATTATACATTTATCATATGAGAGATTTTTTCAAGGCATGTGTAAACGGCCATAAAACACTAATTTTGAATAAAGCAATGTTTTTGTATACGGTTTACATTATTACAACTTAAAATTTTTTTGTTTTTATTATTAATAATAATATTTAATAGATAAAAAATAAATATAAAGATTTTATAATGCAAAGCCATTTATCGGTCCGACAAAATGCTGCCTTTAACTAACAGCAATAATAATGGCCCTTAGTATTGTAAGAAACATATCTAGATTTAAAAATAAAGAATCAATTAGATTTATTTAAATACTCTAGCGCCCGTCAAGGGCTATATTAACTAGTTGTTTATTTGTAGTATAAATTCGATAAAAAAATTTATAAATAAAAATCAAAACAAAATCGAGCATGTGTAAAAGATTTGGTCATCATAAGCAAGGAAAAGTTGAAAAATATAACTTTTGGGGTAAAGTAAAAAACTTATTTTAATAATTTCTTGAGTTCGCCACTAGTTATGAAGTTCGTTTTGCGTTTGAAAACTAGCCTCGTATCTTTATATGGTATATTAATTTACAAAAACTAGTTCTAGTGTGCAAAAGTACAGGCATACATGTGAAGTCAGCATGGTGATTGTCTTGGCTAAATTACCCTTAACATTTCTTTTGAAACTGTCTTATCTACGCAAGTAAAACAGTTTTCAATTGTTTGAAGTTGCTCGTTATTTTATTGCAAATACAAAATATTGAATATATCAGTTATAAAATAAAGTTTTTCTTTGGCAGTTTCCACGCAATGAGCGGCAAACCTCTAAAATGGCAGTCGAATGAAAAGTTATGTTTAGAGTTAAAAAAAATTAATATGCAGAATTTTTTTTGTTAATTTGGTTTTAACTTTTTGTAACAGCATAAACAGATCGTTTTTCGTGAAAAAAAACTAAACAAACATCTCATGATGATGGAATTTTAACTACTCAGAAATAAGCCACTTGCTCAAACTCGCCGCTCGCCGGTTTGCCACTCATTGCATGACCGCGACCTTAGTTGGTTGCACATTAAATTTTTTTCCTTTCAAGTTTCTATACACTTACAGTTTTTTACTAGAGCACTCACACTTATAAAATTGACCAAGAACTTGTATACTTTTTCTTTCAAAAATATTCTGTATGTGTTTCCTTGCCGGAGACATCTTCAAAAGAAAATTGCCCACCAACTTGCACACATCTTAAGTCACAGCTGCCAATTCAATGAATTTTGGCTATCAGTATGTGTAATGAAATTGAAAGCATTTTTTTGAACATGTAATCGTTAAGTGTACATATTTATAAAAAATATATATATGTATGTATTCCAAAAAAAAAATTGTGTATGTCAATCGAAGCTAAGGTTCCGCAAAACTACAACGTTTAAAAAATACCTAAAAATAAAAATTATTTCAATTATTTATCGACAACAATTTTACATACATATGCAAATGACTTTAATACCTTTGATATTTTCCAACTCTTCTCTAGACATTACTACAGGCATGTGAATTGAACATTTTTCATTACTTAAGCGGGAAGTCGAATTATTCGTCTCCATATACTTTTCCCAAACGCTTGGTTGTGGATTTTTTTCTTTTTCGAATTCCATATTAAGAGTACCAGTCTGAGTAACATAAATCTGACGATTCAAATGTATATGTTTATTGTTTATAAATATCTTGTGTATTTGCTCCTCAAGATCTGGCGATGTAGGAGAATGAATTTTCACTGCACCTTTAAGTTTAAACTTCATCTCGTGATTTTGCCTTTCCAAATTATTAATTTTCCATTCAAGATTTTCTTTTTGGTCTTGCAAATGGTTAATAGTGGTCGGTGCCTTCATATCCACATCTTCAGTGGGTAAATACATTTTATGCCGAATAGATTTGGACAAGTACATTTCCGCTAAATAAGTTATTTTGTGGACTGCATAAACGCAAACACAAATTGAAAAGAAATTTACATAATGATTGTAGTTGTCATGATTTGAGATGGAAGGTTTCATTATTTGCGGATGCGTTGGTTCAGCCATGAGGGGAATTTCTTTAATTTAATTATGAAAATATTTTACAAATGAATCGGAACTTTTTATTGAAATTACAAACCTGTTTTAGGAACTTCTTGTTTTATGTTGCTATTTGAATCAACAAATTGTTCGATTTGTCGAATATAACACAAAATAGTCCAAGAGAGAATCCCTAATGACAACAGAAATAGAAAATTTAAAGACGAAAGCATGATATTATTTTCTTGAGAAATTTTGAAAACTACGTTTTTTCCAAAGTATATTTAAAAATACTTTGGTTTTTTCAGTTGGAAAATTGAATGGATTTTTCATTGAAATTAAATAAAGTGCAAAGGTAAATTGGATTTCGATTTTCCTTTAAGTGCGTTGAGTTTATTAATTATAATCTGATGGAATACCTATTGAATTCCAATTCGAAAGAATAAACTGATTATTAAACTTACTAGTTGCGTATCGGTGAAGATCCAAAAATATCACTCAAGAGGATTTTTAATACCTGTTTTATTTTCTTCGTTAGCTGCCGTATTTTTTGCGCCACTATTTGGTAAATCATAAACGCTCAAGGAAACAAAAAATTAATATTCACTTATTGCTTTTCTAATTGTCTAACAGAAACATATTGCAGAGATTGAAAAAATAAACATGGCAAGAAAAATTGCGTCTGCAAACGCTTTACACAAGGCGAATTCATAACAGTTGAACTTGATAGCACAGCTGATAACATTTTTTTAGTTTTATCCAAGGCGAATTAGGGTTGGATGTCAAAATTTATTTATATCTTTTGCTTACATTCATTATTAAATTTAATTTATACAACATCACGCACAATTTAAATTTTCAAAAGAAATTAAATTTTTAAAGAATTTTCCATTTACTTTCAATTCTGCAAATAGGGATCAATATAATTCGATTACCAGGATGCCTTCAATTCACAGCAGAGGCAATCGAAGCACCAACACTTTGTTCCTCGCCAGCCTTATAAATATAACCATTCCCTTTATCTATATGATTTCGCTAACTCAGCATACTTTGAGTGCTGAGGGAAACCAACATTTGAAAAGATACTAAGGCACAATCCTCAACCATCAAACAATTGGCCGCATTCCGTATTTTATATTTTCCAAAGCTTTCTACAAATATTTCAAGTCCAAAACATCGGTATAAAAATCCAAATTAAAGTGTAATATAACCATAAGGCAAACCCCTTCGTAGCATCATATTAAAGCCAACAACAAAGTAGCAACAAATTTTTCAGGTTCACTGCAATAATGAGAGTCGATAGGATAATTGTTACCATATGATAGCCTAGTTTTTATGATTTTTCAAATATTTTCGACATAGAAACATGATTTGCTTACAGTTCCACTTGCCCGGGCCAATTGAAGAAAAAAAGTCAGGAAATCATCGGTTAACGACGTTGAACAGCATTACGGATGGCAGTAATTGAGCAGCGGATCTTTCAAACATTTCTAAACAGATTTTTTCAACAATAATAATATTTCAAAGGATTTAAAAAACTAAACTTTTTAAATTAATAATAATTTTCAATATTTTATTTTTTCGCCTCAGTCAAATTTTTTTGACAATGTACTATGATTTTACGAAAACAAAATGCCTGTGGTTTTTGTAGTGTTGCACTTGTTTATTTTTATTTATTAAGTTCACCTGTTATGGATTCGCCTTGGCTTTACATACAAACAGTTTTTTAACGCAAGCGTTAGATTTTATTTCTGTGTTGTTAACAACATTCTCAATTTAATTTTTTCATTGCAATTTAAATAATAAATGTTTTTTTTCAGTTTTTATTAATTTTAAAACTGCCATCATACTTCGAACTCTAAAGAATTGTCTTCATCAAAATCCTCATTAAATTCATCATCATCTTCATCTGGACAAAATTTGCATCGACTCTCATTCAGACCATAATTCAGACAAGTGGATCCCACGCACTCACAACAGGCATCGTGAAACCATCTATAGCTGCTGGCGCCAATACTTATACAACTCTGATGACACTTATTCCAGGAAACACAATGATCAAAATACACAATAGTACAGTTCACGGTTAACACTCCCATTAAGTTGGAGTTGGGCAAAACAGTTTCATAATCGAAGGAAAATTTTACAATACTCCATTCATTTATTGGGGATGAGAATAAACTATCAAATAACTCCGGCACTCCTTCCAAATCTTCCGCATGTGAATTGTGAGCCAAGGATTTCTTGGCAACGCCAGCTTTTAAACCAAAACTCTCTTGTTTACAAGACGATACGGCCACATTCAATATAAACAAAATATGTATAATAATACAAAATTTTATAGACATTTTGTCAAATTAATAGTTAAATTTTATGTATTGTATGGAGTGATGAATTGAAGCTGGTGTAAATGTGTTGCTGAAAAGGTATTTTATAGATAAATATCAGTTAGTATCTGAAAAAGCTTACCTTCTTTTTCACCTAAGAAATGCAAGTTATATGTATATGAATAGCTACAAATAAGTATGTAAACAAACAATTAGGATTCGATTAAGGATGGCAACAAAACCTCATTTGTGTTTGCTAGTTGTTGAAAATTATATAACGGGTGGCAACTGGCAATTAGAGTAGTCGATTTTGGCTGCTATTTAATATTTTTCTGGCAACCATAGATTTTTATTTATCGGCTGGCAATGTAACTGAAGTTTAGTTGCTGTCCCTAATCGACTTATTAAACGATAGTGGTTTTGTTTTGTAATATCTACTGGTTATTTTAATTCCGTATATGTGTGTGGTGCATGTGTATACAAAGTATTTTTAAGTAAATGGAGCTTAGCTGCTAAAAAAGTAATGTTATTAATTCAAATGTTTTTAGTATAAATATACGTTCTTTTTGTTTAAATTTCATATCAAAATTTTAACGATTTCCTGGCCGTGTATGAAGATTTTGCTGTATATGGTGTAATGAGTTTTTGCTGCTTGCGTTTCTTTTTGAGCTCCACATTAAGAGCGCAACTCGAACTGGGAGTACACGCAGCAAAATTCTCGGGTTCTTCAGAAGTTGCTGTATCGATTTCGTCCCTATTACGCCGATTACTAAGCTCAAACTCGTTTAAATTGATGTTTTTTAAATTAGAGACTAATTGCTGAGCTAAGATAGCTTGATCCATTATTTTACGTCGATGTTATATAAAAAAACTGACTGCGTCAACAAATATTGATTGCAAAACTTATATTGAGGACTGGTGTCCTTCTACTAGAACACATACTATTTATACAACGTACCTGTTTGCTTAACCTTATTGTTAGAGATTACAAAGCGAATTATTGAGCGAATTAAGTTAGTGGAAAAACCCCAAAAATATTACACCTTTTAAAGACCTTTTACCTGTTTTTGCAATTCTTATTTTCTTTTAATTGGCTATAAAACAATTAAGAAATTTAAATTTCTGAAAACTTAATACACCTAAGAGCAAGTTATTTTGCAATTCTCAGAATTTTTAGAATGGGTGTGATAATTAGTGGGCCAGGTATCATTTTTAAGTCGAAATTAATATGAATTTGAATATTACAAGAAATTAACATCTTTTGATATTCGAAACCCATTAAGCTAAATTCGCTATAAATTTCATTCTGCCTATTTTCACAAAAATTTGATGCCGATATTTTAATACATTACTAGCATTAGGCCTCTTATGCACATACTATGTACATAAGTTTTATCCAACGACATTGTGATGACTAAGTATCCAGTTGCTACAATTTGCATCATCTGTCGTTTCAATTCTTGTAATTCGAATTTTTAATATTTATTTATACATACATAGAAAAAATTATTCATAAACAGTATTTATTGACTTGTAATGTGAATCTTTCATATACACTTGTTTTGTTTAAGAAAATTTTGGGGTTTCAACTTTTTTTATTATGTATGTTACGTATGTTACAAAAAGTTTAAACCACCATAAAATATATTGATTAACAAGATTTTGTAACAAGGAATCTACTTACTAATGTTGAAACACCTATTTGCCCTCATATATGTATATTTTGGGCCGATCGATCATTAGATTAGGTTAGATTATTAACTAATTTGCTTTTTGTTTTTAATAATTCTTTATTTTTTGCGCTCAATTTTCCTTAAGTGCACTTTAAGGCATAATGGCTAAAAATAAGTCACGAAAGGAATATTTATGTATGTATGTACATACGAGTATATAGAAAACTAAAGCAACATTTAAAAATTTTGTTTTTCATATAAATCTAATTTATTCAATCTGTAGGTTGATTTTTTAACAAATTTTTATTCAAACTGCGATATTTTGCTTGAATAAATTAGATTTATAGAAAAAGAAGGTTGAATAATATATAGGAATAGTTTTTCATATAATTTACACATATACATCATCTGGAGTTATTTGAAGTACTAAAACCAATTTTTAAAATATCATTTTCCATATAAAAATGCAGCACTAAAATCAATCGAGGTGTTACCGATTATTATGAGACGAAGTCCATTAGATGCAATTTGTGAATTTATCAAATCCAACTGATTTCCATGCGACCTTTTCAATTTATGTTATTTGAAATCAATAATTCTCTATAAATACATAAATAAATAGACTTTAAAAGGTTATGATAGATTAAATAATTACGTTTTTATATACATATTAATTTATTTTGTTAATAACGAATAATTTCTGAAATATAAAAACAATCACGTGTAAACTTTTCGACTATCGAATATAAACTAAGAATTAAATACAACTGTCTTAGCAGACAGAAATTTTCCAAACAATTTTTTACCTGCTATAATGCTGTAATGTAATATAATTTTTTATGTGCGCCAAAAGGTTTGAGTTTGTGGTTGTGTAACTGTAACAAAATCAAAAACCATTTAGGTAGATAATGCAGTACTCAATGATTAGTAATCGTAGGGACTAGTAATTGATTGCTTTTATTTAAAAGATGAAGCAATTTATTATATTCAGGCCCAATAATTGAATTCGCATTTAAATGCCATTTAGCTAATTGCCACTTAAATTTAAGTTGCATTTAAATACAGTTTCAGTTTTTCAGTGTTAAATTATTGTTTGTATTTAATTACGATAAAAATATGGCAGCATCATGAAATTCTCTAATTATTTTTGGAAAAACAGCTGTTGAACAAAATTAAGGAAAAATGTATAATGTGGATTTTTTCAGGCTGAAAATAACAATAATGAGAGGTTTGCTGGAATGTTTTAAAAGTTTAAAACAATTAAAAAAAACATAAAAAAGAATAATAATAAAAGAAGTCCAAATTTCTCGCCAAGATATTTTGATTTTTCAATGGCCGCAAATTTTTTGTTTACTTTGTTGCGTTAAACACCAACAAGCATGCAAAAACATATGTTTATGTATGTATGTGTGCATAACTTAAATGGACTTTAAATGCAGAAGAATGGTCATTTAAGTTTCATGTAAATGTCACTTGATTTTGTACCAAAAAATGGAACTGCTACTTAAATGGCAATTAAAGAATCTCACTATTACTTGAGATTACTATCAAATAACCAAAAAGAATAAAAAGTAAAAAAATAGTTCGACTACTTTCGTGTTTTTTCTATTTATTTTCCAAGTTTATTGCGTTTTTATTTGTTGAAAACATGAACAAATCCAAAACGTGAACTGAAAAAATAGATGTATGAGGTTGAACAATTCTATTTGCAATAGTCGTCAACCTCATATAATGATAAACTTTCATTATTACTACCCCTATATAATTTTGCATTTGAAAATACTATACAGATGGCCTTCATGTCTCTACTGACCTCCCGTATGTCAACTATCCTCTGTGAATGGCACATTTGATGGAACAACTCAGGGATGAAAATGCAGGGTTTGATTTTGTACCGTTTACAAAATAAAAGAGATTTTTGGACTTTATAATATCTCATTGTGAATTTAGCAAAACCAATTCAGTATAAATCATGTTTGAAGATCGATTTTAAACAAATCATTTCAAGAACTACATGTGAATGTATGTATGTATGTATGTTATTTGAAAAATTAGGAGTTGATTAATATAAAATAGGTTCTTTGTTTCTATCGAATTTTTTAGTATATTTTTTGAATATTGATTATTTTTACTGAAATTTCGAATGTATTATGTGTTTTCTCGTCTAGTTGAAGTAATTACTATTTGTTGATCGCTTTTAAAACATTTATAGTTTAAACTCGCCTTAAATCATATCTTTTGATGTGGGCGAACCCATGAGTTATTGGAATTTGTTGAAATTTAATATTAAAATCATCTAGGTGTATATTTTAAGAAATAGCTTGTTAGCCCTACAGTCCCTATAGGTACTTTTGAACTACAAAAGTGTGCATCACTGGAGCAGCTGGTATTTCTTTGTTATTTTGATTGTCTTTCAATACTCTTGAGTGGTTTTGCGGCTGAAGGTAGATGAAAATATTTGCACGTTACTTTCGATATTTTACTACAAACTATAAGTCGTAGCAGTGTAATTGATTTTCATTAAAAAATTAATATTGAAAAAAATATTCCATTTAGTAGTGATAGTTTAACATACATATATTTATTGAACATTATACAATAAATATCAAGAATGAAATTTCTTTAACGTATTACGGAAAATTACAAAGCCTAACATCTTATAAGAAAGAGAACGTGTTTTCCAAATTCAAGAAAGTTCCTATTAAAACATTGCAACAAGCTACTGCTACATAAATTACTAACAAGAAAATGTATACTGTTTCCAAGGGTCCTAGCAAAATTGTGGCCAAGACACGAAGAGGTAAGTGTTAAATGCCAGTAAATGAATTAATAAAATGGAATTTTCATTTTGCGGAAAATTTATGTTAAAATTGTTATGTCACAACACAATTTCAAAGAGTTGAGAAAAAGCAACTCAAAGAGACAATTTTCGCAGAGAGAATGTTGAATTGAGTGCTATTGGCTTTTAGATTGTGTTTGTGCCGGTTTGTTTATTATTTTTTATTAATTTATATATACACGAGGCGCTTAAAGTATTTAATTAAGTTTAAATAAATTATTTTGTCCTACATTTCTTTATTTCCGAAGGTTTATCACAGAATTTCGAAAAGTTTGAAACCATTAAAGAAAGCAGTAAACGCAACAACGATGCAAATAGTCCAGAAAAATTAAGGTAAGTTGAATAAACTTTCGTTTTTTGTTCCCAACACTGCATGAATGCAAAATAATCATACGCTGTTCATCTTTACCCCCCCAAACAACATTCCCCCATCAACACAAAGCATGTAATTACTTAACATTAATAGAAAGCACATGCTTTAGTTTTTCTTTTTATAGTTTTCTCGATTTTAACAGAATGAAAAATCAAATGATTAAATACCATGTGTTTTGTTTGTTGTACACAATACTTACGTACTTACTTAACTATTTATGCATTTATGTACGTACATACATGCATATATACATATACATATGTACTACATACTAATGTTAAATTATTCGAATTTTAACTGTTCGTTTAATATTCAAATTAGAATTTTCGTGCGAATGAAGAATACAAAAGTTTATTCGAATAACATTAACAACAACTTAAATAAAAAAAATAGATTTTAGTTTAATTATTAAAGGAAAAAAAGCCATTACAAAAGAAAAACAAATAATTCATTAACAAAAAACGAGAATCATAAAAAGCGAGATACATTAGACTGGACTTAAAATATTTTTTCCCGCAAAAAGAGTGTACCGCCCCCTCAAATTGTTCCTTTTTACGTAAATAATGAAAATCCAAAAACTTAGACTGATAGCCCTAGGTTAAGGCGTGGCACATAAAACGTGGCGTGTAAAACGAGTACCGTGTAAAACGGGGGATAGGTGTACTGATCAGATGTTGACTTTCCCCTGTGGTTGCCAACATTTTATTTAGCAATTAGATATTTGTTTACAGAGTTGTATTTTTGCGATTTTTTTGAAAAAAAAAAACTCATGTTTAAAAACTGTTATACAAATAAGTAGTAACTGATTATAGGAAAAAATACAGTAGCATTAATACATCAGACCTTTGTGATTAAGTTTTAATGTTTATAAAGCATAGAAATAAGTAAACGTAAGTTAATTTCAATAAAATAATATTTGACAAACATATATGAAACATTTTTACTTATATTTTTGTGCCTTGTCTCTTGAAAATTCCATATAAACCGGTTTTAGCCACTTTAGTGGGCATGTGCCACGCCTTAACCTAGGGCTATCAGTCTAAGTTTTTGGATTTTCATTATTTACGTAAAAAGGAACAATTTGAGGGGGCGGTACACTCTTTTTAAAAAAAAAAAAAATTCCCATACAAAAAAAGTCCAGTCTAGAGATACATACATATATTTGTAAAAAATTATATGTATGTATGTACATATGTATGTGTATTTGAAAATATTTCATAGCTATGTATGTACTATGTATATTAAAATAATGTCTTAAAAACAATATACATACATATACTCGTAGTTTATTAGCTATTATAAATGTTTGAAGTTTGTGATAAGTTTACCACTAAAAATCATACGTAGTTTTTCTGTTCTAAATTTTTAATTTTTAAAATAATTTTAATCAACTTCAACGTTGTTAATGTCTTTCATGCTTTCAAAAGTTTTTGCATTACTGATAGGATTTTTTAAATCACTTAAAAAATAAATGACAACATCAATAAATGCATATACAAATACTCGTCTATATGCATATAGGGATATTACATATTTACATAGTGCATATGTGCATTAGATTTTCATAATGAATACAAATTTATGTTTGTACCGATGTAGTTAAATTTTTGCTGTTTTATTTACGTCATTATAAACCAGCACGATCAGCAGATCTTAAAATATCTTCTAAAGTTTATGTCATCAACTAACTTCATGAAGCTTAAGATTGGCTGTTTTCCTAACCGAATGTTGCTTTATAGTAATACATCGCTGATTGGTCCTAAACATGACCCAGACCAACACCCTTGTAGTTAATACTCAGACAAAAGCAACCTACACGGTCAAAATAACTAACCTGCAAATTATATGTATACAAGACATTAAAAATGTTTACACACAATGCTTAAATTCGTAGTCAATACGGTTTTCAATGACTATTTTAACATTGCCAGATGCAGTAGTCAATTTTCCGACCCCGTTAGAGCCTAGAGAGTTGCTTAGACTCTAGTTAAACTAATTTATAGTTAGCTCTAAACTATATATATTTCAGAGGGCTGTAAATTGAATAATATTCTTTAAATTATGTACATGCTAAAATAGTTAAACAATTTTACATTTTCACAGATGCTTTTACGAAATGTAAAAAGTTTAAATTGTGTAAATCGCCACGTACTTGAAATTTTAAACGAAGTTTTTGATACCAAATTGCCTAAAAGCCGATATTCCTTACTTGCAAAACATTGGTCAACATATGGTCTTATACACGCCAATAATAAATTTAATAAACTATTATTTATGTTTTTAATTATTTCTAATTAATCAAAGTTTACCGTTCGCACCACATTTTTTAATAAAAAGTTTATGATACCGCGGCAATATTTTATTTACTATTTCAATAGTTTGCGGACGGGTTGTACACATTGAATGCACTTTCGGATCCCCCTTTTTTCTAAAATATCGCTACATCTCAGCAGTTTATTTTTAAACCAACATAATAGAAATAATAGATATTTTGATAATGTAATATGTATTTTGTTTTGTGACGTATCATTACTTTGTTATTTCACTGTATATATTTGCGTAATTCTGTTTGAAAGTAGATCGATCATGTTGTTTTTTTCCGTCGCTGGTTCTTCTGTCGATCAGACAATACAGGCTTAAACAATTTGCTTTTAATAGATAAGAATTTAGTGTCATGTAAATTTGCTTTTGCTGTTAAGGTTAACTTTGAAACTGATGTGCTTATACTTATATACATACTTACTTGCATATATTTATTATTATGTGCGGTGGCAAAGGTGTTTTGTGTGTTAGATTTCAATTGTCAATCATTAATTATTTATTATGCAAAAAAGTGTAACAAGAAAAACACAAATATGTAAGCTAATTTGTTATGTTCTACTTTTTTTAAAATAATGTTTAATAATGTATAAATAATAAAAAATATGTAAAATCGATGTAGTATTTGATTATGTACACATATAATGTATGAAGTGTAAATTCAAATATTTAAAAGATAAGAACGAGAGGCTTTTTAGAGTTCCTTTTTTTTTTTTAAATTCTACCTCAAAGTAGAACGTACCATCCTGCTTAGGGCTTGCAAATTGATTATATTCGTAGTCGTAGTCGCTATTAATCGGGCCAATTGATCGCAATTGTCATCGAAGTAATAATCGTTCGTTTACGATAAAATTTTCAAGCAACGAATGTATGTAAAATTAAGTATAATTTAAAAAAAAATAATTTATATAGATTTTTTCGATATATTTGCAATTGGTTGTTCATCAATTAGTTTCAAATCAATAAAAAAAATCGATAACTTACACTTGACAACATTAATAATTTTGTGACTAATCGTAGGAGTTACGAGTAGGTTATACCAAAAGTTCTATTGTGGAAAGACCACGTTCATTGCTTAATAGAAGTCCTGTTTATTTTCTTGCAGAAAATATTAAAGAGATATAACAATACTATTGTTGTTCATATGTTATAATGTAAGAGTTTTATTTTTGTCTTAATAAAAAAGTAACGTAATGATAGAAGATTCTTAATCACGATTAATCGCATTTGTTTAATTGTAATCGCGATTATATACAATAGATTGGCAAGGGCCAATCTAGTACATGTGAAACATTCCCTAACCAATTAGTTGCCAAACATGTTGCAAAAACTTTAATTGGTGAACTAGGTTAAACAGCGTATATCGAGCTGAAAACAAAAAGAGAATTTAAAAGAAGTCAATCAAGACTGACTTCGTGTAAATTGAGAGGACTGCATTGCGAATTGAAAGTGTAGTTTCTTTAAAATGTTAAAAAGGCCACATAATATTTAAAAAAATCACATATTTTTTCTATATTTTATTTGCTGTTACTTAATGTCCTTACTTACAATGTCATTACCTAACAATTTCATACTTTTGAATATACCGCATCCATACAATAATTGCATACTTTATTACCGCTTTTTATAAAAATGCTTGCAAAGTTCCCGAAATGTAATATTTTCATTTTGCAACTCAATTTTCATTACCATAGACTCATGAATTTTTTATGTATTTTTTCTAAACAAACCCTTTGTCAACACGCATGCACAAGCAAATAAGCATAAATTCATATAAAATACTTATTTTTAAACAACTTTGTTTATCAGTGTACCTCGACCAGTTTTTCAAACAAAGAAAATTTGCATACATCCTAAAATTGTTGAAGAAGAAGTGTTGACACCACAGCATGAGGAAATTATTAAATATATAAATGATTGTAAGTACTTAAATAATAATTTTATAGTTCGAAAAATAATTCCAAATTCTTAATTTAGCCTGGAATATAATAGTGGCACATAATCCTTATGATCGAGCGCCCGCGAATCCTCCTATAGCTGATGCTAATAACAATACTGGTATTGAAATCATTAAAATAATATGAAGACACTCATTAATGCTTGCTTTCTTATAACATATTTTAGCTACCTCCCTTATCATAAAATCAGCTAATGGTCCTTCGTCTTCAATTTATTGTGTTGAGCCTCCAAGTCCTGTTTTAAGTGACTTCAAACCATTTGATCTGGAATCATGGTGGGGTCGTCGTCTATTTAACAACATAACAAAAAGTCTTTGAATCGTCTGTCGCAGCAGTTGTCAGAAGAAGGAACTTTCATGTGTTGCTTTATATTTGGCCATTGTTTATTTTTTGTAATTTTAAGTTCTAAATATAATTTTATTGCTCTAATGATTAATTTTCATTTAAGTCTTACGCTTTCAAAAGCAAAGAAAAAAGAAACTGTGTATAAATCAAACATCATTGTAAAAAATTCGCCAGTCATTGTTAAAGAAACGAAAAATGTCTTCCTTTGTTCATAAAATAACGAAATTAATTTTTTAATTACATACTTTTTTATTGTTTTTGATCACTAAATTCTGCTTTAAAATAATACAGGGGTTTGTTTTTAATGTCCTTCCCGTTAAAAGTTATTGTTTGCAGTCTGAAGAACAACAGTAATAAAAAAAGATAAGGAAGTTAAATGTAGTTGAATTATTTTAATTTTATGAAAATCGAGCGATCCACTTAATTGTATTATTTTAAAATATAATGCTAAATTATATATCAATTCTATTTTATATTCTCGTTAGGCATTCTTAAGTCGTTTTCAAATGTTTAGGGATTCTTTAACTAAAATTGTTGGGCATAAAACAGAAAATATAATTTTTATTATAACAATGCGAATGCATAGTTAAATTTAACGGTCTTCAAATATGTTTTAGACTTGGTAACACTTGGTTGGCAACAGCTTTTCCACTTAATACTTTGACATAAAAATGTAGCCAAGGCTTTTTAGTATTAATATTAAAAAAAAAGACTAAAATATTCCCTATCTCTCTCTCTCTCTCTCTCTCTCTCGATTATCTCATTTGCTCAAAGCAGCAATAAAATAAAAGTGCCATAAATTGCTTTTATAATATTTTTTAATGTATTTTTTATTATATTTACGTATGTATGTACATAGTTTGTAGTTATAGCTGCTACTTTGTTGTTCCTATTTATTGTCACTCGTTATGTCAGACACATCTTAACATCTATGTACATAAATCAATTGGAGACAATTTTTTCCAAAATATGAATAAAAATCAGAATTCAAAATTAATTGAGAGGCCAGCAGTAGAGAAGAACACATCGTGTATAGAAATTCATTCAACTAATATACATACATAACTTTATTATTTTCGTAAATATTTCTTTAAAGTTTAAAAAACTTCCATTCATAAGTGATTTGTGGGTTAAGAAACCATTGAACAAAAAATTATTAAAGAAACCACAATGTCGAACATATTTGGTATTGTGGGAAAACTTTTTAAGAAACACCCTTTTCTTAGCAACAGTGCCGTGTATGGGAGTCTTTATGTTGGAGCTGAATTTTCCCAACAATATTTGACAAAAAGAGCCCTGGTAAGTAATCAAAAAATATATTTAATTTATCTTTGTGTTGTATAAATAAATTGCAACGAACATACTATTTAAAACACACTCACACAAACACTCAATCTTATTACATATTTACACTTTTGTTGTTGGAAAAATCTTAGGTGGAAAAAGATTCCTTAAAAGAGGACATTGATTATGCCACGGTGGGTCGGTATGCAGTAATGGGAACTGCCGTTTATGCACCTTCGTTATATATATGGTTTGTTTCGTTTCTCACATTTCTCTTTTTGTATCATTTAATATTTTTATATGTACATATATGAAAATTACAATTAATTGCTTAAACAATATTTGAATTTATTGTTATTGAAAGAAAGCACAGCGGCTAGCACCACATCAATTTAGTGTTATACATAGTTTTAAATTAGAGAAAAAGCACAAGAGGTATGTTTATGGCATGTCACTCGCCCAACATTAATTTATTTTACTAAAAGCTTTTTTTAATTTCTTATTGTGTTCTCATTTGATGGTATTGAGCTTTCGTAAAAGCTTTTTAGAATTTGGTTTTGTTTACATAAAATAAAACCTTAACACGTGCCTGCTATTTAAAGTTTCAAATAACACACCTTTTCCTCGATTTGCACGTTACTTTTTGCACGATACTCTTTGCACGATATCTAGTGCCCGATCGATAAATAAGCTTCGGAATCGGCCAATAATCAATATTCGAAGTTATCAGATGTGAAGAAATTTATTGCATTGTAATATTGTAATTTAATTGACTTGAATTCATTGATGAATTTTTAATAAATATTATTTACTTATTCCTAAAACAAACTATAAATGTTAGAAGATGTTTTATCAATAAGTATTTTTATAAGCAATTTAATAAGATCAATGACTTCAAAAACATCTGTACGCTGATGTATTTTTTTAAATTTAATTTAATGAATCGGCTGCGAAATTTTAATATTTTGGCCGGCTTTTTCTTCATCGTTGGCCTAAAAAATACCTTCGGTCGGACACTAACGATTTATTTTAAACCAAGGATATTCCTTTAAACTACTAACTTAAGCAATCCCAGTTTGAAGAGCCTTTTGTAGCAATTTTCCATTAAATTTTTTAAATATATCTTAAGAGCTCTTAAGCTTAATAGCTATACGAGGCATTTAGCAGATTAAACGTGTACCCTACTAAATTTTTAAAGCTCTTTTAAATTGTCCTTTGCATGCATTCAAATCAGTGCTTAGATAACGTATACCGGTATAGAGTACAAACCATAAATTTTTTCATTTTTATCAGCCAGTCTTGTGGAACACGTATCACACGAAAACTACTGATGAATTTTAATATACTTTGGTGTGGAGATACTTTAAGACATAGTAACTGGGATAAATAGTTATGCCGAGGTATTTAAGATAACAAGGTATTTAAGGAACGGATAAAATTAATTCGGGTTGTCCTTAAATGTACAGGTTCATAATTCGTGCGATCCCCTACTTCGGATCTAAATTTTCCCGAAAAATAAACAAAAGCAAATTATAAACATGTTTATATGCTCACAAAAGTTCTCAATAATAAGTTGAAAATGTCAGCCATATACAAAATTTGTGTTTTTACTTTGACTGCATTTATATGATCTACAGACAAATAGACGTTTTGTTTTCGGATAGAAAGAAAAGAAAGGTTTTAGAGTTCTATCACTTTTTAACAGTTGTCTCTTAGTGAGCGTAATTTTTGTTTACCGAACTTCACCCAAAAAGTATCGGATCGGATCTAATGACGCAAATTTCCCATTGCGTGAGTATCTTCATTTGACGCAACTTTTCATAAAAATAGAGGGTTAAAATAAAATGATATAAAACAACCGCACTAGTAACAAGTTCAACCTTTATTTATTTTCACAATAAAGCTAATACATAAAAAGCTTTTTTTATTTAGCTTTAACAATTAGTTACGATTTTACTTGAAATTGCTACATTCACCAATATTAAATCAGAAGCACTGTAAAATCTCAGCAGACATCACAAAAATTGTAAAATCTTGCGAATAGAGAACTTTAACACTTTAACACTTATCTATTTATTATAAAGGTACAAATGGTTGGATCGTACTTTTCCGGGTACCGCCAAGAAGGTTATTCTAAAAAAATTGGTCATCGATCAATTTGTGCTAACGCCTTATTTATTGACTGTGTTCTATACAGGTAAATATTTAAAATACTGTATAAAAAATATTTGTAAATGTTATCCTTTATTACAGGTATGTCTTTGATGGAAGGTCGCGAGGATCTTACTGAAGAATTGAAGCAAAAGTTTTTGCCGACTTTTGAGAGATCTTGTATGTTTTGGCTTCCCGCTCAAGTTTTCAATTTTGTATTAATACCACCCAGGTTAAGGGTAATTTACATGGGTGTTTGCGGTTTTATATGGGTAAACATTTTATGCTGGATAAAGAGACAACGAGCAGAAAGTGAAGAGGACTCCGCCTTTACAGCAAATTAAGGAAAAAGGTTGACGATATAAAAGAATTGATATTAACTACGAATACACTCCACAAACAATTGATATTAGAAGCATTTTACACATTATAGTATTTAATAGGTAATTTTACAGGTTTAAAAATAAGCTTATTAATTAATGTTTGTAAGTAAGCTTATTGTACTTGTTTTTTCATCTTATGAAACAGGAAAAAATTAAGAAAGTTAAAAAAACAAAATGGATTTGTTTCTTTTTATTTAGAGAAGTTTTCAGAGAAAATAATGTAAATACTTTGTAAAATATTGCGGCAACATAATAAAAGCAACCATTAAAAAGACAGCAAAGTTATGAGTATTTAAGGGAAGTTTTTAAAATTTTTAAAAAGGACATTAAAAAAGAGTCTATAAGATGCTAAACTTGTGGTGTAAATTCGGATAATTTTTAAAGATTTTTGAATATGTAATTCCCTGGATTTGAAGTCATGTTCAAAGTGTTGAGAAAACGATTTTTCGGATGTGCCCTAAATGTTATTTGCACAAGAATCTTGTATACATTGTACGTTTTGTATGCACATATATACTTACATAAGTATGTGTGTATGCATGTATGTATGTATATGAAAAGCATTATTGATTGTATTTTATTTTTTAGCCGACTTAAAAATGAGGCATCAATTCGTTTATATTATTTTTAATTTTTTTATGTGTGTTCCTTTAGAGGTTCGACATTTATAAACCAATTTCGAATTTATTTATTTGAAAGGATACTTAGT
The DNA here is from genome assembly GCA_956483585.1 of Gymnocheta viridis. Lineage (NCBI taxonomy): Eukaryota > Metazoa > Arthropoda > Insecta > Diptera > Tachinidae > Gymnocheta > Gymnocheta viridis. The sequence goes on from OY101444.1 coordinate 86,694,264, forward strand.
CCCGTTGTAAAGAGGCAGCGTCATGCTCATACAAAGTAAATAGAAATTCTTTTTCGACTACTTTTACGTAATCGGTTCTAATGAAACTTTGCACCCATAAAGTTCCCGATACAATGCTGCATTTTGAGTCCAATTATAAATAAAAAATCCCACAGGGGATTTCTCCCTTTTCCCAAAAAGGGGCTGTTCACATGTAATATGCGAGCAATTAATATGTGAACATGTATGTGAACAGACCCTTTTTGGGAAAAGGGAGACCTTTATCGGGGAATTTTTATTCATAATTGGGTTGTATGATTAAAAATGTGGGCAGTGTCACACCCACGCAAAGTAAACATTATTTTTCAAGAACTTCTACTTCACCGATTCTTATGAAACTGCACAAATATTTAATTCTCGTCAAAATACACATTATGATTAGAAAAACAAAATAAATATTGCTTTTCAATTACTTCTACTTAATCGCTTCATTAAGATGGTTATGAAATGAAATGCTAACGAATTGCTGCACTGGAACAAATGAACACATCATTTCACTTGGAACCTAATCTGTTTACGGAAATAATGAATGAAGTAATTCTTTAAAAACTACTTGCATTTTTTCACTTAATTTTTTAACAATATTCCGTTAGTGGTGACCAATCATCTCTGGAGATTTTATATTCATTTGCATATGTATGTACATATTTATGTGTGTCTTGCCTTGTGGGTACATTGCATTCCTCGTATGCTTTAAAATTGTGGTTTGCATGTGTGTGTGTGTGTGATTTGTATTTGTTTTCAAAATCTAATTTTATTTCGAAATAGAAAGTTTAAACTTTCAAACCTAAATACACACAATAAAGTTTCTTAACAAAATTTTAGATTAGACCAACAACCATGGCCAATACACCCTCTCCACCAAAGTCCATACCGCTACAAGTTTGTCTTCTAGTGAGTTTATTTTATTTTTATTATTTTTTTTTATCAGAACTTGGTCTTCTTATTTACTTCCGCTTGTTTGTTCAAAGCGGAAAATTAATTCCATCTTGGCTTGTTTCCGTTTATCTTGTAAAACACATTTTTTTCTTGCTTCATCTTGTGTGTTCTCCTACTTGACTTACTCTGGCAGTAGACAAACTGACTAACTGACTAGTAAGCAGTTGCTTTTGTTGTTTATTTTATTTTTTGTTTTATTTTACTTACAACTAAAGTGTAAATACAAGTAGGATGTGCACCAACATTTTGTTGTTGGTTTAGAAATATTGGTAGTGGTGGTGGCAAATGAAAGTACGAGTGTTGTTTATTATTTTGTGAGTCTTCATTTTAATTTTTTTTTCGTGTATGTACGTTTATGTGTGTACAAATGTATGGATGTGTATTGTTTGCATATTTTCTGTTTATTTTTTTTTATTTTTGCTAGGTATGGATGTATGTATATAGTATATTCATATATACATACATACATATGTATGTATGTTTGCTTGTATACAAACATAAATTCGTACATATATGTATGCAATTCGTTTTCTTGTTCATGTTTCAGATGGGCAGTGGCCGAAAGGATAGATTACTAAGGCAAGAGAATTGTTTTTTGATAACAAATTAAGGAAAACAAATAGAATTGATGAACTGAAACGAATTTGGTACACTCTACAGCATACATTTTTAAAAAATCTTGCACAGACACTAAGCTAAATTTCTGCAAATATTGTAATTTTTGTTAATGAGAATCTCAGTGTAATTAATCAAATATTATTAATACTTAAAAAAAATAATAATAAATAAACGATTTTCTTGTAAAGTGCTTAAAAGTTCAGTTTTACCATCACTATTTTTAAGATTCTGTGACTTACCAAAGATGTTTTCACATTCTTTGTTTTATTTTCCTATTTAATTTTGCTGCTTGTCGTGTATACTATTTAAATAAAAAATATCTCATAGGAAGGAAATGACCAAGGGTTCCAGTCAGCCAGCATTAACAAACTAAAGTACTAGAACTCCGCACAGCACAGTTAAATATACACATGCAATCTTCAGGAGTCGAATATGTCTGAAAAAAGAAATACATAAATATGCACCCCCGGCATGCGCTGTTATCCAGTACATTTGAAAATTACTTAAGCTAAAAACTTTAAATTTATAATAAAAAGATAACGTTTGAAAGTGAAAAACAAGAAAAAAATTCAATTCAGGCGAAAACAAAGATGAAAAAATAGAAAAATTAAAAAGTGACTTGTATTTTAATTATTTTGTTGTTCCGTTTTTCATTAAAATTAAATAGTTGCAACTCTTCAAAGACGTTAAGGCTGGGTTGCTGTAATATGCTTGCTGCTGTCTGTTTAATGCCATTTAATTGCTGTAAATTTCCTACAAAAGCTACTTGTAAAATCTTGGCACATAATATGGAAACCAACAAACATTGAGTTTAAACAAAAAACTTCAACCCCCTGCCAACACACCCACCCACATTTAACCACCTTAGCGAAATAAAAATAACTTGTGCCACTTTTTCTCCCATTCGTAATATCCTCGCATCCAGTTTGCAAACAAGTTAGTAATTCGTAATTACCGCTAAAACAAATACATAATAAGACTAAAACGAGATATTAATACCACGAAAAGTATCTGCAGTAAAAGCAAATTCTATACTAAAACAAATAAATTAAATACAGTTGGCAGACTTATAAATATAAGTGAAATAACAGTAAAAAAGATCATATGATGAACAAAACACACACACATACACATTATAGATTATATTTCATGTACTTCCCCCCAACAAACATCTGATAGCAAATCTAACTATCACTCAACTAAAACTTAGTAGTAATGTAATTCTTCAATTCACTACCATTGTATCAAACAGAACTATGAACTTGTGAAATGCCAGCTGTAAATTCACTTTGCTATGCTCCCGAATGTCACAATCAAAAAAATATAATTTTTTTAGATTTTCTTAACAAAATAGGAAAACAAGTTGTACGTGTTGTACAAATATTTTTCATAGAAATTATTGACAACATTTTAAAACTATTGTAAAAGCTATTAACATACAACTCCGACAATATGTTGTGAATTGAACGAATAATTCCAATTCAATAAAAAAAACTTCAATTATAACTCTCAATATTTTTGCAGGTATGAACTGAGATAAAAATTTCAGTTCAAATTACTGCTCATTGGAAAGTGAATTCTTAACAAGTATTATTTTCTCAGTTTGATAGCAAATAAAATGCTTAAAATATTTTGTTTTTCTTAATTTCGCGCAAAAAAAAATTTAAATGCACATTTTCATTCCGGCTTGACTTCGAGACCTGAGTTTGTTGATTCAAATTAACAATCATTTTTTTCCATTAATTTATATTTACTAAGAAAAAACCAATTAGCAGTACTGTCCAAAAAATGTATGCAAAATAATTAAAGAGAGAATGAGAATAAGTTGAATATAAATAAAGGGTGTCACAAAATTAACGCAAGAATTAAATTTTCGACCATTTGTACAGTAAAGTGCTAGTAACCACAAAAAAAAAACAATATTACAGGTAACAGTTTAGGACTTGTAAAAATGCAGCGTTACGCGGCAGAATGTACTTTCATTTCATTGAAAAATATGTATCTAAAAAATAATAAAAAAACTAAAACCTTTATTTTCTATTTAATTCAAATCTTGCGTTAATTTTGGAACATCCTTTATAAATCACAATTTGAAAATGCCATATCCACAAATTACTTCCAAACGTGATATTTCAAATCAAACCAGAATGTTTGCTGGACTGCTATTTGTCTTGTGTACTCCCATTTACTTTTTACGTGCATGTGTTTAATAAGAAATACTGGCGTAACTGCTTCTAAGATATACGAAGTTTTGTTGTTTTAGTTGCTGTTGTGATTGTTATCCTTAATGCCGTTGTTGTTGTTGTTGTTGTTGTTATTGTGTATCTTGTGATCCGTTTGTTATGTGATGTTTGCTCATGTCCTCGTAATGAAAACGACAGCGAAGATGAAAACGAATTAGAAATCAATTTAACAGTTGTATTTATATTTGTATTCGTTTCATTAATTTGTTCTTTGCCAATAAAAACAAACAAGCTTACTGATGATAATACGAGGCTAGTATGAACATTTCTTTGAAATTGTATATACGGATGATCTAATCTGGCAAAGTATTTAAGTTCAAGTATTATGACAATTCAGGCCCCAAATTGGAATATTTTTACTGACGTGTTTTGCTACTTTCATATTTAGTTTTTAGTGATTCCCAAAACGATTCATTGTGCATTATTATTGAGAAAAACAAAAATCACAACCATGAATTGTTACATCTGTGTATGTAAATATGTCATATGTGTTGCTCTTCTTATACCAGATACTACAACTCTGAATCAAAACGATTTTAAATTTTACTTACTTTTTTAATATATTTGTTTAATTCACAGCGTACTGCAGGAGATGTAAATTGTATAAACATTTGCTTAGGAAAATGTTTAACTAAATTTGACAATTATAAAAGTTTTATCTCGATAAATTTTTTTCACTTAATGAAAAACAACACAAATATTATTTCTTTTCTATCCGAATGATTATAACAGAATACAAATTTATTTTTGCCTATTCAATAAGTACGAGTTCTTTTAATGGCTATTAAATGATTTGACATGATAAAATTAATTGTTAATCCCTCAACTTTTTGCGGTCATCATTTAAACCATTGGGTAATTGTGGCAGATTAGATTACAATTTTCTGGCCTAAACGGACAGCTTTCATCTATTATATATGTACATATGCATGTATTTATGTAAATGTGCGAGCCCACATCAACCCACAAAGCATACAGGCATGTTCATATACATACATATGTATGTATGGATTTGCAGTAGCTATTTTGATTTAAACGGTTTACATGGATGTATGAGTGTACGTGTTGATAAACATTTGTTATGACACTAATATTGCCTCATGTAGGACCACATCCATGTGCGTATATGTATGTGTATACATTAATGTATGGGTATAGGTCACATACATTTACTAACACAAATGTACATATATGTAATGCCTTGCAAAATTTTACATTGAAATGTTGTTGGGTTCTGCGGTTGATTTTGATTGTGAAAGGATTTTACAAATTGGCTTTCATCGACAGAAGAAATAAAAAAAAATCTCAAAACAGCAGCAAAGCAAAACAATAACTGCAGTAAAAAAAACTAGACCAACAAAAGCAAAGTTTTTTGTTGCTGTTGCTGATGCTGGTGCTGTTTTTTTTGCATACTCCTACAAATGCCTCCATAGATATCAAGAGATTTGCTGTGGTTGTACAACACACAATCAGTTGCATATTAAAATCTGTAGGCTTCAGTGAATCTAAACGATGCAAAATATCGGACCTCACAAACTTTCAAGCGAGTACGTGTGTACATACAAATATGTGTGCGAATGTATGTATGTATGTATGTGTGAGTATAAATGCATGTGTATGCAAATGAATTCTAGTTCACTTTTTAATACTTTTTTATGAATGCATCTGAAAGTGGATTTGATATTTTTGAAAATGCGTGCAAAATGCATTACATGTAAGTCGTTAAGAACTCTTTGTTTGTCTGTTCGTCTGTCTGTCCTTATTTCCGCGTAACTTGTACTTTTTTCGACAGTTGTTCTAAAACATACAATTTGTTGTTGCCCTATTTGTTAAAGCTGTTACTAAGGCAAACAGTGGAGTTTTTTCTTTTAAGTGGCCTCTATTATTTCATACAATACGGAGATCGTAAAAGTTACGAGTAAGAGGAAGTTGGAGGCAGGAAAAAACTATTTTATTATCATGAATTCTAGAGTTGTTTTTAGTATTATTTGTTTTAAGAGTATTATTTAATATTTTTGGTTATAATAATTGGTTATGACAATTTACTTTTATTGCACATTCTAGATTACATATGTTTGTATGTAAATATTTTATGGATAAAAATTACATAAAAATGCATATGAGGAATTTTTTTGATTTGTTTTATAAATACATATTTTTGAATCTGTTTTGATTTATGTAAATTTTGCTTTCGTATATCTTTCTACGTATGTACATACATTAGGAGTATAACTTATACTCATTTTTTGCAAATATCAAAAAGGTCAAATAATCTATTGAAAACTATTAAAAAAAAATTATTAATTTTTCTCGGTTTCAAAGCAGGTCACCCACAAAACGCGGTAAACTTTGAAAGTTATTTTTTTATATTTCTATTCGTACTTATACATTTAGCCAAAAACTCACAGTTTTTTTAATGAAATTATTCATGTTCTTTAGTAACTAAGAAACTTTTTAACTTTTTTTCTTTTAATAATAAAATATTAAACATTTTTTATTAAATATTTTTCTTTGGGGACTTTAGAAAATCGCTTTTGTTGGTGATGTTTTTATTTACAAACGATCTAAAAAATTATTTACGTAAATAGCACAATATTCGCTATCGTGTAGTGCTAGGGCCAAAAATTGGTTATACCCCTAATGTACATACATATGTACATGTTTACTTATCTACAATAATGTGTGTTTGATGTTGTAACAGTACAGTGTCGAATAAAAAAACTATACAATAACAAAAAAAAGGTGTCGCTTAAACAAAGTTCCTTTCTCTATATATTTTATGTATTAAATAAATTAAGAAAATGTAATAAAACATAATTAATGACATTTTTTTAAGTATAAAAATAACCATTGACACACATCAGCTAGCAAAGCAAAAAGTGTCGTTTTATGTCTTGTTACACTTTTTATGTGTTGAAAAAAATACTAACTCTAACTAAAAGTATTGAGGAGAGAGAGAGAGAGATATTTAAAAAGAGAAATAAAACAACAATGCACCACTACTTGCTTGGCTGTAAAGTTTTTTAAGTTTAATATTTTATTTTTTATTTTTAGCCCTTAATCATTAATTTATGATAAGGAAACTCCGTTCCAATAATGTCCCTTAAAAGGTTTTTACCATCTTGTTTAAATCGATTGCAAAAATTTAAGAACATATCGCTCCTTTATTGCAACGTAGTCATATCTCAAAAAACGTGATTTTTGAGTTAAGAATGCAGAAATATTCATTGTATCGTTCTTCATCTTGTGTGAAAAATTAATATCTCACCTCTTGAGGGGAGAATACTTTTTTATTTTTCCATTGCTATGTGTGTAAATTAAAAAACTTTAAACTTGTTTTCTGACGAACGAGTTATCTGCTATAAAAGAGCCAGTCATTCCGCGCACTGTTCTACTCTGGATGACACTGGACATTAGTCTCGAAGCAAATACATTTTCCATCACTACTGCTACGCAGGTTGAATTTTTTCTTGCACCTACATACAAACAAATATATATATATTTATACATAATTTATTATGAAAATCCATTAAACAACTGTTTTTCGTATTTATTAAAAGCGATTTCGTTTCTCTACTTTATTTGCAATACAAATTTTGTTGTTGCACGTTTATGCACAAACACAAACACACTTCTCTCATACATAAAACCATAAACAAACTTCTTATGGGTACTCACCCACCATTAGTTTATTGGCCATAAATTTTTATTTATGTTTTTAAAATTGCATTAGAAAAAACCAACAACAACTTTATAGACTTCTGCTTTGACGAGGAAAATCTGAAAAGTTATTTGTTGAAAGTTTTCTTGGATAAAATAAGCGATTTTCGTCTTAATATTCTAACTGTGCTATATAAAACTCAAAAGGGTACTTTGCAGACCGCCCTGTAGTTGCAAGTATATATCGTCACCTTAAATGAAAACAAACGTAACCACACAAACACTCAAAATTAAGTTTTTGATTGAATATGGTTCGTTTTATCAAACTACATATTCAGCCAAAATTTTTAGATTCCTGCGATCGAAAACGGTGACGTTATTAAAGAAATTCAAGCGGACGTAACTACATAAAAGTTCATGTAACTACACTCGTGGATGAAAAATATACAAACAAATCTATAGTGTGTGCTTGTGGACAACGGACAAATTTTGTAAATTCTCCTGTAAGAAAAAGTGTAGTTACGTCCGCTAACATTTAAGCTGACGACACACATAACTAAACAGCTTTTGGTATAGGTTTATATGACCCTACGATTCGGGTTAAATGCGAAATTATTCGCTAATAGATTACTATAAAATTATAAAATAATATAATGATTCAGCATTGGATTAGTAAGGACTTTGTCGCAAATATAACAATTCCACTCTTTCAATATAAAATGGTATCAGCCAATTTTCTAGACATTGACAAGTGGTAGCATCAGAACTGATGGGTTGCAATAAATATAAATGTATCGATGTGGAGTTAAAATTGCTTTTGTGCATGTGCCATATCTGCCATTAATTAAGTTTAAGGTTTTCTCATTTATGGCATAAAAGAAATTGGGGAGCAAGAGATCTTTAACAGAAACTACTAACTAAAGAAAATCTGGCAATATTTTTTTATTTTTATGGTATGACACTTAGTTTGTTTAATGTTCAGAGTGTTAAAGGTCAAACTGCATGAATACTCTTTTAATTATGATTCATGAGATTTTTGTTACATACAAGTTAAATAAACTAATATTTTATATCAAATTCATATGAGACTAATGCCAATAATTTGTGCAATAAGAAACATGCATTTGTGCTGCATAGAAAAGAGTGATTTTGTATTGACTTGGAAATAAATTTTGAGCAAAAAATATAAGAAAATCAGAAGAGAACTTTCCCAGAAACTAATAGTGCCAGTGCTGTAAGATATTTACTTTAAAACATATCAAAAGTAAAACCAATTATTCTAACAACACAGCAGAATGAGACAACTTGCTATCCTCGGAGGCCCCTACATCCATCATCAGCGTTCATAGGTCTTCTCACTGTCTAAGCAATTCCTTAAAATCTATCACATGCTTAAAGATTATTTTTTTAATTAATAATTTTGTTAACAAAAATGCTTAACATTTTTTTTTAAAGATTTGTATGTCATTGTGATTGCACTCCTTTAAAGTGCCAGCTGTGGTGTGCGAATCTGTGGTGATCATTTAATGTTATAATTCTTTTTAATTTTTTGACCAATAATGCATTACCATACACCGGACTTGAAGTAATAATGATAAATAAAGTACAATTTTGCATTTTGTTTATGTTACTGTTTGGTTGTTGGACTTCTTTATTTTAGCTGGCAGAGCAAAACTTTTAAAATGGTCCATTATTTAAGTTTCCGGCAGATTGTAGCCTACAAAAGCGGGCAGCAAAAATGCATAAATACATAAAATATTTAAAAGCAAATTGTTCTCCAATAAGGATACGGAAAATATGTATAAGTTTTATGTGTATGTGTGTAACCACGTCTTTGGGTCTGTATTTAATGTTGCTAAAATTTTAGCTATAAAATGAGAGAGAAGAAAAACAAAGACGAGGACGACAATAGCATCAACCATTCAACATTCGCTTTATTTCGTTTTGTTTCATTATTATTATTATTATTATTATTATTTGCTGTTGCTGGTGTTTTTGCATTGTTTCTGTTGGCTTTGGCAACATTTCGAAAATTAACGTTTCGTAGCAGTTTACGGACATATATGAGCTTTTAATTGCAATTTAATGGTGGGTCATTTATTATCTAGGAAAACTTTTAGGGACTGCAGTAGTAGCTGTAGTTGCTTTTATTATTGTTCATTTTCGTGTGTTGGCGCGTTTAAATTTTACGATTGTCTATGGACAAATGTTGAATATGTAAATATACTCGCACTAACTAGTAGACACAAACTATGTACTTAAAAATATTGTTACAAATTTATTACATATGAATATGTAGACCCTGGAATGTCATTTGTGTATCATGGTTATGCGAGTGTGCAAACCCTGCAGTTCATGATACACAGTCATTCGCTGGTGAAGCCTATTACTCGTTCAGTCATTAGTTGCTTTTGGATAGCAAGCTTAAAGCAACTAGTATTCCAAATCATATTCATATATAATGAACATCAAGTAAAATTTTCAAAACTACCTGGTATGTACATACATTATTTGTATGCATGTGTGTATGTCAGCAAAATAATTTGGAATTGCTCTGCTTAAGAAGCGGTAGGCATTAAGGAATTGCACGAATCATCCAAAGGAAAAAAACAAGAAAAAATTTCAACATAATGGCATTTTGTTAAAATCATTGTTATAAATTTCAGTGTGGCTTGTGCTTTTTCATCTTAAACTCTATAGCAAAAATATTTTGCCTGCATTCAAATTGTTATTACATTTACATATTCATGTATGTGTGTATAGTATTACTAATTGGATACGTAAATAAGCAAAAAATGTTTCTACTGGTCACCCAAATTGAATCTGTTTCAGAGTGAATTAAATATTTTTTTCATTTTCCAAAAATGGAGTTAAGCAGTTTTGTAAAATATATAAGAAAAGTGTTTCCAAAGGATTTTGAATAAAAAAGCTCGTGAATTTTTCGATGTATACCTGTTCCCAAATTTTGTAACTTTTAACAACAACAACAGTAGTAACTTTTGATATTTTCAAAAAAGGAGAAATATTTTACGAGTGCAGTTGGAAACAGGATCACAAAAAAAGAACTGAACAGCTCAAGGGTCCTATTTAAAAAATTTCAGTGATTTTTTTCATGCTATTGGCTTATAAAAACGTCTCTCTTTGTATCCATTAACTTTGATTTTGGAGTTATATAGACGTAGAGTTATGAAAACCGAGTCTTTGACCTTTATTGTTGAAAACGAGAATCGAGCAGCCCAGTAAGTCAATCTTTATAAAAAATTATGTTTATTTTTGACTGCGGAAGTAATCAATATAATAAAATAAATAATTTTATAATTCATAAAGTTGATGTATGCGCGACTAAAACTTTTATATCTTTTATTTATCTAAAAACTAAAAATGCTTTACTGCCTCATATTGCTCTAAAGCTAAAATCAAATTAGCTAATAATTTGTCTTGCTGTTTTCCACTCGTTTTTATTTCATGCTATTATTTTACTTTTTTTTTCTTATTTTCCAATACAATCGCCACAATCGGCAACAAAATTGCTACATGCCACTAGGTTTTGAAAAAAGTCATAAAAATAAAATCTTTTCATGCGATTATAGGAATTTTTATGGGATTTTCAAAATGTATTTTTATAGTTTTCGTTAAAATAAACTAATAAGAGTGGAAGTGAGAAAAAAAGTTTTACACACACGCACTCACTCATATTGGCACGCAAATGTGGTAGATATTTGACAGCGGTAAAATGCCGGAATAAAAAGGCCTTGTAGTAGGCCTTATGTAGCCCATTTCATACTAATATCTTTTCCCCCCAAATTGTTATTACGGCGCAGGCCTTCTACACTCGCTTCCAGTTGACGAGATTCTAAAAAAGTTGAGAAAGAAAGTCTTTTAGAAGGTCGGGGAATATTTAATATAAAAGGAATGGAGAGCGTCTTGTACTGAAAGCAGTGATGTTAACTGTCCTTTTGTGCGGTATTTCATGTCCAAAATATTGAAGTATTGTTTTCTAGACTAGCTTTATGTTTTAGTGGATTGTGGAAACCCTTGCATGAAGGAACTTTCATCACCTTAAACTCGTCGCTGCAATAGAAGAATGTTACTCGTTTTATATTATTTTATTTTTTGTCTAAGTGCGGTTTTCACCATAAAGACGACCAACTTGAGCACAAAATTTATATGAAAAGGACTCAGTTTGAGTCCTTGAGCACAACATTTTTTTAAGAGCCATTCCACAAACATTTTTTACTTAGGTCAATAGCTTAGATTGTAAGGCTTAAAACTTATTGACTAAATAAAGGCTATTTATTTTATTTAAACTACATTGATGTAAAAATTTTTCAAACAGTAATTTCGTCTCAAAAACTTAAAGGGCCGTCTGGCAATTAAAAAATAAAAGTAAATATCACTGAATAATAAAGGTCTCTAAATGAGAGTTTGCTAAAAGCTCTTCTGTTTTTTCTAGCAATAACTACATAACATAATTTAACATTTAGCTTGTTAGAAACTCAACCGATTGCGTTGAAGCGTCAAACACAATTAAATGAACTCTTGTTTTTTATTTTTATTTTGCTACTTTTTTAACTTTTGTTTCTAGAACGCTTTTTGCGTTCTTATCGGTTGCTAACAAAAAAAACATCAAAGAAATATCAATATGAAGGAAGTTCGAATATGTATTGGGTGAATTAGATGGCAGATGTTAACCCTTTTAAAAGCTCTTCTTTCGAAGGCAAGAACAAATTTTTGGAAAAACAGGGTCTTACAGGTACTCGTATTCAAAAAGGGCGAAAATTTGAAGGCCTTTTGAATTTTTGATACTTTTATAATAATCGTACATATGAACATGTGTCTAGATGTGTTTGTAAGCAACTAACAAATATTTTTCAAAAATATGAAAGCATAATATTTGCAACTTAAACCAGAAAAATAAACAAAACACAAATGCTAAATTAACAATAAATGCCACTACATAAATACTAGTAAACTTACTCATACGTAAATCCTCATGCTCATGTTTGCCCAGTAAATCGAGGGTTAGAAATCGGGTTTCTCTTGATGTGAAATTTTCTAGTTCTGCTAGTTGCATTGAACGAGATGTTGCTGAGGAGCATTTCTGCTGTAGTTCTTCTTAAAAAAAACACTTTAAAGATTTTTTAAGAGAATATTATAGTATATTCAAATCTAAATGTACCACCCAGAAAATTTAAATGTTTAACGTTTCTATAGTCAATTGATTTTCCTTTTATCAATTTCACGAATTGCAGGCTAATTTAAAAATGCAATCGACGACCTACGGCATATTTGTGTTTAACTTCGAAATTTTTATAAAATTATAAAAATCAATACGATTAATAATAAATATATGCCGATTTATTCGGACAGTTGAACCAATTTGTATGTGTGTATGTGCTTTAGCTTTAGGGAAACTGATGAAAATTGTAATTCACAAAAACTGTACATATGTACACGTATGTATGAATGAGTGTGTGCGTGTATGTACATGTATTTAGCGGTATGTTATTTAGTTTTCATTTCAAACATTTTTTCTAAAGTATAGTAATAATTTATTTTTCTGCTAAATCATATTGTTATCCCCCTAATATTCTATCTTTATACGTGTGCCCGACACATATTTAGAATACTGGCTTAGTGTGAGTGTAAGTTTGTTATGTTTTTTTATTTTGCCACTGTAGCGGATAATCGCTAAAATAATAGGAGCTTAAATTTTGAACTTAATTTTGTAAATGTCGTTGTCAAAGCTTAACAATGAAAATGAAAATAAACAAACTTAAACACAAAAATTTTAGTTAAATAAATATTGTTGTTTTTGTTATTGTGTGATTTTTGTTACTTCTGCCTTTTAAAGCATTAATTTGAGTCATTGTTTTATGTTGTGGTTAATATTAAATAAGTTAAAATTTTGTGCGTTTGAAAAACATTAAAATTTTTTAGCAGTTCAAAAATGCAGCTAATTAATCGTTTATTGATGAGAAGTCATTTTCATCTTTCAATTAATCTATAACTAGAAAATAAATTTCATTTACGCCGTTCTGTTGTAGAATGTTAACAATTTTTAGACGTTACTTTGTTCAGTTAATCTATTTAAGATCCTGAATTTAAAGGTGAGCCAAAGCAATCGTAATCACATCCCTTTTTTATTTTATTACAACTTCGCAGACAACCTTTTTTTAATTTAGTATTAAAATTAAAAACAATTTGTTTCTCGTAGTTAAAAGAAAATTTGCTGCTTTTAATAATAATATTTTGTTTTAATATCTTTGCCTGTTAAGGCAAGCATTGTCGTAAAACTGATATAATTCTTTTTATATTTCACTTCAAATAAAATAAGTCATTAAATAAGCATATTATTTTTACTTATTTTTTATATAAAAGGCAGATATATGCTTACAGTGTTGCATAAAATTCAAAGGCTCTGTATTATAAAGAGTAAATAAATTATTTGTATTCAAATTGACAAATGTTTTCCTTAAAATATAATAATATTGTATTTTTTTCTTACTTATTTAAATTAAAAATTCTCCTGAATCTTTAAATCTGCTTACTAGTTTGCTTAATATTAAAGAATAATAAAATATTAATGTTTTCGTTTTTTCTTCTCAAGTGTAGCATCAGACCTTTGAGATCAAACTTTTATAAGAACAGAAAAACTGTATTAAATTCAGTGTCAAAATTGTTTTATTTGCCAATATTTTATATTTAAGGGGACATTACGACATACCAGCACTGCCTCTTTCTCATTGTCTCTTGCCAATTTTAGACCAACAACGTCGTCTAATAAATGAAGTACATGTACAAACGACTGCGAGCTTTTCCTTTGGTTAGATTTGTTTTTCCTTTGCCATTCATTTTAAAATTCAACTTCTATTTTGGACCCTGAAAATTGTTAAGTTGATTGGATTGTGTCGCTGTTTACTACACAGACATGTCTTTTGCAATTGTATTTGAAAAATTGTTTCAATGTGTTTAACTCTGCATTCATTTGTTTATTTTTTTTTCTTCTATGACGTGAAGACTCGTTTTGTTTAGTATTAAATGAAAAAGTGTAAGAGTGTTTGGAGTATTTTATTAATGGTGTTAGTTTTTTGGATTATTTGACGCTATATTACTACTTTATTATATAAATATTTACAATTATTTACTTTAGCCTACTCTTTCTTTATGTTGGCTCGATATTTTATTAGGGTTCCATACGCAAAGTGTAAAGACGGAACCCTAATTTTTTCGCAGAAATGTCTGTCCATCTGCCACAGGCTTCTATCTCGTGAACCATAATTTAAAATTATCACAGTGTAAGGGATGTTTTTTAGAACTTTCGTATTTGACTTCAAAAATTAAATTTAGAGAAATGTATAAAATCTTTATTTGAGTCGTTATAACGATCTATATAATTCATTGTTTAAAGATGTTGTAAATATTGACCGCGGCTACGCCTCAAATGGTTTATACGCTGGGTCCAATTTTAACATACTCTCTCCAACATATCGTATACCGGTATCTCAAGAATAAATAATTTAATATTGGCTTCCAGTGCGTCAACCCTTGCCTCTATAGACATAAGTCTTAACATAGCGCCACAAAAAAATTCTAAAAGCGTTCAATCGCACGATATAGACGGCCAATTGACCAGCTCCAAACGTCAAATAAACTGCGTGCTGTGGGGCATGTGGCACCGTCTCGTTGAAACGACATGTCAGCCAAGTCCAGCTCTTCCATTTTGGGTAAAAAATTGTAATCATCGCACAGTAACGGTCGCCATTCACAGTAACGTTCGTCCTGATCATCAGCAACAGTGGCGGATACTGCGGCGACATTTTCCTCTGTCCGCACTCTACGTAAACGTGTTTGTGGTTTATTGTCCAATAATGTAAATTTGGTGTGAAATTTAGTCACAAGATTCCGAATAGCCGCCTCAGAAGGTCGCCCAAACTGAACTTCAAATGGCAGAAGTCTCCGATGCACTTTCTTAACCGAGCATGAGTTTTGATAAAAAAAATTCAATAATCTGCAAGCGTTGATCATTTGTAATTAGATTCATGGTTAAATAATAGACCAAACTGAACATGTTTAACAGTAACATGATGCTCAAAAACAGCTGAGCTGCCAAAAGATATATTATTTTCGATATACATTCAATTTAATTTTATATTTTATTAGTCACTATTGAATAAGTCTAAAACTGATCTACCGAAAGCGGATAGTAGTGACAACTAAAATAGGCAAAGCTAATGCATTTCAAATACTTTTTATTTACAAACATAATTTATTTAATAGATCAATAAAAAAAATCCATGAAACAGTTGGTGTTAGAACGAAGTTTACTTACTTCACTTAAGCTCCATAACTTTTCTTATTCTGTCTTGTTTAAATTGTTTCTTTTTTAATTAAAATTGCTTTAGTTTTAATGTAAACAAACAGAATGTTGCCAATTAAGATCAAAATGTCAATAAGAAATAAATGAGCAAACATAATTAAAAAGCTAAATAAAACCAACAATACCTTTGTCTTCTCTGTGAATGTTTCTGCTTGACCAACACCTTAACAATGTAAATCAAATAAAAATAATGCGAAAAGTTCTGAACAAACAATTAGTTAAATCGCCGCCCCGCCTATTTACATCTAGACAATCAATATTAAACAAAAACACAATTCTTTTCATGACCATACAAAATATAAGACAATTTTTTTAATCAACACTGTCAAAGCTTCGAGGTTTTTTACACTGGAAAAAATGTCACCAAATTTGTAATAATATAATTTTTATTTGTATGCGTTACCCATCTGTAAATGTCGATGATATTGCATTTAACAAAAAGTCAATTTTGTGTATATTCAAACACTTTAAAAGCATTTTATGATAGCCAGTAATATTTTAAACTAAATTTATGTATCTAAATGAGAATGTTTTTACCATAAATAAAAACTTAAATTTTATTTATTAAAATTTCTTAGAATTTTTTTAAACTTTTTTCATTTAAAGATTTAGATGTTTTTCTTTTTCTTGCAACTGGCAACACTGATCTTTAAAATAATATTTTTTTGCACGAACTTTATCACAAGTTATCACAAATTTATTGTGAAGTATTCAGATGTTTAATATTTGTATGTATGTACAAATTATTTGTATATCATTTACAATTATTTTTTTTCTGTGTAGTCAAATGTCAATCAAAAGACCTTGTTTCTGCCTCTTTTAAATTCAATTTCACACCGCACAACACAAAATTCAATATTCATTCAATACTTTAAATAACGAGAAGATATTTTACAGTTTTAATGCTTTCGTTTTAACATTTTTTCGAAAAAAATCCAAACAGGAAACAGGCGTTTGAGTACGTACGCAAATAAAGACAAGAGAAATTGCTAAAGTACTTAAGGACAACATCAATATACAATGACGCAAGCAAAAAACAATTCGTAGAAATATCATTGGCAACAATATTCATAGAAACTTGCTTACGGGCGTGAAGCGTCGAATTTTATTACAAGCTGTCAAAGTCACACTTTGCACTTGACTCTATACAATTTCATAGCTAAAGGGACTTAATTCTAAACAATTCGTTTATTACAATATGCTTTTTTTAAATCTTCGCTCCGTCTCTCTTCTCCATCGCTTTTTCTCACTTTCAATCAGTGTTCCTTTTTTAACGACTTAAGGGCTTAAAAACAAGTTAAGGAAAGAAATATAATTACGCGGTTTGTGTCAATGTGTGTATAAAAAAAATAAAAATTGCAGTCAACACCTTCTTTTAAGTAAGGAAAGCTTTTGATTCCTTATTTATTAGAGCAACAATAAAAAAAAATCTTATTATATCTAAAAATTGATTGAATTCAAATGAAAAATGTCAACGTTGACTTTGATGCTAAATCATTTCTAATGTTTTGTAGTTTAAATAGCTCACAAATACGCCACCATGTTAATAGACAAATGGCTAAAACAAATTGAAAGAAGATGATTTAAGTAACAAGTTAACCTAATAAAGTAAACCAACCCTTCAACTCCATCTTGTACTTTATTTCCATCATTTGTTATTTTAGCTTTATAGTAATTTGTTACTGTAATGCTAATCCTTACGCCCTTTTTTGTTTCAACAGTATTAGAATAAGACAAGTATCCTGAATGTGTTTAATTTATTTAAAGTCGAAGAACCTGCATTTGAATCAATTGCTTATCCTAATACAAATTACAAAGATGTGTCTAAGTTTATTTGAAAGTATAATCTTTAGACAGACTTGACTGCAAACAGCCAATAAATAAAAATAGTTAAAAATGGTTTAAAGGGCATTCTGCTGAAATACGAATTTGCTAAATACATATTTAATACAAAAACTTTAAATATCTAAAAAGTAATTAATAATATTTTTAAATTAAAAAAAATAAAATTCTTATTACGAGGGTAAACTTATAAGTTTAACAAATTATTGTTAACTGGATAAATCGAAAGGCTGTTAATTTTTTACTAAAATTATTCGTTGGGTGTAAAGCATATGTTGATATCACTTGCATACTTATATTCATTCCAGCAGATACAAAAACACACACTCTGATGTAAAAAATATGTGTTAAGTAAATGTGGTATTACTTGAACCTGTCACGAGTCAATTGTATGTGTATTTATTTTTTTTTTCTACTGTGGAAATAATATTTCTTGTACGTTTCCTTCAGTTCTTACCTAAATACAAACACATGCATTAACCTTCCTATTTTATAAATTTCTTCGATTTGAACAAGTTCAGCACCTGACAGCGTTTGACACAAATCCTTAAAAATAACGACTTTAAACTTCGTAGGTCCCTAAGAAGGATTTTTTGTTTGTTTTAACAAACGCAATCCAACTCATGTTGTTCATGTCTGTACGTATGACAAGGAAACCGCAAGTTTTTAGTGGAATATTTACCCACATGATACAATTTTTAAATGTTTGTATAGATTTCTTATGATGCGGCGGCTGCTGCTGCTGCTGTTACTGCGTCAGATGTCAACGCTGGTGGAGTAAATGGCATAGAACACTCTGTCTTTTTAGGTTACCGCCAAAATGTCTTTTCAGGTCGATTTGACACCTTGATTGATCCTTTTAGGTTTGAGTTTTATGTATGATAAAAATAATGACACATCTACATATCGTCACCTTAACTGCAAACGGACGTTATAAAATAAATAGTAAGCTGATCAGAATTCTGTAAAGGAAAAGAAAAAAACAAATACGAACAACAACAAATTCAAATCGCCGTTGTTTTCATACATGAGTGCATTTACATGCACTTGTATGATTTTTTTTGTTATACAAATTTTTTTATATCATCAGATCTGTAAATTCAAAAGTTAAAAATTTTCATTTACAGACAAACCGATTTTTAGCTCACATACGCAATGATTAATATGTTCTGCGAAATAGAATGAAAACAAGGACATGATACTGTGCATGAAACAAATTAAAGTGCCTTCAAGAGGTCTCAGGCTTTTCGATTATTGTATTTGGAGAAACTTAGTTTTGGCAAAGGTCATCAAACATCAACTTCTATTTTAATCAAAGTTAAATTGAGTTTTTTCTGCAGTTACGTCCGTTTGCATTTAAGGTGACAATATGTATCTACGTAAAAAAAATTAATTTTTTTCTTCTGTTGGGAAATACAGTTAAAAAATTATTGAAATTTAGAAGAAAGTCCTTCTTGAAAGAGCAACCGAGTTAACAAAGTTAAATGAAGTAAGGAATACATATGCATGGATTTTGTTCGCTTGTAGATCTTTCAAAATATGCAAAATGTCTCCTTAATGCGTTCGTTCATATGAGTACGATGGAATAATGTGTGTGTGTGTATTATTAAGCATTTAGGAGTACTTCTTGAAGATGTGCTTACTTAAAAGAATGATGAATTATAATAAAAGAAAACTTGTTAAAGTTTCTTAAGGGAAACTACAAACTAACATATGATGCTTTTATTATGTATATTAGTCGTTTATTTATTTATTTATTTTGCAATGTCTTTTATAATTAATTTTCATTTATTTCCCTTGTGTGAAATAGTTTGATAATTTTACCAGGGGAAGTAAGTTTGAAGGACAAATATTTACGAGTTGAGCCTCATATTATTACTGCGTTTTTGTTCGCCAGGATTAAGAAATAGCAACTTCTTTCTGTTTTGAAATTTAAAAAAATGGCGGGCGGAGAAACTAAGACCCAAATAAAGAGTCAACTTATCCTGCAAAAGCCTATTAAAAAATCTCTGGAAATCTTCCTTTACATAGAGGATAATTAAGTTGCCGAGTCGCTGAATGAAGAGGAGACTATTTTGAAAAAAAATAGGCCAAGTGGTTTTCTATATTTTTTTTGTGTGAATATTGAATTCACCTAACAACTATATGCTTTAAAATTGCCTAAAAAAGCTTTAAACCAAAGAATATGTTCCTAAAATTCATTAACATTTATTTCGGAGCGATGAACTAGTTCTTTTGCGAATTTCAGTGGTGCTCGTGTCAAATTACCAAGAATCCTTTAGCAACCATTTGAGTAATTTTCTGCATGTATTTAATATTAAATTAAATATTTTTTTCTTATGATCTTTTAATTTAACTGAGATATTTTCCCATTTAAGTTGATAAAACTTTGAATATATTTTAAATTCAAGCCTTAGCCAATTCAATTCAAATAATGTGTTTTTTTTTAATTATTTTAATTAAAATACTCAATTTGCGGATAGTAGTTTGTTTCCATAAGTAAATATCAAACTTCTATTTTGTTGCGTTTACTTAAATGTGTTTTTCGAAATTTGAAAATTATTTTCTCGTTTCTTTTTGTTAAGTTAGCATATAAAACATTTATTATTTTCAAAGCAAGAATCAGTTGTAGAGTAAATAACTCTGAAGTCATTGTGCTTAAGTAAACACAAGTACTATTTCCGTTTCCGTTCGAACAAAAGCGAAAGCACAAATAAAATAATATACAAATTGAAAATATAAAAAAGTGTAGGAGTGTGAGTGTGTTTGAAAGTTGTTGTAAGAAACTGCGTTGAATTACCAATTACGAAAATTATTGTCATATAAGAAAATTAAATTTCACACCTTTACAACAAACGCTAAAAAATAACAAAAAATTTAATTCTTCGCAGTTTTGCACAAAAGAAAAAAAACATTATTATTTAAAAAGAAAATTTAACAGGAGTTAGAAATATTCATAACAAAGTAGAAAACAATTGTTAATTTTTTATACGATTTTCATTTGCTTAAAAATTTTGCTTTGTCGTGCCTCATCCTGCTGCTGCTGCTGCTTCTACATGAATAACGCTAAGCAACGTTCTTAAAGACATTTATTTCCCTCCCCTCTTGCATTTTGTTTCTTTAGCGAGTTTCCATGCAATTATGAAACCATCTGTGTGTAATTTTTGTTATTGTTGCTTAATATATTTGCGTAGAGGACGCTCTTATTTTATGCTTTTATAAGCATTAGTAGTTCAGTTGCTCATAATATTCGTTTTCTTTTTCGCTTTTATTGTTTTTGTTTGAAATTTAATTTTATATTTTGTTGTTTTTTTACTGGTTCTAACAAATACTCACCAAATTATACAAAAAATTTATTATTCTTATTGAGGTTTTCTCAAAGAATTCTGTTGGAATGTGATTATATTTACGAGATTTTTATTTTTTATTTTTATTTTTTTCATTACGTTACACCAAATTGCTTGGTGAAATAAAACAATGATTTTCGTTTGCTTTTCGTGGCATTTTGATGGTCTTCTTTTACGCTCATATTGATTTAAAGTGGCTTATTTAGGACATTGTCCGTAGTTTATATTTATTTTATTATTAGTATTGTCTATAAAAATGTTTGCTTATGTTGATTTAAATTTGTTTGTTTTCTGTTTACTTGTTAATTTATTGTTCAGCCTCCATTGAGACTTTAATACTTCTTATGGTATAATTTTTAAACAAATCATAGCTATAAAGAGAGCTTTAAAATGAATTAAATTAAAGTGATTTTGTTTTAAAATCCATAGAAAATTTAAGCATACAATAAAAGTCTAGACGTATGATTATTTTCATGTGTTGGCCAAAGTGAGTTTAAAAATACTTATACGCAGCTCTTCAGCTTGAATGATTTTCAATTAGAGATATGAGCTAGTTTCTACTCACGATTATGCACTCTTACTAGGGAAAAGAGTCACTCATTTTGCTTCTTATTTCTGACGTTCATGTACGCTCGCGTGAGTGTTACACGACATTATTCACGATCTCTGAAACTTGTGCTCACTTTTTAAAATTGCTAACACAAATGTGCTTTCATCACGAAACAGTCACGCAAATATTCTTCTTATTCACTCATAGGTGAATATGCATCTTCACTTGCGATTGAAGCAAATCATGTCAGTGGTGAAGTGGTGCCAGAATTAAAAAATATTTAACAACAATTTTTTAATTAATTTGCTTGCTGTTCATAGAATCCAAGCAATCGACTTGATGAGAAAATATGTATGGAAACCACTCGAATAACTGAGTAGTTTTCATACAAATTGTTTACTCAATTGTATGAACAGCACATAATATTTGTAATTAATATTTTTAAAAATGAATTCAATTTTTATCAAAACTTTATTTTAAAAAAAATTTATATTCTGATGTTATTAACAACATGGATGGATGACCTTTGCCAAAGCGAGCTGTCTTCCAAATACAATAATCGGCTCTGCTTTAAGGACATTATCAAGTCGTTGTTTTTATTCTACTTCGTAGAACATATTATGTGCTGTTCATAGAACCCAATCGATCGAATTGAGCGAACAATTTGTATGAAAACCATTCATTATTTTCTACTCAAGTCGATTGCTTGGATTCTATGAACAGCACATAAATCATTGCATATGTGAGCTAAAAGTCAGATTGTCTATAAATGAAAATTTCGTAATTTTGAATTTGTATAATAAAAAATTTCAAGGTTTCAGAAAATTAATGATTTTGTTTTTACCCATAAAAAGTGTCATTTTGAAAACATGTGTGTAAATGATAATGAGCGTCTTTAAAAATGTTTAAAATCAAATCTTTTATTTAATGTTGCAATATTAAAAAGCATTAAATATTTTTAATACAAAAAAATATCATCATTATGATGTTAAAATTACTTTTTATATATCTTTTATAAGAAAAAGACATAAAAATGTAAAACTTTGCAAATTAATACAATCATAAATATGAAATACAGACGCACTTTAACTTAAAAAAATAACAAAAAAAGCAGCTAAGAAAACAACGACAGGAAAGAAAAAGTTAAGATTACGTGTAAATTATATCATATATTCCCTCATATGAGTATAATTTACACGTGTTGGTGTAACCTAAGTGTGTATAAGTGTGTCATAATATCACGGAAGGATAAAAAATGAGACACAATTTTTCTTAGTTTAATTCTTATGTTTGTTTGTTGTATCTGAAAGTCTTATTCTTGAGATACTGTTGGTCTTGGCGATGCTGCTGAATGCCATCTTATCATTTTTGTAGCAAACAAATACCAAGATTTTGTTTGTGTGAATTATGAGCCAAATTATATAATACTGTTGTGTGTGTTTGTATGAGTGATTGTGTTATTTGAAGTAGAATAGTAGTATATCATTGGCTGTATAATGGTGTTGCCATTAAAACTTCAACATAAACTTCAGTTGTGAAAATTTGCTGACGCATTAAAACAGCCTCCAGAGTTGGCTTTTATTTTCTGTAAAACGACGACGTCTTGTTGAACTTGTAATGCTAATTTTAAGAATATTTTAGTCGAAGCTTCCTTTCGAGAGTTCTTAGCCAGAAGTTATAAAATGCGAAAACATACTGCACATACACACCTACACACACATTTATATTTATACATTCAAAGAGTTTACGACATTTACGTGTTGTGCATCCAAAAGAAGAAGGACAATTTATAAAAATAATATTTATGTATATTTTTTACGTTTTAGGGTCTTTATTTTTAATTTGAAAGAAATCGTTTGTCTTAAACCAAAAAAGGTATCAGATGAGAAGCAGTAGGAAAATGAAAAGCATTAAAAATATACTCTATATTTTGATTTTATTTTAACATTATAATAATTTGCTAGAATACGTGTTTCACGCAAAACTGTTGCATTTAAATACAAGCATTTCAAAGTGCTGAAATAAAACAAAATACAAAGTCGTATTAAAATATAGAACACATTTTACTGGCTGGTTACAAATTACCATCCCACTCCTACCATTCGCAGCGAAATAAAAGCATCCTTAAAACTGTTATAAATGTCATCAAAGTTTCAAACCAGCCAAACATAAAAAACAATTCTAAACAATAAAAAAGTATAAAAGTTTTCATAAGCACCCACTTTATAAATAATAATTTACATAATTTTTATTTCTCTTAATAAATGTTTGTTTCTATATTTTGCAAATTATAAAAAAAAAATTCAACCAACAAATTTCAAAGGGTTCAAAGTTTTCATTTTTATGGCATTTCAAAATTTTATGAACTTGACAAAATACTGAAGATTGTGTTTAATAAAAAAGTTTTATAGAAGTTATAAATATGAATTTTTTCTTACAATTTGCATTTTTATTAAAAGAAAAATACATATAAAAAATACATAAATATATACATATTGAATAAAATCGTTTCCAATATAAGAAACAGCTATTTGTGATATTGCTGAAAGCAAACTCTTCTTTATTGAACTTAATAAAATCTTGGTATGGATACAGGGATACTAGAATCCAGATAACCGATTGAGAAATACCTACTAGAACGGTCAACAAAATCGTGATCTTGTTTTCCGGATGCGCTGTAAATTCGGGTATTTTCTATTTGATTGCAAGAAGTTAAATTTTGTATGCGTATGTATTGGATTTAGTGTCATGTTCACAATGTTAAGAAAAACCTATTTCTATTATTTTGAAGTGTTATATGAATGTTGTTTGCCACAAAATGTTTTAGCATTATTATTTTTTATTCTATTTAATTTTGTTTTATTTTCCGAATATTTTTCTTGTTTAATTTATTTGAGTTTTACTTGTTTGAAATTTTCATCATACGTATGATTTATTTTTTTATATTGAAATATTAATTAATCATACGACCCCACCTAAGTTCTATCATATTGAGTTTTTATGCATGGTTGAAGTGATCAGAAGCCAACGTTGCGGAAAAGGGGATTATAGAAACGCAGAAGCGTTGAGTAAAGTGCAGTTTTCTTAAAAATATATGTTTTTCAACGTACGAAATTTCCCTTATACTCTAATTTATTTTTAAACGTTACAAATTGACCAGATAATTTAAACAACTACTGAACAATTTTGAAAAAAAGTATTATTTACTTGAAGCAAGAAGCACTTCTGCAATCTCTTTGTTTATTCTTTTATCATTTAAAGAAGTTCTAATAAATTTTTAAAAGTTTATTTAAGAGCTATCGTTGTTATATAAAATATTTTATTTGTTTGTTTATTACTGTCAAGATAACGTCAAATTACAAAAGCTTTTGAGCATTAAATATAAATTGTTAAGTCTTTGTCATATTAAGAGTTGTACATGGAAACACACACACACTCACACACACAAACGCTGAACTTTCGAACATGAAGCAAAACTCTTCTATTTTATTTTAGTCTTTATATTTTGCAAGTTTTATGATAAAAAAATAAAAACTTCTATCTATCTTAAATTTAAAGTGTGTGCGTGTGTGTCAATTTATATATTTTATATGTGTGTGTGTATGTGTATGTATGTATATTCTTTAATAAAAAATAAACTAGAGAAATGCTTAAGTTAAGATTGAATATATTTGTAATAATGTACTACATATTTGTATGTGAAAGTGTATGTATCTCTTTGCATGAGCATATCTTTTACATAATCAGCTCTTTGCTTTTCTCATATAAAAGAATTCGTTAGAAATGAATAAGAAGAATATTTATTTTAGTACAATTTGTTGTTTTTTCTCTTTTGTTTGTTTCTTGGCCTTATTATCGTTGTGTTGTGTTTTCATTATAACTCAAAGCATTTTACATAATTTAGCCCTTTTAAATAGAAAAGGAAGCTGATAAAAAAATAAACGCATAAGTTTCTTAGGCTAAAAGAGTCGTAAGGCTATACTAATTACACTGTGTTTGATAAATCTTTTCTACTTTTTTCTTTTTATTCTATAATTTTCCATCCATAATTATTTTTCTTTAATGTTTTTATATTTTAGTTGAGCAAAAATATCTAGAATTTTTTCCATACACATAAATGTTATTTTTTCGTAGTTGCTTTTGGACCGTTTTTATAATTTATCATAGAAACATGAGATCAAAACTTTTAAAAAATAACTCGATTAAAGGGATGGAGAAAAATAAGAAATAATTGATAATTTTTGCGCTAATTTTATGCCGAAAAAGGGTAAATTAAATTATTACAGTGAAGTGCGGTTATAGCGAACTCCACGAGACCGTGTAACATTTATTAAAAAGCAATGCTGAAATATTTATTTCTAATATGTGCTAAAGTTTGGCTCAACTTCAAATCTAACTTTAAAAATTTCTTTTTAATTTAATAAATTTTTTAAAACTTCAAAAAAATTTAATTAAGAAAGAAATATTGGAAGATTTTTAATATTCAGAGTAGCAGAACGGATGATTTCGTGCTGATTTCGAGGCCACACTACACCATCTCATCAGCATTCTTTGTTCTAGTTTACCACTTATCACAGTGGATAATATATAAAAATAATTATAATATGTTTATAAGTTTGTTAAAAAATTTAATTATTTTCTAATCGCTTTTTCAAACAATAGTTCCAATGGTTTTTAAAAATGTCTGGTATTTTGTTTTACTCCTTTTAAGCGTATAAATTTACTGGAATTTCTATTTTATATAAACAAAAGTTCGCTTTGACAAAAGTTCGTCAAAACCATATTCATTTCTATTATACATTTAGGGGAAAGTGCTGCAATTGGAGAAGGTGTTCGTTATAATTTTTGAAGTCTTGTTAGTTATAAGCGAACTCCACTGTACAACAAAAAAGATTCTGTAAAGTTTTTTTTTAATAAAAAAAAAGAAAAAGCAATTAAGCGTTTAGAGATGGCTGGTTGCCTAGAAAAATTAAACAATTAGCAAAGATGGTAAAAGGGTTAAATACCGTAAATTTAAAATATTTTATAACGGACTCAAAAGAAAAAATCTTAAACTTTGACCACTCCTATATATTTGATTTTTTTTATTAAAGTAAATAACTGGTTTTAAAGGCCAACTTTATTTGTTTTTGTGTTCATAAAATATTCTAAATTATTATGGAAGCTTTACGCATGACTTATCAAAGTGTAATAAATATATAAGAAAAATCGAATATGTATCCGATCATTTCATTATCTTCTGTTATGAGATGGCTGCCGTTTTTCTGCCAACACCCACCCGACCACTTCAAATTCGATGTGCATTTCAACACAACTCTGCTTTACTTGAGTTTATGTTGTTTTTATCGATAATATTGTCACGTATTGCAAACCTAAAATTATTTAACTTTTATATTATTTTCCATAAAGAACATGTATTAGAATACATCAAAGGATATACATTTTCTTTCTTCTTGCTTCTTGTTTCTGTTTCATCTTCTGTCTTTCACTTTTCTTTGAATCGGTGCATATATTATTTTGTTTAATGTACAAGCACACATTCTCTACTTCGTATATGCCAAACAAGAAGGTAAAACAAATTTAATAGCCTTAGAATTGCGTTTGAAAGTTAAACCAACTTTTTATATTTCAAAGTCAAAAGGGTTATATGATAATCATATTTAATGCGCTATTTTATCACAATTTGCATAAATAATTGAGCCTGATTAAAAAGAAAAAAAAACATGCGAAACGTTTCAATAAACTTCATTGATGTGAAATCTTATATTCTATTGACATTTCGTACTATTTTAAATTTTATTATCATAATTAATCTCTTTGAACAAATTTTAAAAGCAACAAAAAACAAATTGGAGATATTTGAATTACACCTTTGAAAAGGAGAGTGATTTCTTTTGCTGCTTCCCACTGTGGATTTTTTGACCTACGTGACCTTTATCGCTTCATTATAAAACAAAAGACAAAATTAAAATTAATGCTCGACAACAACCAGTTTGTTGCTTAATTCGACCATTTTATTTTGCATAGAAGTTTGAATTATTCCAAACAAAATATTTAACTCAACAATATTGGAAAGAAAACTTATAAAATTCAGTTCGTTCCCGATCGGCAATCTGTTACAACTTAAAGTTTTTACTGAGTGGCTCTATGGGAAACTGTAACAAGTTTTACACGACGAAAAAAAAAACAGGAGGGACTCCAATTCATGTGTATTTTTTAAAATATATTTTTGTTATCTTAGAACTCTCAATTTTATTTTGCATTCGTTCCGACCACTAGCCTGTCCACGTCTCTGTCTCTCTGCTTTCTATATCTGTCTCTTTTGACAACACTTACGCAATGTGTGTTTACCTATAAAAGCGGTTGGTAATTTTTACATTTAATTATTTGTTATAAAAATAAAAGTTACAAATGTTAAAATGATTTATTGGAATTGGCTCTATTGTGCTCTTAAAAAATATAATTATACCAGCTGATTGTCAAAGAATGCAAATAGCTGTGTGTTGCATATTTTTTCGCTTTGCGCTGCATTAAAAGTACTTTAGGCGACATGTACGAGTACATTTTATCTTAAATGTTAGCGAGCATCTGTAACACAACGCGAAGCAAAAGTTTTATCTGTCATGGCCTTTAGCTATTTGAATCTGTTTTGACATATGCATACTAATTTACCTTCGACTAGTTCGGTGTAACCCATTTCTGTCCGCGATAACAGATTTGGGCTGCTGCTCTCTTTTATCCTTATCTTTTTTACCCTTTTGCAGCTAATAACTTCAAATAAAAATTACCGGAACTCAGAAAATAAATTATGATTTTTCATTGCAAAGTCAGATGGTTCAAATATCAAATTAAAGCAAAAGGATTTTTTTTTTCAAAAACGCTAATTTTTTCAAAACTCTTTTGATCCCTAGAAAAATTTATTTAAAGATTTATTTTAAAATTCTTTTAAAATTAAGTTTTCTTCTTAGTTTAATCATTTTCTTAATTGTTTATAAGATTTTTTGTAGCACAAGGATCGACACTTAAAAAAAATTATAAAAAATAATCTTATGGTTTAACCTCGTTTTAATAGACTGTTGAAAATAATTTTAGATACTTACGGCAAGAATTGCAGTTGCTGTTGCTGCCTCTATCTGCTTTTAATAGTAAATAAATAATTTTATTATGAAACTTTATATTTCGTTTCACACGGGCACAAGCAAATTGAACTGAATAATAACTTAAAGAAAACCCAATCCTTCCATACGCACACACACACACACACACATACGTAACACATAAATACATGAAAACTAAAAGAACAAAGAAAATTAAAGTTTAGCAAAAGAATGAAATGGAAGAAAAGAGTTCGAGGCAAAAAGTAAAATATATACAAATAATTGAAAAATTTTAACTTAAGCCAACTTCTTTAAGTGAGACTGACAGGGTCGCGTACCTTATCCAGTGTATTGTAAATTTTTTGATTCCACTTGTTGTACGCGTGTGAGTTTGCAAGTGTGTTAAAGCAAATTTTGAGCATTAAGTTACGTTACAGTTACTGTGCATAAAAAGTTTTACTTGTATGTTCGCTGTCTTTTCTTAACATTAAATCCCGAAAGCTAAACTGTACAGTCAAGAAGAGGGATAGAGTTGAAAGGAGAGGAGAGACAAAACAAAACAGAAACTTAAGAATAAGGTTAACCCTCTAATACAATAGAGTGGCTTAAGGCACTATTCACAAAAGTTGTACTGACGCCCAATATATAATTTTTTTAATATTAAATAACCTTCTTTATAGTTGCTAAAAGATGTAGCAAAATATTTGTAAAAGGTTCGAATACTCTTAAAAGCTTTTTTTTAACTCTTTTATACCTATTTTTTGTCAAGCACGTGCATTTGCAAAGCAAAAAAATTATGCAGTTGCATGTTGTGTTATCAATTATATAAATTTTTGTGTTTTTGAGTTCCTCGATCGTAACAATATTTTTTTTTCTGACAGATATGCTTGACTTTAAGCATTTGGAAGTTTGATTTTTGTCACTAAATGTGTTTTTTGTACTAAATGCCTCAGGTTGTCTCAAGGCATTCACTAATAATTTCCTAATGGGAAGGTAAACGACTTATTGTACGGGCTTTCCCACATTTTTTTTTAAATCAGTGGCCCAAAAATACCCAAAAAATTTATTCGCATAATATTTTCCCATATTTTCTTAAGCCGGGCATTAGAGGGTTAAGGAAAATGCATTTCTGTACAATGCAATAGCAAGAATATCAACAATATTTTCCATTTCATGCTGAATTACTTTGCGGCTTTGTTATTTGTATTGTGTTGGTATTCGTAAGGTTGTTATGGTCTACACCTACTTTAGGACGTACTTGTATGTGTGCATAGACTTTTCCATACGAGCTTGTTTGTGCAGAGAGTTAGTTTAACGTTATTTGTTGTTATTTTTAGTTCTTACATGTCACTTAAAGTAAAGTTTTTGGTTTTTTTCTCTTAATTTTTCGTTAGAACGGTTGTTTAACTAACGCAGTATGTAGTTGTTATTGTTGTTATTAGAATACTACTCAAGACTACTTCTGTGATTTCCTTAGTGGTAGTTTTTGTTGTAAGTGGTACTATAATGCTGATAATAATGCACAAATAAAATAAAGAAGAGAAAAGTTTTCTTTTTTTTTTGAGCATTACATAAATTAAATAAAATTATAATTAATGATCAAAGTTTTGTTGTTTCTTTCATGCAAAAAAATTGTTTAGAATTTAACAAATAATTAAATATAATTTTTTGTTTCGCCATTAGCGAAATTTTTAAAAAATTCAACTCATTGTGAAGCAAAGAGGAACAGAAATGTTTTAAAGTTAAATGTATGTAGAACACAACTTTCATATTATAGTTAATATTTGGCTTAATGGTTCGTTGGGTGGGATGAGTACGTAGCGCGCAAACAACTGGATAAGATTTTCATTTTAAAGCTATAAAAAATACTTTGTTTTGTTTAAAGAATAAAAATAATTGTACAGATAATATGTATGTACTTACATAAATAAATACTTTGCAATGTTGTTAATTTTAAATTAGAACATTCTTAAGATGTTGTCTCTTTATTTCTGTTTTAAGATAAAAAGTTTTCATCACAATTATATGAAAATTATATGCTTGAAACGAAAAACCTTTTAGCGTTTTTTTAATTAGTACATCGTTTGACATGTATCACTAATGTGAACGTAAATGATTTATCTGTAAAAATTAAATAGTTAAAACAAATTTTCAAGGTTTTTTTCATGAATAATTATTTTTTTGTGATGAATACAAGTAGTCATCCTTATGGTTTTTTACGCCTCAATAAGAATTTTGAGTTTTTTTTAATATCCTTTTTTCATAAATTCTGATTTTGCAAATGGGTTGAAGTGAAATCTTTCACGAATTCGAATTTAAGAGGAGATAAAGAAGGCAATAGTTGAATCGCTCATTCCATAAAAATTTGTGGTTGTAGTGATCATGTTTTTTTTGTGGAGGCTATGATATAAAATTATAATGATTTTCCATTAAAATTTTTATTTTTGGGAATTATTGAATCACTGATCCTATTCATTATTATTCGTAAAAGATTTTCCACATGTTTATTTCCGTACAAAAATACTTTAATAAAACTTTTATAAACCCAATATTTTTACTATGAATAAGGCCTTTACCATTTTGGTTTAATTTGTAACGTGATTTTTCTCAAAAATATTTGATTATTAAGATTAATAATAATTCTTTTTGATAGTTGGCAATTAATTACTGGGTCTCAACTAGTTCACTGGAGCAGATCATCGAGGACCTAAAAATAAATTTGAATAGGTTTTATGGCCTTCGAAAGATCAGTAGATATTTTCCATATAGTTTTATTTATTTTGGCAGGATTTAAAAAGTAATTTTTTGTAATATTTTTCATTTAAAATTTTTAACCAACTGTGTCACTTGTAATCCGATTGGGAAGTTTTTGATGTATTTGAATACTTTTTTCCACGCCGGCCCAGTTGTTTTGATGTTTTATTTCAGACTAAATGTCCGTCCCGCCGTTTTGAAGTCTGTTGTTTTTTGCAAGAACTATTTAGAAATTTTTTAATTCATTTATAAATTGATTTAAAAGTTAAACAAATAAAACAAATACACATTTGTAACTTCCGTGCTTTTCCAAATAGCACACTAAAATAGTTTATCTGTTGTTTTCTACGGTAGTTCACATTTAATGACCTCTTCGCATCTATAACATGTAATTCTTTCCGTTTATTAGTAGATTTGTGTGTTTGTGGGTAAATAAATGTGTTTATATGTTTATTTTATATTATGTTTTTGTTGTTGTTCGTATACTGTTTCGATATGGTTGTTTTGGCGTTATTAAGACGCGCCAAACTACTACTATAGTAGGCGCCACAATGAACATAAAAAGAAGAATAAAATACCCCCGAAAAATGAAGTCTAGAACCCCAAAATTAAATGAAAACAAATTTTTTTTCAAATAATTTTATGAACATTGAAAGGAAAAATCAAGCATGAAACAAGCAAACACTATAAATGAAAGAAGAAAATTAAGAAGAATAACAACGAACGAAATTCACTTCACCCACCCCACCAACAACAATACGAAAAAAAAACAACAACGAAGCAGTACTTTGGCACAATAAAAAACAGGGTTTCAGCACCATTTTTCACAACAGCGATGTATAAAAAAAGGAACAACATGAATGAACAAAATCAAGGTAATAAATGAGTAGTGGATTTTAGGTGGCTTTTTTCATTTAATACGAAAGCCGGAATTAAAGCAGAAATCTAGAAAGTATTTGGTACATTTAAATGCTTGAAAAAGGGCTGCAAATAAAAATAAAGCAAAACTAATCATGATAATAGATGTTTTTATTAATAACCTCTTCCAAATTAATTCCAACTGCTGAGAGGGGCTTGTAAACGAATTTAATTTAAAAAAACAACAGAGATTTCATCTAAGACAACATAAGAACAACAAAAATATAAACATAAAATTATGATTGTTGGAACCCTTCCGAAATAAAAAATGAAACACAAATAAAACCTATAAAATCGGTCAGTTTCATGAATAAATTTTTTATGTTTTATTTCTTCATATTTAATTTATTTTTATTTGTATTTATGATTTTAAAACTGAAGTTGCACAAACAATTCTTAGCCATCCATTCTGCTCAATGGAAAGCAAAAGAAACACTGTAATAAATTTTTAACAAGATTTCCGGAAATTGAGTTTTTTAACTACCAAAGCACCGACACAAATATACAGACAGACACGCATTCGCTTCTTTATCCAGGCTAAAATGTCTCAACAGTAAAATCAGTTATGTTTAGTCAAACAAAATATTTATTACCATTTTTTTGTTTAATTTATGTTTTGCTGTTGTTTGCTAAAATGTTATTAGAGGTCCTACTGTAGTATTTGTTTTTATGAATTTTTCAATAACTCAAAGTAAGATAAACCAGCCAACGAAGCAAGTTGTTTCGTTGCTATTATATTTTGTTTTTGTTATTTTTGTTTTCTTTTATTGATAAGAGAAGATTTAATTTGATGACTACTTTTAGATAATGACCAAAGATTTTATTCAAGGCTATTTATTTATTTTATAATCCCCTTAAATTTATTTTCAAAACAATCATAAAGTAATTTTTTGCTTGTACTATATTATAAGAGATTGTTTCAATTCTAAAGTAGATTTTAATTAAAATGATGGTTTATTTTATAGAATTTTTAAACATACTAAAATGGTTGCTAATTAGCTTTTGTTTTATAGGATTTAAAGTATTATTTATAAATGGGTTTCTGTGTCCTTGATTATGATCTAGAGGCTTGTTTACATGTATGCAGTACATGAAATAATTTTAAAAGCACTCAGAGCTGTCATGTTCTTTATGCTCCAGGTAAACTAGAAAAATGGAAAACTAGAAATAAAAAATGTGTTTTTCTAAATTTTTCTATTAAAATAGAAGTTAAACTTCAAATCCTCAATACTGGCAGTCCCGGTAATGCTAGTGGCATTAATTTTAAAAAGTTCAAAATAATCAGCCAGCATTGAAATCCTTAAATCGTTGAGTGTACAGAATGCAAATAATTTTATTTTATTTTATTGAAAAAGAGTTTTCAATTGATGCACTAAAATCCAGAGTTTGAGTTTGTTTGTTTATTTTAGAAATTGTTGAAGGATTATTTAATTAAAATATTAAGTTGCTATATATTTTCAATACCCATAGCAGGGGGAGTGAGAGAGAGAGCGAGGAAGGAGGAGACAAGTCAATATAAAACTGTGGTGAAGGCAGAATGCTCTAAAACGCTTTTATTAATTTCCTAAATAAATATTTGTATTTTCAAACAATGATCTCTTCTATTCAACTCAACTCAAATATTCACTTATACCATCACATACATTTGTGCACTTGTGTTTGGATTTGTCTTTTTATCATTTTGTATGAATTTCGAAAATTGATTCGTTTGCTGTAAACAGTTTAACGCCAATTTAAAACAAAATTTACAGCTGTTTTTGGTGTATTCCTTTGATAACCTCAACCCTTATGGAAATACTTAAATTGTACAAAAAAAATCAAATCCTCTTGGAATTTATTTCCATTTCGGCTTTTTTTTATGCAAGCATTTTTTCCATCATTCAAACTTGTGCTTTAAAGTACACAAAACTTGTACAAAAGTATTTCCGTGCATGTGTTTGTAGAGCTCTAAATATGTGTGATTTGTAGTCAAACTCTTGTTGAAGGAAATTGAGAAATGTTCTTAATTTTATGATTGGTTTCTGATACTTGTTTTAACTCGTTGTAAATGTTCGTTTGTTTATTTTCTCCTGCTGTTTTTATGCTTAAAAAAATTTGTCTTGCAATCCCGCAGTTTCCGCAACTTTTATATAGTGTGTATACTTACATATATTTTTTTGAAGTCATAAGTTTAATATTAAGCTGCGTAATTTTTTTTGGTATATTTTCATCATATACATATAAACTTTTCCATCCTTGTAATCATCAACAATTGGTTGAGGGGAGCTTTTTTAATGGAATTAAAATTTAGAAGGGTAATCGTCAATATTAAACTTAATGAAAAAAAGAAGAAAAAGAAAAAAAAAAAACGAAAATTTTAAGCAAAATCAAACAATATTGTAGATTGTAGAGCTTATGGGAATAAATGCCATAAATCATGGATGCTGATGTCATCAGTTACAGCATTTTGTGGGACAAAATCAATTTATTCCTTTATGCAGAAATTAGACAGAGAAATTCAAACGTATAGACAGAGACTGTGCACTGACACATTTATTCGGAAAAAGGGTTGAAATTTGTTTGTATGAGAGAATATTAGTAATATTTTTTTTAACTATTAGTTGCATACATACAAACATAAATTACTCACATGTCGTTTACTAAATAAAGAAATTGGAAATTGACAGTATTTGTAGAGAAATAGTAGATGGAAATCGGTTTATTTCATTTTGTTTTGATAAAGTGAAAGTAATTACTTTGAAGATTTTTGCTGTAAATATGAGGAGTATTCCCAAATTCGTACGTAAGTGAAATTTAAAATACAGTTACATAGCTTCTGCCGGGTTTGAAAAACTCACAAATGTTTCCTTTTCATTTCCACTCTGCAATAAAAAAGTGCAAGTGATATTTTGAAAATTTTATAAAATAAAATAAAAATAACTTTATAAAAATGTTCGAGGCAACAAATAAATGCTAGATTCCATATTTTCGTTTATTAAAAAAGTTGAAGGTGACGCCTTAAGGAATGTGAAATTTTAGTTTCGTAATTTTTTTTAAATGGAAGATGCAAAACCACGCAATTGCGAATTCGGAAATTCTTTTTTAAATCAAATAAAATGAAATGGACTTCATAGACTATTTTTTATTTGTATTTTTCGACAAAAGAATATTATTTTTTGAGTTTCTGATTTTATGCAGAAATTATGATCATATGACTAAAAAAAGACAAATTATAAGTTTTTTTAGCTCACAATGTTTGATTTTGAGTGTTTTCAATAAATGGATTTTGATGATTTTGGTTGATTGTAAGTCTCGCCAGTAGACAAAAAAACCGTGTGTGCTAAAACACGGATTTTAATCATTAAAATTTAATAAAAAAAAACAATTTTTCTTATGGAAACGCTTAATTTACGCTAAACGCAAACTTATGAGAAATTCAATTTTGGAAATATATATTTATTTCTACACGGAAAAATAGTGTGTGTAGAAAATTGTTGTATTCGCACAAAGTTATTTATTTTCGTAAAATAAAAAAAGCAAAGGAACTGGACGAAAAGTTCAAAATTCTGTGACCAAAAAAAATATCTGAACATTACATTTGTTTAGAGGCTCTACTCTCCACTGGCATTTAAGTGGACAGAGTAGAAAAGAGACATTGCGGAAAAGCCTCCACTTGTTGTTTTAACATTTCTGTAATAGTCAATAAATGTAAAAAAAATCCGTGTACTCCTCTTTTAGAACTCCGTTCTGGCAAACGGAAATTTTCTTTTAAAAATTTACCAACCGGAATTTCCGTAAGATTTTTTACACACAGTTCTTATGAGAACCTGAATTCCTGTAAGAACTCTGTATCAGCATTAAAAACTCCAACAATTTTTATATGTGGAAAGCCTCTAATGTCAATTTATTGCTCTAGCTACTTCTTATACAAAATGAAAGGTTTCTTCATCAAACTAACAATTATACGTTTCGTTTATACGCACGTCTTATAAAAATAAAATAAAAATAAAAAAAGAAAAAATGTATCAGGCTGCCGTATAATTTTTGATTGTAACTAACAATTTCGCGTAAACAATTATTGATTGATGACATTATTCCCACTGAAATGTTGTCTGGAAAATAATGGAAACCTATTATAACGACGCTATGAGGAAATAAAGTATATGACATTTGAGATTTTTCATGATGCGACAGAGCTGCTTGTGTTTGTTTATTAATAAGCAATTATGAATACATAAGTAAATATTGTGCAAAATACAATAACAAAATAAATGTTAACCATTGAAAATATTTTATTTCATCCATTTCGTACTGTTTTTTGTAAGCATGCCGATGTTATCTGTAGCAATGATTATACTGTATTTGCTAACCGGCACTACTAAAGAGTTTATAATATTTCTGCATGCAATCCGCCGTAAAAACAGTGCGTTAATTAGTTGTAAATTATTTTATTTGCAAATAGTTAGGCGTACAAACTTAGTAATAGATCTTCTTCAGGTCTTCGTCGTTTTTTGACTATTTTTTTTTTAATCCATTCTGCTTTATTGTTTTTGCAGACAATTTGCAAAGCTTAAATATTGAAGTGGTGACAAGAAAATCTATGCACATTTGAATGCAATTATGTACGTATGTAGCTCTTCTTATATTTTACAACATAGAATTTTTACTTTTCAAATTGGAAAAATCAGTGTTTGCTTTTGTTAATACAGTGAATTGTTTTTAATTAATTTTTTTTACATGTAGATATACAGAAACTTTCACTGTTAAACTAAAAATCTTTATACATGCTCTTCATTGGTGCTTATGCCAAATCATTAGTATCC
This sequence comes from Gymnocheta viridis, assembly GCA_956483585.1. Classification (NCBI taxonomy): domain Eukaryota; kingdom Metazoa; phylum Arthropoda; class Insecta; order Diptera; family Tachinidae; genus Gymnocheta; species Gymnocheta viridis. Next base: position 86,731,453 of record OY101444.1, read on the forward strand.
TTTAAACCATATTCTTGAAAATCTGCGAAACCTCTTGCTTTAACTATACAGCAACTTTCAAAAATAATATGGGAAATCCAGTTTAAGCGTACAAGGCTTTGAAACTTATATAAAAAATATCACAAACAAATTACATTCGGTTGGAAAAATTAACTGGCAGCCCTGAGGAGCTTATGAATTCGGTAGTTGAATACGAATTTGGTCTGCATTTAAAATTACATTTTCTTATTTTTTGTCAAGAATATGTTTCTTATTGTAATCGTTTCTAAGCTTGATTCTGTGAACCGCTCTGCTCTGAAGAATTTTAGATTCTTAATCTTAATTTTATAAAGTAATTTTTCTTTCACTGTAGATACCCTGAATGGTTAAGAAATATTTACATATTTCATTTTCTTTCTAATTGATGAAAAATATTTAATTGAAGTAAAAGTTAATTATATTTGAAGGCAGCAAAGCATGGATGTGTTTGTTGCTACGAACAGCAGACTATAAGAAATAATTTGGCTAAAAATTCGTTTATTGGCGAAAAAATGTTTTTTTTTCAAGTTTTTCTTTAAAAGCCAACGAACCATTTTTGTTCAAATTTGAATAAACTTATGTTAGATAAAGGGATAGCGGGATTATGTGTTTTTGTGTTTTTTGTGTTTGTAATTGTCTGCTTTGTTTTTCTTTAAAAGTTTTCTTACTTACATTCAGCACATTACTGGCACATGCATGCATTTAAAAATAAAAACGAAAGGAAAAACAAACAAAACGCTCATCGTGGCGTATGGTTACGTTAATTTTACGTTCATTTCATATGTTGGCATCATGCTAAATTTATGGGAGTATTTGGCCAAAAAGGAAATACTTTGGTGCCTGTGTTGGTGTAAATTTGAAGTCGTGAAATTTCTTCAACAAAAGACAAGACAAAGTTTCTGTTGAAATGTTCTTGAGCACTAAAAAATAAAAGAAATTCATGAAAACATTTAATTTTTGATGGAAAAAAGGAACAAGGTAGATAGATACCCACCAGTATGCATTTAGTTTCCTGTTTAGTTTTGTCTCTCTCACGGTTGACTAGTTCTGTGTTTAAATACATACATACATACTTACCAACTAGATACATCTGTTTATGGTTGAATGTTTTTAGCTTATTTGGGTAACTTGTTTGTTGTTATCTTGGCGTTAAATTTGTTTCTACTTTTAGCCACCACTGCCGCTTCTACTTTGTCTACCGCGGCTGCTGCATCTTCTACTGTAAACTTTTTGCTGCTGTTGTTGTCGTTATTGCTGTATTCTTATTATCATTTACTGCTATTTTTATTATTGTTGTTGTTGTTGTTTAAATATGTCCCTTGGTAACGCAAAAATATTTGTCTTTAGTTTGTATTTTAATACAGATTAGTTTGTTGTTTATAATAAAGTGGGAAAGCGAGCGAACACGCCCCAAAATTAAAAAAAAAAATTTCTTTAGAAAAAAAGAAAAGTAAAAAAAATGAAAAGCATTTAAGATCTAAACAACATAAAGCTTTATTGTTTACTTTAAGCTAAGACCAAATAATTTTGCTGGGAATTCTTGAAATAAAGTTAATTTCAACTAAAAACAATTTTAGGATCTTAAAATCTTACTACACAATTTAAATTTTAAATTGCGCTGTTTTTACCTTAAAGATTACAAAATTCAATTTAAGTGTAAGAATGAAAAAAAATATTCTTAAAATTATTTAACCTTCTTGCTCGGGTTAGTGCATATTTTTAGCTCCTGTAAAATGGAAAATTATGTTTTGGCACGTTTTTTTATGGCTTGTCTATCTTTTAGTGTATATCATCATTGGATGCTGGCTGAACTTCTACTTTTTGATGTTCAATGGCGCTGACAACCCATCATGTTGTGCTTTGTTTCTTGCCATTGTCCTTGTAATACAAAGCATGCATTAAAGCCACCACAAACCAGCTATTCTCTTGTTTTTTTTTACTTCTTACATGCAACAAATAGTTCTTGCGCGGTGTTTTTGTTAGTGTCATGATGAAAAAGAAAATCTTATCGAATCGGATGAACTAATAATCGATTAAAAACAGTTACTTGAAATCTTTAGCAATCTGGTAGAAATACAATGACACTTAAAATCGTTAGAATCGAAAGTTTTTCGCTCACATTACAGCATTTTCTGCTTGAAATATGACTTTCATTTAATTTTGAAATTTGTTATATAATGAAGGTCGGAGCAGAAAATTAACTTGAAAAAAATATTAATTTTATGTGATACAAAATAGAGATTTAAAAGCTGAAATTTCGTTATATTGCATTATTTTCAACGCTTATTCGAACACATGACGAGGATTCTCACCGAAGACAACTGGAAAGTAATTTCTTAAAATTTATCATATAACAGTAATTACGGATGGGAATCTGTAAATTGCTGTCCCATTATCTTTTTGACTTGTGAATGAAATCGAATCTTCGACTCTCATTAGAAATCATGTTACTAAAATTACTTTTCCATTTGAAATGCTATAAAATATTCTTCTAAGCACAGTGTCACATGAATTTGTTGTAATGCCGTCGTCACCTTTCTTAATTTAAAACAAATTTCATTTCAGAAAAATGAAGAACATGCTGCAATGCATTTTCCGTTTTACCTTTTGTTTTATTCTAGTTTTTGTAAAACATTGATGGAATTTCCTTCTAAACCCGTTAAATAAATGTAACACAAAAATGGTTCACAACCAAAGTGTTTCCGTTGTCTTCGAACCAACCGACAACAAAGAATGAATGTACGAGCCAACGTCTTTATGCAATTTTCTACAGGTGCAGAGCGGGCGGCTGGCTTGTTGCAGGTTTATTGTTGTAAGAAGGAGAGTGGGTGTTGATTTTAATAGTTTGTCTACATAATGATGACACTGGTTGAGTTTAAATCCCAAGTTTCATGCAATTTATACTTACATGCCAGTGTGTTGCCTGTCAATGGCATTAAAGGATTTTTAAATGGAAAAATTGTGATGTAAACTACAGGACTACATTATTATTATTTTCTTGTTTTTTTTTGTGCAATGAGAAGTGCAGTAAAGTATTTTTGATTTATATTAAGTAAATGTCACAAAAGCACTCACACAAACACGTACACACACACAGCCACACACACACACATCCACACACACACACACATGTGCTTACATAGAGTTAGCAATAAAAATCGGAATTATTGTCATTATGCCAAACAATACAATAGATTAGTTTTTCATTTATTTTGCCAAAGTTTAGTAACCCATTATTTGTCTTTCTACTCATATGGATGTTGGTTGTTCATGTATTAGGGTGCAACATAGTTCAAAATGAATTATTTTTTAGAAGTTTATTGGTTTTTTTAGAAGTATATATATTCCGGACCTGATTGGCTTTAAATGATGCAATACGTGACTGGTTCCGGTTTTCTTTTTCAAATCAAAAATTTTTTTAAAAGAAGGAAAGTCACTGAATTTAAAAAATGCTTTCTGCCTTAGAGAAAGTTTATTTGTGAGATACTCGTACTTGTTCTTCAAACAATTGATGGGACGAGTACTTTCAGAACAACTGTCAACCATTTGCCGCAGGAATATTTTAATTTAAAAAAGAGCAAAATTTTCTATTACAGTATAATTTATATTTCTTTGGTCCAATGAGTTAGTTTTTTGTATTCCAATAGGAAACTGTCTATTGCTTAAAATACTCCTTCATTTCAAGTATCACCTTAATATCTTTGCTGCAGCTTTCAATCTTTGTTTTGTTTTTCTATTTATATTTGTTTCATACTCCACTTCTATATTTCAAATCACAATATTTTATTTTGCTGAACTTAATGACAATATTGTTGCCAAAAAAAGAAAAAAGTCCAAAATTGAATATAAAGAAATTTAATATATTTAATGGATTTTCAATTCTTCAGTGAATAATATAGTGGAATTCAATTTTCGAAAGAAAACATAAATTAATGTGACAATAACAGAAATAAGCAAAGGAAAAATTTACAAAAAATAAAGGCCAAATGCTTGAGGTTGAGTAAATGAAAATAAATTTGTGTTACTTTTAAAAAGTTGAATTATCTGGTTTAAATTTTTAATATTAAACAAAATTGAATATTATTAAAAGAAACGCACAAGTAATAATCACTATTTAAATGACTGTCTGTTTTAGTACGCAACCGTCTAAAACAGAGTGAGTAAAAACCTTTTAACAAATTTTACGAAACGAATGAGTATTTTCAAACATTTTTCTTTTTTATTATGACGGCTTTTAAAAGCAACTGAAACAACTTTTCCCTTTTAGATAGATTTTTTTGTTATTAAAAAAGTTATACGAAATTTTATTTATATTTAAAAATTCGACCATTTTGTTTGAAAAAAAAAGAAGTGAGAAAAAAACTTGTTACAACTGTTGTTGGAAAAGCACAAACGCGATTTGCGTAAAACAACGAATCTGAAGTACTCTATAGAAAAATTCTTCAAGCAAATGAAAAGCTACATTGTGTATGAGGTTGTTCTAGGAGACAGTCAAGGCTTCTAACTTTTTAAGTCTTATTAAAAATTACTCAAAAATAAATCATTTTTTAGAACCATCGAATGCAGGATTCTAAGAGGACTCCAACAATTTTTTTAAATTAAGTTTAACAGTTAACCCATGCGATTTAATGTCTTGATTGTATCGTGTCAGGTTTTATTTAAACTATTTCTTGTAATCGCGAAAACACTTTTGGACATAAATAAGTGTTTGTCTGATATCTCAAGAAATATATGTATATGTGTCAATATTTAAAAATGTGTTACTTGCGATGTTATGAAACTAAATAGACCACTCAAGTCGTGGTCGAACAAAAAAATACCAAAAAATAAAAATAATAAATAAAAAAAAGGAACAGAAAGCGTAAAAACGGACCAACCAACATTATGCTACAAAAGTAAAAAAAAACTTTTCACTTTAACTACAAATATGTGTGGATGTATGTGTATAAAGACGCTTTGCATTGCTGGCTAAATGAACTGAAAAATCATAAAAAATGAAACAAAGAAAAAATTAAAAAAATATAAATCCTTAAAAAACTTTGCTGTAACAAACAAAAAGTACCAGCAATATACTAAATATAAATAAAAGTCGAACACATGGTGTCATTTAACACACACATGCAATTGTTTGCCTGTGTATGTGTGTATAAAAGAAAAATATTAAAAAAGCCATTAAATCCTAAAAAAAAAACTTTCAAATAAATATAAAAAACTGTAAATAATGTTTATTATGAAAATGTTCTTATCCATCTTTTTAACGTGAAATAATTAAAAAACAATTTTGAAAGAAACGCAAATTTGTAGAAAAAAAGCACCGTAAGCAGTTTTTCATAAATTGCAGTTTTACTTGTTAGAATTTGAAAGCTAAAAAACAAAAAAGGGAATTATTTTATTGGTTGAATTCGAGCCAGACCAGGGATACATTTGTATTATAAATTTAACTGATTGTATTTTTACAGCATTAAATTTCTGTTTAAGTTTTTTTTTGTTTTATATGCAATTTTAAACTGCTAAATAAAATCTAATGGATTTATTTTGTGGTTTCAATGCACATACTTACATATTTATTTTTATTAATATTTTTTATGTATTAATTGAAACACTCATACAAATATTGAAAACAATTAAAATACATTTCAATCATATCCTTTTACTTTTTATTTTAAATGCAAAATGCAAATAGTTTTAATCTAACATTTTCTTTTTTTTTTTTGATTTTGTTCTATATAAAATAATGTTTATTCATGCAGTTTTTATGTATTCGTGTATGTATGTGCATGTGTTTGTGGGCCTTGTATTATCTAAAAAAACGAACATAAAAATTGCATATTTTTGGCAGTTTAATAGATAAAAAATTAATGAAATCAATAGAAAAAGTAATTATAATTATTTATTATTTTATCAATAAATGTGTGTATGATTTTTTTAAATAATATTGTTTATGAAAAACTATTAAACAAAATATTTGGAAATAAATTGGAAATATTTTCCATCAAAAACTGTTAAATGCCAGTTTACACGTTTACAGTCGCACGAACAGAAGAAAACAGAAAAGTTCAAAGAAAAGTAAATAAAAATATTATGCGAAATATTATGCTGATTGTAGCCTCGATTCCTGCTTAGACCCTCAGTGTTTCTGCAGACAAAATAAAATAACGCAGCTGGTGTTTGCTAAAAATACACCGTGCACATCTTATGAAGTTCGATTCTTCAGGAATCAAATGAAAAGTTTTGTCACAGATTTCCATTCCGATCCAAAGGATTTTTATTTACTTACTAAATATTATAAATTATATTATAGTTAAGCTTAACGAGGACAGTGAAAGATATGTCATGATATCAAAAGGGTTCATTCTTCTATAAAAATTATCATTGCTTAATGTACGAGTACAAAAGAGTTCACACAGGGTCCAACTAAAAGTCGATAAAACCCAAAACTGTGTAATTTTCCAGCAGATATCTTTCGGCCACTTAAATGTTCAATATGAAATGAGCAAATGAGCCCTATTAGATAACGCATAAAAGTACGAAATTGGTCATAACTTTGACTTCGGATCACTAATTAGAATTCATACAATAAAAAAATCAAATGATGGCGGTTTTGTGTTTCTAATACCCCCAAGAATATCCTTAATTTTTTTTATTAAAATCTATAATCATTCGGCACATTTTTTTAACTAAAATTGTTTGATTTCAATTGGAATAACTTAATACCGTCCTCGGCACAAATTTTGACATGAACATTTTTTATCTTTGAAAACAAAATAAATTTTTACACACAAAATATTCACAACATGAACTTTTTTGACTGGAAATGCAAATGGCTTGCATGCCCTACAGCAAGGAAAAAGAAAGAATGTTTTTAAATATATAACGAAATAAAAACAAAAAACTGTTGATCTACATAGTGAGATGACTAAAAAAAATGCGAAGATAAAAATAATATTTCAAAAACAACATGAGTTGCATGCACTGTGTTATCAGACAATAAATGAACAGAAAATAAAGAAAAGTAGAATGAGAAATGAAAGTAAAATTTTGTATGTAAAAGGTGTATGCATACTTACTTGTATATATATTATTTATCCTGCAGAATAAGTATTTCCCTGGCAAACACAGAGGATCTAAAGAGAGAAATATATGATTACCGTTTAACTGTGCTTGTTTTGTTGAACCACTTCAAAGCACTTGATACTGTTGATCTTACGATCCTGAATATAAAATTCAAAAAATTCATGAACTTTTCTCAAACCTCCTGCTGTCATCTTATCTTGAAGAACACTTGCAGTGTGTGGAGAGCAATAATATGATTTCAACATTTCTTACAATACAAAGAGGCGTACTGCAGGGATCGATAATAGGCCACCTACTTTTTCCAATAGTTATAGCTAGCGACCTACCTGCGCAGTTGCTACACTCTAAAATACGTTTTTGGGCTGATGATTCACAAATATGTATGAGTAGCAGGTACGACGACACAACAGAAGATTGCACAGCAAAATTTGATAGTGATTTAAATAGAGTTTTTATTTGGGACACACAACAAATGGTCCCAGTTTAAATCCAAAGAAATCGAAGTGCATTGTATTACGAAAGAGAACAAGTTAAATAATTGTAAAGTCTAATGCGAACATATTTCAACCTGGGATGATCACGTAATATATAACTGTGTTAAGACATATTCCATGCTAAAAATCCCCTGTTAACTCAGCATTACACTCCAATGAAAGTTAGCTTAATAGTGGCTAAAACACACTTAGTGCCTTCATTATTGTATGGATATAAAATTTACTCCTCCTGTTATGCAGAATTAAGACGCAAGATAAGTGTCTTTGCTAGTATTATATTTGATAGTATACCAAACTTAGCAAAGAAACTTTACGATCTTAAATTTGAGGATGACCTCCTGAAATTTATACATCGAATTATTATCAAAAAAATTCCTGGATAATCTTTGGCAGCTTCAAACGTACTAATAATCGGAATCTAATGGCTGGATGACAGTTTGTGGTTAATTATATCCGTCTCTAGGACAACAGTAATTAAAAATACAAGCTAAAAAAACTGATCTTTGAGCAGATGTCGTAATTACGTTTTGTTCTAAATTCTAATAGTATGCGAACAAAAAATTGGTTATTTCCATAAAAACATGTTTCTTTTATCTTATTGTGTTTATTGTTTATTGTTTATTGTTATTATATAACTCGTATTAAAATAAAATTATTTAATTTAAGCCCTTATTGTTTATCACAAAAATAATACAATTAAAACATATAATTTATACTTCATACAACGCCATGTTATTTTAAGACATGAGTCTTTTTACACAGGATAACAAATAAATAAATGAATGAATAAATTAAGCTCTTCTGTTTAAAAAGTACCTGAAGGATCAATAATTCACTAAAGCGAAACTGAATAAAAGTTGAAAGAGAATTTATCTAGCTGGGTACTCTGAGATAGTAACTAATTTTTAACAATAAGCCTGAACATTGCATACTCGCTTAAACAAATTTCCTAATTTCAAGATTAAATTCATGTGCATATTTGAAAGGAAAAAAACATGAATTCTTGAATAGCGATTTCTCAAGCTTTATGTATAACTAAGTTGTTGCTTAATATTGCCGCCGGACATTTCCTTTCTAAAGTTGTTTTCTTTTACTTATTTAGCTATTGTTAGAAAATCATTAAAATTTTCCACTTGCAATCTTTTTTGCACATTAACACTCTAATCTTTTAGACATTTACCCTTTCTTTACAGTCATGAAATTTTTTTTGTGCTGTCCGTTGTTCTTATTGTCGTTTGTGTTGTTTGTGCTGCTTTTGTTCCTTATTTTATATGCCATTTATGAATGGGATACACTTTGTGTGTTCTTTATTTGACCAACGACCCTTTATAATCATCGTTATTGTATACATTTTATCATATCATCAACTTAATTTGCATTGCACACAAATAGTCACTAACCCACACACACACACACCAACTTAAATAGACTTATAAAAAGACGAAGCTGAAAAAAACGGTAAAATTACACATAATATTATGCGATAATGTGTCTGTGTTTGCACATCCTTTTTATTTTGGAGTGTTTATGGGGCTTATGTTTGTATGAGTGTGTGTGTGTGCGGTCCTTCTTTCTATACAATTTTTAAATAAACACTGCTCTATTTATTTACACACAAACTACTTAAAATATGTATGTGCATAGTTTGATAAAAAGGAAAAATAAATTTACATGTTGCGGCCACTATAAAATGATGACAATATTAAATTTTTTTGCTGTTTTTTTGCTTTCTTTGTGCGGACTCGTAATGTGTCCAGCCAACAAACAGTGTGAAATAACGTTAACGATGCGAGTAATTTGATAAAGAAAATATGCTTCAACTTTCTACTTCATTAAAACTCTAATACGCATATCCTGGTGTTAATAGTGATTGGTGTCGGTCAGTTATAAAGAATGAAAATATTTGTAGGAAAAATTATGAAAAAATGAATTGGAATTGTAAAATCTTTTGTTCATTGTTCATCTACTGAAAAGAAATTTATAAAGAGCTGTAGTCTCTTTGATGATGAAGAAGTCAAAGTGTTCTATGATATAGTTTTAAAAAAATCTATTTGTATTAGATGGATGTATAAATACAGTGATCGCATGATCGCCTGTTTAGATGTGGTCAAGATTAATGTGGTTATAGCTGGTGAACGCAAGGAGTACACCACCGCCCTGCATCTAATTAGACAGCAATTGAATTGCATGGCGTGTACATACACAGGTCTATTGATTAGCAACGGAACCTAAAAAAGATTTATTGAAATAAATTTGCCAATAGGCCAAACGTCATCTATTTACCCTTCTGACCACTCTGAGGAGATTAACCACATTCAGCACCACCGGATTTACAAAGTCCCATTGATAGGACAATTTTATAAAAAAAATAAAAAAATGATTTTTTATTATTATTTATTGAAAAGTAACAGAAGAAATTAAAGAAAAAAAACAAAGAAAAAAATAATGAAACTGGCTATTGGCTTAATGATGGTCCGTTCTTGAACTTTATTTTGCATTTATTTGATTATAAATATTTTCTACATGAACAGCGACAAGAAATATTGATATCAATTTTATAGCCAGCAGTTTTTCCTTTAACATTGTTACTTCCTGGTTGATAAACACCACTAAATGATAATCGATTTGGAAATTACGCAACAATTTAAAAAGAAAGGCCACTTGAAGCGAGCAAATTAAATTAAAAAAAAAACAAAGAAGTGCCATTAAATGACTAAATGAAATACTTTTTGAACAAAATCTTTGTGTTATAATTTAAGAAAGAAAATATAATTATAATTGTGGAATTTTTGTAAATGAAATTTTTATTATTATTATATTTTAAACGTTCTAAAGCACAAACAATTTTCTTTTCCATATAATAAATAAATATCGTATTTTTTATAGATTTTTATAGATCTTCTTCTCACTTTTTTGCAATAAACAATATGAAATACATTTATTATTATTTCTGTGGCAAAAAACAAATAAGTGCTTAAGTCGACATAAGCTAAATTTACCTTTGCTATCTACATATTCAGAAGTACCCCTGACCAGACCATTAAGTTCTAGCGTATTGACTTTCTGCTTATCCTTTTTTCAACTCCCAATCTCATATGAAGTTATTGCTTAATTTAATTCATAATTTGTTATATTTCAAGCTGAATTTCTTGATTATAAAGTGGAGTACGATGAGTTCCTAAATTAGAAGAAATGAAAAACAAACTTGTCAACTTTAAAATTCCTAAAAATCTTCTTACATATAAAAAAATCTTCTTATATAAAAAAGCTCTCCTACAAAACTGTAATATATGACTTAATCACTTTTTCCATATTGCTACAGATTCAGTAGAAATATGCAAACATTTATAAAAACGTTCCTTTGTTTAACTACAGAAAGGATTTTTAAACTAAAAATCATACTTTTATAAAGAAAAATTTGTTTGTATTGCATTTATGAGAATAATTTTTAAAATTTATTAAAAAAGAACAACATTCATATTTTTGTGTGTCTTTGCGCCGTAAATTTTGTTAGTCAATCTTTTTCATTCATTTCGAATTTAGATTATTTGTCAAAATAAAAAAAATTAAAAAAATTTGGAAAAATATTATTTTCCACTTTTTGTTTGGCTGTGTGTCTGCTGTTATTAATCTCATTTAGATAGTGGGCAGTTTTATTTAAAAATAAAAAATATTTTTGCTCGTTTTTATGATTAGTGTATTAAAAAAATGATGTTCGAGATAAAAAAGAAATATAGTTTGGAAATTCAATAGAAATGTTCAGATATTGCTTGCACATAAACAATAATATTTGAAAAAGCGTTTGAAGCTGGCATTAAAAAATAAAAAGAAAAGGTGTAGTTGATTCAAATGCATTCAAATAATACTAAAATCGAATAATTATTATTAAAATTTTCTGGAAGATCTTAAAAAAACAAATAAGTGCCAGCAGAAGTTGTGTGAATAAATCCAATAATGCAGCATATTTAAATTTTGACTTGATTTATAAATTTCGTGCTTTAGATTTACTCAGGCTAATCAAGTACTTGACGAAAGGAAAGAAGGCCTTCTTTAACATGTAACTTCCATGCAATTAAACCTTATATTCAATATCGTAAATAACATTCCCCAGTGTTGGTATCGACATTAAATTTTTAATTAGAGCTTTTACAGCTTGTGAAACTTCCCAGCTATAAATACAAAATGAATGTCTAGTTATTATTGGGTAAACTACTAAAGCACTCATATATCAATCCTTAAAGCCTGCACATTATATTCCGTATTTACACTAAGCAGCTTTATTGCATGCAATTTTCATTGTAAGTGCGTTGAAATTTTTGTATTTCTTTTTTTCCTTTCGCATTTAAAATGAAAATTGCTTGCAACTCTTAGCCAATGTTCGTCAAATAAATTTTCAATAACTTCTATCTCACAAATTTTCAAATTCAAGCAAAATCAGCCTGTAATCAATGAAAACAAATATACAATTTTATTGTATTTTAAAAAAATTCGTTTGCATTAAATGTCGTTTATTTCAAATCAAATGGAAAACAAGAAAAATAAACAAATTTTTTAGCCACTGGCATGCAGCATTTAACACAAAAAACATGCATAAATCTAAATTTAAGCACTCATGATATGTTTTGTTAATGTTTATGTGTTCTTCGCAAAAAAAAAAAAAAGATTTTTATGCAGACCTCTTTTTATTGTTTATTTGAAAGGACACTGACTACAAGACCTTTGGCAAGTAATATTGAATTCATAGTGTCTCGTCCTTTTGCTAAACTAAAGAAAGGATCAAACAGGGATGGGGCCAACAAGGCAAAAGCGAAAAAGCCAACTAGGCAGCCAAACGACAAACAAATGTCTTTTAAATGTGCAGCGCGAAGAAGATGTCACAAACCTCCAAGGGATATAGAACAGAACGACAAATGACAACACCGGAAAATCTTTTCGTCTCAATCGATTTAAACTATGTATGTATGTATGTGCCACATGTATGTATGTATGTGCCTGCAAATAAACAACATGTTATCCACACATCCACATATAATCCTACGGAACAAAATATTTGGAAATAAAACAAAATTTTAATACAAATTAAAGGACATTCAATATTCTCAACCTCAACGAAATATTTTGCACATGTTTGAGTGTATGTACCCAGCAAAAACTTTGATGGCCAAGTAATGAGTTAAAACGCTAATAAACACACCCAACAGTACTTCTGCTTTGTCATTTAAATTAATTAATTTGACATGGCGATGTAACTGGAGGCTTCGGAAAATTACTTTTAAATGTCATTGCATGGACGTTATTGGAATAACTATAAAAGCTTGAACGTTTTTCATTCACAATATTATTATCTGTAGCCAGAGTTTAACAGATTTCCAAAACGTATCAATAAAAACTTTGTATACAATTCTGCTGCGGTATTTAGGACGTCTGCATATCATTGCATTAACTGTAAAGTCGATGCTTCAATTGCTTGTTATTGAACGTTTCTAATACTTGTCGGCGGCGCTTTGAAAAGGCGTGCATTTCTATTGTTTTGTTGAAATACTATATTTTGTTTGAACACAAAGCATTTGACGTTTTGGAAGTCGGTTTTCCAAGCTACGAACCAACTTGCAAAATTATTAAATGTAGTTTTTATCTAAAAATAAGTTAGTCATTACTTAACTACTTTCAAGTAATGTAGAAGATATGTATTATATCATCGAAAAGTATGTTGGTTGGTAGCTGCAACACATTACCAAGTTTTGCTGGGTATGGATGTGTGTCAAACTGTTATTGGGTATTTGTTTGTATATTTTATTGCTCGTATACATTTTTAATAAACAAATACATAAATATTTCCCAAGTAATGACAACAAATCTATTGGTAAAGTAAGAAAACAAAATATCACAACTTAAAAAAAGGAGGACATGAGAAAATTGAGGCCTGCTGAGGCAGACGACCATTTACTTGGGGAAACTGCATAAATGATACAGCGGAAAAGACATCATCACCGCCAGCAGCATAAACATTCGTTGTAAATATTTTTTTAAACTGAAATAGTCCTTTAGGGACACGTTTCAATTACAGGATAAGGGACTTTGAGTTTGAACGAGAGCAAATTTATAAAAATGAAAACTCTATGTACTTCGTATAACAGTATTTATGTGTTTGCTGAATAAAAATTGGTTCGCCGTCTTTTCTTTTTCGTTATTCGAGTTTTGTTGCAGAAAAAAATTTATAACGTCGGCATAAACGAAACAATTTCCCTAAACAATCCCACATAAATATACTTAAATCGATATTTATTTCTATTTTTCACAAACAATTTAATACTTTTTAAGAGTTGACTTTTTAAATTTTCTTGCCAATTTAAATTTCTTTCAAGTTTTCTCATTTAATGCGATTGACTTAAGCTCTTCTCATATTTAACAGAAATAGAAGCCAATTAAAGTAAAGTTGTTTCTTTTTTATTTTTATGCATAATTTTATTAAGTTGTTGGCAAAAACATTTTTGCTTTTGATGATGAAAATCATAAAGAAATTTGTTTTCAAATTTTTGCTTTAATATAAAATGTCTGTTCTTCACAGGAAATATTTTTTTAATAAGCAAGTTAAAGAATTGGTTTGAACTGACTAAAAATTATACTAATGTTGAATAGGTTTAGAACAAAATCGGCTGTAAATAAATTATATAAAGAAAATAATTTATTTCTCGTATTATATTTCTATCCATTGTTTAATTAAATAGATGGTGATATGACATCTTAGGACGATTTCATTTTGAATTATTATTTAATGGATCGGGGCTCAACAATATCTTGTGTAGTGTGCTTGAAAACGATAAAATCTTTTGCATTCATTTTATAATGATTTTGTAATACAATTCTACATACAAAACGTATAATAAAATACGACTTCATGCCTTTACAAGTATTCTCTGCCAGCTTACCGTAACATTTTTTTTCTGGCTCATTATTTTTCTGATTACACTAGATAACAATTTGTTCACGAGATTATAAATGAAATAGCTTTAAAGCTATTTTTAATCTACATATATTTTTATTGGCTAGTTCAATATAGATATTATAAGTAAACTTATCTGAGGTGATAATAGAGGGGTCTTTTTTTTTAGATAGAAAAATTACTCCTTTTGTAAATAAGTTGTACGACTTTTTCACAAATTTTGTTGCACTGTGCTTGTGTGTGTGCGTTCTCTAAGAGTTTAATTAAGCTGAAAATATTTTTACTGTTCTCTATGATTGTAGCTTAAATAATAATAACAATCGTAAAGGATGTAAAAAGTAGAAAAATTATACAAAAATTCCTCCCACTCCATTTAGTTTTGTGTGTTCAAAATTCTACAAGCGCAGTTGAAGTCAGCCAGCCAGTCAGTCATTCAGTCAAACAGTTTGTATAACTTTTGTTTGTTATTTTTATATTTTTTGCTAAAATTGTTTGAAATGTAAAAGAGAATTCCAAAAATGATTATTATTTTATTTTTATAAGATTGTATTCCTGTATTTGTGTTTCAATAATACATACTCACACACATACATACATAAATACATACATACCATGTATTTTACAGTTAAGAAAATTTCGGAATTTTATTTAAGTCACAGCATTATATAATTGTACAGCGACTGCGGCAACAAACCAACAAACCAACAAACAACAACAAGAACAACGATAACAATTCCATATTTTTTGTCTTCTTTTTAGTCATGGAAAATAATTTCGTTTTTATTGAGTCAAAAGGTATGATTGTGGCATAATGCCACCTTGTCCTGTGACTGCCTGAACATTTTAATTCTAGTGCTTCAAATTAACTGGAGTTTTTGTGCAAATAAAAAAATGTACATATTTTTATTTTATTATTGCAGAAAGTATGAATGACTGGAAGTGTTTTTGATACCCTCAAAAGTCCTAATGAGGATGGCAAGAAAGTAAGTCATCGTATTTGCTGCAACGGCTTTATACTTACAATACATTTCAAAATTTGGAATTAAAAATATTTGTTAATTTTTTTAACGTTTGATCTGCAATTTAACTTTTTAATACGATTCAATTCGTCAAAATTTCTTTATTACTTCAATACCGTGTTGACTACTGAAAGATGGAAATAAAAAAAATGTTGGGACATGCTATCAATATTCAAATCCTCAATATATATTTTTAAAGTTTTTGTTGAAAATTTCAAATTCTGCATAAAGGTAATGATCAAAATTAGCAATTTAGGATAAAAATTTATTTTTTTCAATTTTGTTTTAAAATGCAAAGAGTATCACAATCTGAAAAACTATGAACTCTGCTATTTTTCTACATTCGTTTCATATCATCCAATTCAAACTTAATACGTATTGTCGTACAATGCAATAAGTTTCACAAAATTCTTGATTTAAAAAAATGGGAAAATGTAGGGTAATTTTGATTCGAACATGTTTATTTTGAATTTAGATTGGAATCGTTAAATTTAAAAGTTATTAATTTTTTTGGCGTGAAGACTTCTCGCGAAAGTTGTTTTTCATATGCAAATACACTTTAAAATTCGTATAAATTTGTAGAAAACAGTAGTTTGAAAGGAATAAAATTCCAATACAAAATATTTTGTTGGGAAATAAATAAAAGTTTAATCGAAAATGATCTAAAAAGATTCCTAGGCGAGTTAAACGTCTGAATTGCATAAAAATCATATAAATAGTTATCATTTGAAGAAACAAAATGATATTTTATCAAAAAAAAATGTGAAGGGTGTTTTGTTCCACATATTGTGGATAAGATCCATCTTTAGAAAAGTTCATCTCAAATTATTAGCCCGCTTTCATAAAAGTAAAAAATAGAACAGTCTGTGCTATTCGTTTGACATGCATGCAACACACTGTGTTTTTAGTACGTGTTAATTAAATTGCTTTTTTGCAATAAAAATCTATAAAAATGTTAATGACATTGAGCAGAGAAATGAAAATAACACTTATAATAATAAAGAAAGGATAATAATAACAATATCATTTTGAACATACAAACAATTTTGCTGTTGCCATTACAGTTTAATTAAACTGAATTTCTTTGATAATAATTTTATTTTTTAAGCCAAACTAAATGGCTAAAATGGTTGGCTGGCGTTTTTGTATAAATACTACGAAATGTAGTTGATGTTTACGAACAAATGAGGGACACTTTATCGTACATTTGCTAACCAAATTATAAAGTATCTTTTTGTACAAAAAAAATTACACAAAAAGTAAAAAACATCATTTGAAATTGAAATATTTGCAGTATTTGTACATTATTTTATGTCTTTTACCTTCCGTTTACAAACTGCACTCATTCATTTACTGATACTTGCGTATCATTTCGTTATTTTCTGTCTTCATCTGATAAAGAAATAAGCATTTGTTATATCCGTTTCTTGCAAAAGCTCATGAAGTTCACATTGAATCATTCTAACTTTTTTTCGTTTCCTCTCTTTTACTCTTTTCTTTTTTTTTCTGTCCTGCTAACTTTATGGTTGTAAACATTAAAGTGAGAAAATAATAAAGCAAACGCAATCAACCTTTTTTGTTGCTTGTTTGGCTCTGTTAATAAATAAAGTAGAAGTGGATGTGTCTGTCTTTAGAAATATTGGTTCGGTTGGGTCGTTTATCCAAACAGCATCTAAATTGTATTTAGGTGTGACTTGATGTTTCTAATACATTTCTTTCTTTTCCTTATATTATTTTTTCTATTGTTCATTATATTTTGCCAATAATAATCAAGAAATTGCTGAATGTCTGGGAAATACTTAATACTTACTAACTACAAATTGTCTGGGTGAAAGCTTAAATTTATCAGCTTTTTATCATGGAAGTTATGGTAGAATGTCTGGCCATGAAACATGTTTTGGTCACACAAAGAGAGTATGAGTCATAAACATTTAATACAAATGCACTTGTTTGCTGAAAATGTAGTACGAGTGAATGTATTGCAAGAGTAGTTGTTAGCTGGTGGTGGTGGTGGTGGTGGTGGCGTTGGTACTTCTGCATGTGTGTATTGTATGTGTTCTAGATAATTTCTTTGTGTTCCGTTTAAATTATTTTTTTCATTTCCTGAGTTCGTGGCTTAACGGTTATGGGTTATGGGAGTGTGTTTCTGTACAAATATCATTGGCATCTTTGGTCATTAATGGCCAGCCAGACACCCTTAGAATTCCATTGTTGGGCCATTCACATTGCATTACTCTTTTAAAAATATAAACTAGAAAAAACTGTATGCGTTGTAATTTAGTGCAAAAGTTCTTTTGATAACAATATTTATTTCTGTGCGTTTAATACATTTACTTATTCTTTATCGTAATTTGTGGCTTTGCACTATTTTTATTTATTTTTACTTTAAATGTCTCATTCTTTAAAAAGAGGGTGTTTTCCTTTATTCTTCCCAAATGGGTGGTCATTTGGGGTGGTTAAACACCCACAAGTCAAAAAGAAGACAAACAAACAAACGAAAAAATAAAAAAATAAATGAAAGAAAAGCATAAACAAAGTTGGGTAGATTAGTCGAGTATAATGAAGTGTGAAATTATATTTGCTAAATTTTTGTTAAGATCTTCAATAAGAACTCTCCATTTATTTCGTTCATAAACAGGGGACCAAGTTACTTTTGCGTAAATTGTATTACGACAATGTTCATGTACTGTTACTTATTGGGATCAGAACATTGATTGCATAAGCTCATGTTATGGTCCGGCAAATTTTATCTTGATAGAACATGCTGGTAAAAATATTAGTTATGTTTCATTGGCATAATGCAATGAATTTGAAGTAATAAATAATTAAGCTACAATTCATAAAACCAATTTGCTTGGATTTTATGATTTGTAGATATTTTTTATTGGTTATAAGCATCTCCCTTTGGAAGTGAGGTCAAATTTTCGTGAGTCCTTGCGTGAGCTGGTGTTCAACTTTGAAAGCCAATTACGAGAAAATTATTCAAATGGTGGTTTGACGGTAAAAGTATGATTTTG
This sequence comes from Gymnocheta viridis, assembly GCA_956483585.1. Taxonomy (NCBI): domain Eukaryota; kingdom Metazoa; phylum Arthropoda; class Insecta; order Diptera; family Tachinidae; genus Gymnocheta; species Gymnocheta viridis. The sequence continues at coordinate 86,750,018 of OY101444.1, forward strand.
CTTTGTAGAACCAAACGAATAAAATAAATTCTTATGTTACTGATTTGTATGTGTAGAAAATAGTCATTGCGTACGTTCCCCTAAAGTCCCAATCGAAAAAATTAATTAAAGATTTCTCAAGGATTTCTTTAAATTCATACCTCTTATTAGAATATTCTTAATTTAATCGTTCAGTGGAAAATTATTATAAACTTTATTTCACTTTATTTCAGTTTTAAATTCAAACCATTCTGCTCCAATACGGGCTGGAACATGCACAACAGTAACTTTTACATCTACATGACAGGGAACAGCGGCAAATGGCAGCAAAAAAAAAATTAAATAAAATTATATACTTGTAACTCAATGACGAGTTAATGACAACTTAAGCACATCTTGAATACTGATGAAAATTTAGCTCAAGTTGGTAAGAAGGAGTGCTAATGTTTTTAACAATGGAAATTTTCAAAAGCAAGTGGCCACCTAAACAATTCACTTTTATGCCTCAATAATGACGATGATAATGTTGGGTATAAGAAGAACGCGCTAAGTATAATAATTATATTTATTTATGCCTCAATAATGATGTTAACAATGATGGGAATTTTCCATAATCATCTCCCGACAACAACACAAAAATTGTCAGTTTAATCATAAAAGTATTCAGCAGCTGTTTCTTACGAAAATATTCTGAATGATTTTTGGTGACAAGTATATTAAACGTGACTGATTGCATTGCATTGAAGAGGTAAGTGAAGACAAATTCTATTAGCTCAACATAAAAGTAAAAGTTTAACAAACGTACACACTTACGTACGAATATTATTATTTTGTATTTTATAATTCTGTTCTTGCCACAGCTTCCGTTGCTTAATGTTGGAATTTGTATTTTGAAATTTTAAGTCTTGTTAATGTTAAGCTTCATTTATCCTCATTCTTTCAACAACTTTGCACATTTTAATACTGTGTGTCATTGTCTAATAATTTATAAATACTTTAAATAAAGTAGATACAATGGGATTTAATGATGTTTAAATTTTAATCCCGCTTAGAAATGTTTTGGCAAGATGGCAATTAGTAGTTATTGAGCACTTTGTTGATAAATTAATGTCAAATTTAAGAATTCTTTTTTTTAAATGTAAATGCTTTTACAATTTTAAGATTTTTTTTTATTTCATATAATTTGTTCTTACAAGTTATTCTACTGGGTGGATAATGGTTATTTGAAAATTGTTGTAATGTGTAATAAAATGCACCCATGTTTAATAACGCTTGCAATTGCAACTTTTCTTTTATGGTGGTTTAAATATGATGAAAAAATTACCCCACAAACATTTAAGCACAAATAAAATAATTTAAAAAAAAGTGAACTATTTTAGCTGACTTCAAAATAAATCAACTACGGAATCGAAAGTATTCCATATTATTATTTGTATAGAAAGTGCTAATGTAACGCTAACTATAAGACCTTTTTGTGAAAAAGATTTTCATTTCGGAGCCTTCAAAAAGCGTACTAAAATATTATTATATTTATTGTTTGCTGGTTTTCTAATATTGGCTAAAACATAAAAAAACATACAAATAAGTTTATTCACTAAAAATACAGCAAATTTGCTAAAAGAAAAACATGAAAAATTGCACAATTTCTTAAGATTTGTAATTTTATGTAAGAGGGTTTTAAAGAACACAATTTAAGGATTATTAGCAGAGTTTTTCATTTTGACATTAATGCACTCGTTCGTAACTTTAAGTGCCACTGAGCTCCAAAACTATCAAACATTTACACTTAGACCACAAGAAGACCACAGAGTTGTTGAGCTCAACAATTTTTATTTAATTAACACAATCAGCTCTCTGGTCCTGGTTAATAAGTAGTTTACTTAAAATGCACAGTTTTTTAGGAATGGGACACAAATGTGGTTGGTGGGTTTTTATTTTATTTTATTTTGTTGCAACCAAAACATGTTTTAAGTATTTGGAAATGGAGTTTTCAAAAAAATTACAAGTCATAAAAAGTGTGCTTCTTTATATATTTGGATCATAATATCCAATACATTGGCCACATCAAATACAAGCTGCCATAACACAATGTGCTCTAAGCAACAAATTCCAAATGAACACTATACAATTGAATGGTAGAGTGAGTATGTATGAATTGAATTCAATAAACAAAACATACATTTTTACAGTCGCACACACACACATACACATGTACCTCCATAATTTGCAGAACATGCAAGTTGCAGCAACACTTTTTTTTATATGAATATGAAAAAAAAGAGCAAAATTGAGGGCATAAAATTGTATTCAATAGAACTAAATATGTATTTTAACACAAAATAGAATTGCACAAACACATATTGCAAGTAAATGTTATTGTAAGTATGTGCATAAGCGAGTAAATCTTATCGTGCAGAAAATTGTGAATTTCCCCAGAGAAAATACAAACCAAACTGCAAATGGTGTTGCTGCTGATGAAGATGAGAATGAATGAAAATGATGAGGATGTCTTGTAATAGCTCTACGCAACAGGATGCATGCTGTAAGTATAATAAAAATCCACTACAACCTTGACAGAAAGCAACAGAAATATAAACTCGAAAGGAGGACTTGTACTGGATCTTAAAGAAAAGTAGTACAAAATAAGAAATGAGAAAAACATCACACAAACCATAAAACAAGTTGTATGTACATGTACATCTGTTCAACCCAAACACGATAGAAAAAAAATGGAAAAGAAAGCGAAAAAGCGCAAAATATTAAGTAAGAAAAACGAGGGATTGCAATGGATTTGATTGAAACCTATTGTAATTTCCCAAACGTATTAAGCCAACTGCCAAATGCTTAAAAACGTTAAGTAAACGAATGAAAACTGATGATGGTAAAACATGCAGCACAATATTTGTGAGTCTGTTGTTTATGTGTGTTTTTGTGTGTATGTGTGTGTGTAGAATAAGAAATACTCGTAAACGGATACACAAATGCTAAATAAAACACATGTACGTGTATATGTAATTTATTTCATTCAATCTTTACCATCAAAGTACATTTTTGCTGCATTTTGTGTGCAAAGAAAAAATCAAAAATGTTATGCATTTTTAAGTCCTGGTACAAGTGTGCTCATGTAAACGTATTTATTTTTATAGCAACTGTAAAGAACGAACGAATTATTTTCATTTTATGTTTCCAATACTTGATATTGTCATGAACAAGCATTTAGTGTTAATCATACGCTGAATCCAGTTAGTGACACTATTAAAAATATTTCCTTTATGCTAAACATTTTTTTTGCTTTCCGCTTCGTTATATTTTGTATTGTTGTTGATTGTTTCCTTTTTTCGCTTCTTTTAGCACCTTCAAACATATTTTTGGGGATTTTTAAAAGAAAGCATACAGAAGAGAAAATAATGTAGGAAATTGCAATTAGAAATATAATCTGTAACAAGATTGTTGTCAAAAATAAATTTGAGGTGTACATGCCAAAAGTGGGAAGTTCGGTTCATATCAGTTAGTAAGAACATATTTTTGGTTCACAACAGTCAACTTGATTTGGAGGCCATCTGCACGTTTATTTTTTTTTAATCAAAACATTAAGTGAACTTAACAAAATATATCGTTTTAGTCTCTGGAGAGGTACAATAGCAACGATAAATTCTCAAATGCACACGATAAGTTTATTAATTCAAAATTTTTCCTAGGACAATTTTTCAGTTTATATGAGGTCTGTTTAAAACAAACGCAAATTGTGAAGTTTATTTTTTTTAGCTGGATTGTAGAAACACACAGGAGTTTGGCAGGATTTCAATCTGCGACCTCCAGGTCAATAGACTATCATACTACCAACTGGTGCGGCTTTCAGTAAGAATAAGTATATTGTTGAAGAAATTACAACATGTTGCATGTGGCGTGGCAAAGAACACCAAAAAACTTTGCATGGAAGTGGCAACTCTTTTCGTTTTAACAAATAACAAGTTGTTAGCCTTGTCATCAAGTTCACTTTTATTCCAAATAGTAAATTGAATTCATTAACTTAAAGAAGGCGACAAAAAAAAGATACCTGCTGATGAGTGAGAGCTCTAAGCAGTCACGTAACGTACGCTGACACACTTTTTTACTTTGCCGGTAACAAGTTTTCGTTTGTGTCCGTGCAAGGAAGTGGAATTTTTTACTATAAAACATTGTCCAATAACAAAATATACAGTATTCACAATCAAGAGTAGAGAGTAGAAGAAAAAAGTGAAGAAAACACACACACAGGAATGCATATTAATTTTTATACGTATTAACAAGAGAATAATTTCACTTAAAGTGTCTGCACTTAAAAAAAGGAGAAAATGAACATAATCGTTCGAACATAATTATCAGAATCATAATGATGACATTAAACGTTCTCAATCTTGAATAGAAATCACTGTGATCCTTAGCCCGATTCATCTTTGTTGACTTCTTTTCCTTCAGACGATTTTGCTTGTTTGATTTTTTTTCTTATTGTTGCTCTCTATTAAGCTTCATTACTCATAAAAGTTGCAATTCATGTAGTGTAGCAAAATTTCCTCTCTAACATACAAATGTTGGCAGACGCCAGAATTACACTTCCATTCACACACACACACACACACACACACACACACACACACACACACACACACACACACACACACACACACACACACACACACACACACACACACACACACACACACACACACACACACACACAAACACACACACATACACCTTTGGTATGCTACTGAAGTTTAAAAATGAATGGAAACGAAAATGAAAAGAAAATAATCAAGTTGAATACAAAAAAAAAAACCGGCAAAAGTCATATTTACAGGAATCTGAAACATTTAAGTGTTATCGCTACAATACGATACGTTTCTTGTATGGCCTTTGGAATTTCAAAGAATTTTAAACGGATTGATGATGTTTGTGTGAGCTATAATGTTCATATACATATGAACTCCATGAGTGAATGAATTGAGTTCTTATGTTGCTCCCATGTAGACATCCATACCCACATGCACGTTAATAAGTTTATGTGCAGGTCTGCCTTGTGATATCTAAAGGTGAATGTGTGAGTGTGCTTATATTAATAGACCTCGAAATATTTTTGCAGTTTTAAAAGTTTTTTTTTTTCATACAACATGGGTCCATCTGTATCCACGTATTTTGTGGTTGACTTTAAAGATTTATTGAACATTAAGAGGAATTTGATTGCTTTTTTGAACGTAACAACAGAAAACTTTAAAATGAAGAAAACAAAAATGGAAAGTATGAATATATTCGAAACGAAGCATATTAAGTGAAGGTGAGTGAATAGGTTGCGAATTTTTTGCAACTAAGCTAAGAAATATAAAATCTTAAATTTAAGAGTTTTTAAGTTTTATGGATAAATTTTAATATCTTAAAACTCCTTTTTACTTTTGCGTTCTCAACTTCCACTTCAACAGCACTTTAAGTATTCAATTGATTCATATTATGTTAATATTTTTCTTGCGTTATTTCTAATTTGTTATTATAAATAACATTTTTGTAATATGATTTAGGAATTATTATTTTATCTAATATATTGCATGTATTTTATATTAATAATAATAGAGATCTCCCCTGGGTAGAATCCTTATTTACATGTACATATACATACATATGTATGTGTAGTTTAAACTGCTTTTCTTCCTAACTGCATCTTAAGGAAATTTATGCAAACGTTCTGTAAAATTTTATTGCAAATTATTTTAATAGAATTTTCAAATTCTATAAAACACAGTGGGATCCCTAGCAAAATAAATGGCTAAAAATGTATAACCGGTAAACATATTTCAATAAAATAGGTATTTGAAATATTTAAATTCAAAACGCAAATGCTTTTTAATTTTTCAATTTCAAATACCAAACACAAAATAGCTTTTGATAACATTATTTGAAATACAAAATTTAAAATACGTATTTTCAAAATATTTTTTTGAAATAATGGTTCAACTCACAACCGCTAATTTGTTCTTTCGAGGATTTGGCATTCCTTACAGTTTCAGCGATTTTAAAGTTATTTTAAGGGTTGCTTCCAATTTTGGGACTGTTGTGGCAATTTTATGTCATTTTCCCGATAGATGTTTATTAGTCTTATAGAATTTCAATAGTTTTTTGGTATTATTTAAATTGTTCGAATGTTTTTGTCGTTTATCTACGTGATAGTTGCGATTTTTAGTACTTTTTTTATTATTTGAGCAGTTTTTAATAAATTTCAGGAGTTGAATCGATAATATATATTTTAATTTTTTTAATTTTTTGCGATGTAATATGTTCGCATAGTTAAGTGCTTATGTACAATTATGTATGTAAAGAAATATTTTGTATATGTAAAGTATAAAATATCTATTTGAAAGTTTTCAAATAAAATATAAAATACATTTTGAAAAAGTATTTCAAATAGAAAATAAAATTACGTATTTTGTAATTGGAATAAATTTATTTCAAATTTTTCACATCTCTGGCTGTAAATATTGATTACAATTTTGTGAATATTGTCTGCGAAGAGTATTTATTTACAAGTTCCTTCGCGAAACGCTCCATTGTGTACAAAATGCAATTAAACAGTAAAGGCATTTAAAATTAAAATTTTTATTAATAAATACATTTTTTATATTTTTTTTTCACAGTAATTTTGCTTTGAAACAAGATTTGATGCCACTTATTTAAAAATTAAATTGTATTAAATATGAAACTAAGCTTAGAAGCAATTTTATTAAGTCTGAGAAATATTATGGAGTAAATGAATAATTTTGATTTTAGCAAGTTCTTGGGATATTCTTTCTAGTTCTCATATTAATAAAATATTTTCTTCCTATTAACGTTCTAGGATATCAGTCTGAGAGTTATGGGTTCGACTTCCACTAAATGCTCTGGTCTTGTAGCAATAAAATAAATTAATTTATAAACAGATGGGTAGATGGGTGTCTTGGGGACACAAAACTGTTTCAGCCTTTTTGGCGTGTCTGCAGGAACGAGTAGGAGATCGAACCAGCGACCCCCGGACTAATCTAGCCTTGTCTAGCTTGTACATTTGTTTACAAAAAATATCACACGCTTATGTGGCGTATAATATTGAAGAATATCAAAATGCTTTTGAGTATCTTGAAAATATTGAACCACTAACGCAAACACCAATATTGAAGCTGAACTTTGATGTGCTTCGGAAAAAGCATATTTCTAATGGTAATAAAATTACGATCTCAAATTTTTAACTCTTATAAATGAAATCAGAATCAAACGCTTGTGTTTAAAAGAACAAAAAAATATATATTTTTTTTCAATTCTGGTTACTAATAAAAATATCATCTGGCATCACTGTTCTCTTTTATAACAAATTTGTTACAAAAAAATATTGTTTTTATAAAACTTACATTTGAATTACATTTTTGTGTTTGTGTGTGTATGTGTGTGCGAATGTATCCAGTTTTCTATATGTATAAGTTTTCTGAAGAAATTGAATTTAAGTAAAGTTAACAACTTATTGCAAATGTATTGAATTCATTTCCCCAAAAATCTTCAATTATCAAAAGGACTATTTACCTTAACAAATGACTACATTTAATTTTCATTTTATAATCAATATTTAAATGAAATATCCTTCAATGAATATATGTACGTACATATACGGCCCAACGCCATGCACATTATTGCTTTAACAATTTGTTTTGTTTTGGGGTTTTCGTAAGTACCAAAGGAAATGTTAATTTTCAATCTGGCAAAGGGAGAAGGCAACAAGCACTTGTAGGAGTAAAATTCCATTTATGATCTATAAAATATTTTTGGTCATAATGTTGGTAGGTTGCCTCGTTTGTTCTTGAATCACTATTGTGAGAACACAAGAGCTACAGCAAATACCACACAAAAAGGATTTAAAGTCATTCCACTCTGCTGCTTGCTGTGTTACTTATTCTGTCTAGTTCCTACATATTAGATTTCATTTCCAAAAAAAAAAGTCATGGCACTACAGTCTTCTTTTACTGGCAATTGTGTGTTCGAGTATATGTTGAAAATATATTTACTGACCACAAGGCGTGATACCCTGTGATTACAATTCATAGCTTAAAGAAAAGGTCGTACTGTGGAAAAACTATAGGCAAGTATAAAAGTACTCTTAAGGGTTTTTATAATTTTATTGTTTCTACTCTTTATTTTGTACTCTGCTCTGCCCAAAGTGGTTGTAATAAAAGCTGCGTACATAAGTCCATATATGGGCATTTGTCTGACTGCAATGGCATCTGATTATGATTTTTATTTGACAGTTTTGTTGTGATTTATTTGGTCGTTCAACAATTTATGCGGCATAAACAGAAGGGGTGTCAACAGCCTTTAAATTATCTGCAAAACCATTGAAATTGTGTTGTTTTGGAATTGATTTTTTTTATTTTATTTTATATCATGCTGCCTTGCAAACATGTTTATTTTCTCTATGATTGCTTTGTCCAAATCTTTAAAGCAAAAAGGGGTCAATCGTAATATTTAGTATATAATTGGTATTTCGTCCTTAAATACTCACATGCATACATACGTACGTACATACATATATGTAACATAAGGTACACAACTATTAAAGAGGTCTGCACATAACTCAGACAAACACATTTAATTTTCAGACAGAAAGAGACACTCAATTGTTCCAATATGTTGTCCTTAGGATATGAAGAGCTGTTCAAACAGATTTTTTTTCTGCTTTTTGTTTGTTATTTGTATTAAAGCTCTATATCATATAAAATGCTTCTATATTATATCGAGTACTCATAATATAATAGTTTTTAAATTGATTTTCAGTCATACTTCTATTATTATAAGAACTGGCATAGAACTATTGTAATATTTCTTAAATATTTTATATATATTATTTCTTGAATTTTTATTTAAGGGCATATTGAATGTACTGCGTATGTTTTCTTTGTTTGAATCATAAATTTTATATTAATGGCTGAATAAATTTAACTCATACTTATACTCATTTATTATTAAAAAAAATTATGGCGTTAGGTGAGGTTGTTTTTTGGGAAAAATCTGTTAAAGATAAACGGCATTTTAATGAATAGTTTTAGTTAAATCTATTTGAGTGAGTGACAAAGATATTTTTTTTATTGATTAAAGTCTTATGAACTTTTTTAAAGATTTACTTATACTAATCTTGTTTAAACTTAAAATTGTTTAATCTGGCTTGAGTTTGTTGTTTCAATTTATTAAATTAAATTATGTTTACCAAAAAAAGAATACAGTAAAATCTTATTCATTTTGACCCCACTAAAGCATAATAAAATATCATGCGATTTTTGGAGTGTTTTTACGTATATCATTTTTTATATGGCTGTCGGTTGTTAGACATCTCAAATATTTAATTGTAAAGAATAACAGAATTATTACTTCTTGACATTCGTTTTAGATGTCCTTTTGAGATCACTTAAGATTTATATCCCACAAAAAAAATTCAACACAAGTTTTTGTTGGCTGATAACATATCCTTAATTTGCTTAATAAAGGAATCTTCATTTATTTCATTAATATGAAGATGAAGAAATTAACAAAATTATTATAACAATTTTTTTTCACATGAAATTACACATTTTTGAAATATTTTAATTTTCAATTGGTAAATGCCTCAATGCAAGTGCAAATTAACCAGAAATGGCACGACTGGCAGAAGTTTCATTGGAAAAGTAAATGTTAAAATGGAATGCACAGATTTCTCTCCTACACACATAAAATTTAATTCTTTGCAATAACACACTTATTTTTATCGTTATTGTAGCAAATGTGTTGACATTTATTTGTTCCCATACATTGCGAATGTCATTTGTTCTCGTAAACTCATTTAACATACTTACAGACAAATATACAAATTTGTATGTGTTAATGTGCGTGTGTATGATTGCAATTGTTTCTGTTGCATTTTGCCTAAAGACTTGCCGAAATATCCTGCTTCGTTCTCGGCATTTTGCCACACATGTAACGTGTGGTATTGCTTTTTCGTATTTTGTTTTTTTTTTCTGCAAATAACAGTCCCGGGGGTGTTAGTGAAGTTAGTGGCCTATAAACGGTATTAAATATATTAAATTGCATAAACCAAGCAACAAACCATTTGCACACTGAATCTATCTTTATGGAAAATCAGTTAACAATTTCTAATATTAAAATATTTTGGTATATTTTTATGTTAATCAAGTGAAGTGAAAGATTACTTTATTCTATAAGAACTTTGCCTTAACAGCTAAAATATTAAGAAAAATTCAGGTTGTGAGTTGTTTTTGATTTATTACGTGAAATGAGATATTTTTAAATCTTAATATTTTTTTTGGAACCGCTTTCACTTAAATAAAACAATTTTAATTGTGAGATGATACTAAACGAGACAATTATCATTGAACACATTCTATACTAACAAAGTGAAATCTTTAAATGGGGCTTAATCTGTTATTCTAAATATTACTCAATTTAAAGTTTTGTTTTTCCAAAGAAGAAAAAAATAAAATAAAAAACGAACATTAAAATATTGTTGTGTGCATTTAACAAAAACAGTGAAGCCTAATCTGAAACTAACTTTATTTGCTTGCAAGCATCTTGACATACTCACTTTCATTATATTTTGTAAGTGTGCATTTGTGTTGGTTGGTATAACAGCTACAAGTTGTAACAGGCTATAAAAATAACATTTTATACATTAGTAAATTTGTAAATGTATTTACATACAGACATCCTTGTAAATATAATACTATAAGCGTGCAAAAAAATTACTGCAGCAGTTCTGTGCTGCAAACACTTTATTTTGCGGGAGGTACTTACTTAAACATTTTAAGAATTTTTTGTTAATGAGTAGAATATTTTTAATGCGAGTGGCAGTTTTTGAATAGCTTCTTAAGTAATGTGTGGTACTATTCACTTACTGGTAATGAATAAAATAAGTACATAATTGTATGATTGTATAAAAGTGTGTAAATAATATGCAAATGCATTTATTTGCTAAATTTTATAATACGAGAATTTCATATCAACTATATTGTAAACAATTCTTGCACATTCAAAACAAAGAGACCGATAGACACGGACACGCGGATATTTAATCTAAAAAAAACTAAGATTCATAATAGGCGAAAAGCTGTCAAAATGACGCTTATGTCAAACAGTAGTGCCAACTTAAAGTTACTTAACTCTAAAAAAAGCGCGTTATAAAATTTATATCGTCACATGAATTCATAAAAGCCCTAATTATTAAATTTATTATTCGAGACAGAACGCGATATCTTATTTCAAATATTTAAAAAAACCCTCAACGAACAAAACTTTTTGAAATTCTATGAAATAAAAGTAAAAAACTGTCTAATATAAAAATATAAGGAAAATTTTTCAAAATTTTTTTCATATTAAGGAATTAGTACAACTTTAATATGTAAAATTTTCCAGAAACATGTACTATTTTGATATGACACAACGTAATCAATTAAGAAGTTGATTTTGAATATTTTTGTGTCTTAGGGATTTTTTGAAATCATATAACGATATGCAAACAACATTTTGTTGCAGCCTATCAACATGAGCATGTATGTATGTATATGTATGTAGTTTTGCTTTCTTCAAAAAACTTTAATTAAAATTTTCAAAAAGTTTCTTAATTAAATTCACAGTTTGAAATGTGTTGCATAAACATGCGTTGAAATAAATGTAGCAAGCAAGTACATTTTATATACTTTATTTCCTTCCTCTTTCGTTTTGTATAGTTCCTTCAATAAAAATAAAACTAAATGCAATATTGTTTTCCTTGTTCTTTTTACTCAATTTATAATTACTAAAATGTTTTCTAGAATATTTAAATAAAAACGAAGAAACTGCAAAACATATAATGTGTCGTAATAAAATAAAAATATATGAGTTATAAAAGGAATTTCTCCAGAATCTTTTATATTCCTTAAATGTATAAATCACTTAACGGACAGTTGGTGAATGTGTACATAGTTTGTTAACATACGAGTATAATAAAAGTTTGTAACAAAATATTTCGTTTATTTGATTCAAATGTTATGATGATATTAAAGTTTTTGTGCTTAATTTCGTGTAAATAATTTATTTGTTTAGAATAATAATATAAAATAATAATATAAAATTCATATAGATGGAATAATAGAGAAATAGATTCGATTCCAAAGCGTGCGGGAATGTACATATTTTTTCATATCAAGGCGTATAAGTAAAGTTGTAATTTGTATTTTTTACGGTTGTCATATTGAACTAAAATCACTGAACTTTGGTTTTAACTTATTTATTTTTCGTTTTGTCAAATTGTTGATGTTAATAAAGAATTTCGTTTAATTATTTATATATCAATTACTGTATACTGTTTAATCTTAAGCAATCGTTTTTCCAATAGAAAGAGTACAATTATACAAGTGTAAACGATTATATAAATATCCCTTAAGCGTATAAGCGTTGTGTTTTCAATATTTATTTGTTTCTTTGTGCATGCATTTATAATAAGATCAACAATTGTATAAATAATCTGAGTTTAAAACTATAATCTGTTTCTTTTTTCTTTGTTTTATTTTGTTATTTTATAATATTTAGTTAGTGTTATTGTAGTGTTGAGAACTTATATTTGTAGTTTGTATTTAAATTTAAATGTTTTAAATGTTTATTTTAGCCACCTTCTATTTGAGTTCTCACATACGAGTACCGATGGATGTGTGCATATTTAAATATATTTAGTAGATGCATACATTCATAGGTGTATGCCAAAAGACAGTCAGACAAACAGACAGTCTGTCAAATACACAAATAAAGACAAGAAGAAGTGTTGTGTAAGTGGAATAACAATAACAAAAATAAACTCGACAAGTTGTGAGTAAACTGCAAGTACAAGTTAGTTTGAGTTATTTCTTTTTTTTCTTAATTTTTTTTTTATGTACTTAGTACTCATCTCATATTGCACACAAATGCATACACGTTCTGACATAAATATTCAGTTTAGTTTCTTTTATTAGTGTGAGTTGGTGAGTGTGTTTGTGTGTGCTCTTTTAATTCTTATTGTCATTTTAAAGCATTTAATATTCGCAGTTGTCACTGACTCTAATACTCGTTCGTGATGGGTTACGAATGTAAGTGAAAGAGTAACGCCACAGAGCGAGCACTGTGCAAGCAAATGCCTGCAACACATGCAAGCCCCAGATGCAGTGCATTCAATTGCTATACGAAGGCGATTTGAGAAGTTCTTTAATATCAGTATTTATTATTTTTGTATTGGATTGCTTTAGCAAACTCTTAGTTAGAAAATATGCTTGTCATTTGCTTTAAAAGTGCGTTTCAAACTATCCTCGTAAATTTGCATTTTATAATTTCAGGCGTACTCGTTTTTTTGCTCATTCTAGGATTTTTTTGTTGCATCTTAGTATTGCTTTGCTCCCCTGAACTCTTAAACAACCCGAAACCATCTGTACACCAAGGAATCAGGCGTAACAAATATTCTTTTTTATTGTTTTTGTTTCCTTTACACGTGTTTGTGGCACCAGTGTGCTGATGATGGGTGAGGAGACATGTATTGTTAAATATGTGTGTTCAGTAAAATACTATATGTGTGTTAGTGGGCACAAGTTTTTATCATTTGAAAACCCTGAAAAACAAAAAAAACAGTTTCATTTACAACAAAATTGCATAATTCATGCATTGTATTAATATATATGTGTGTGTGTGTGTTCATATGCCTTTATGTATGTGTGTTCGTATGTGAATAGAGAAAAAGGCATGATTCTCTGGTTGGCCGACAGTAGACGTGTTTTTTTTGTGATGATATTGTTGCTACAAACAGCAAATCTTTACAAAAACGTTTTATTCTTTTCTATCTTATTTTTGTTTCAATTGTTGCTGATGGTGTTGTTGGTGTTGGTTTAGTTTTATTGTATCGTGTAAAGTCTTGGACAGAAGAATTTGCAATTCGCAATATAAATAGATAAAAAGATGCACATGTTTTTGCAGCACATTTATTGTTGTTCTACTAGTTGTTTTTGTCGTTGTTATTGTCCTATATTATGCTAAGTGCAGTGTAGTAAGCGAGTGTACTTGTGTGAGTGCAAGCAGTTTATTGTTGAACCAGGAAGTTCTTGTTTTGTTTTGTGTGCTGCTGGTTGGTTGGTTGCTTGCTTGGTTTGTCGCTATTATTTTTATGCATCTAAAGGTCAATAGTCTGTTGGCATATTATACATATCAAATACATACACACATACATCAATTTACATATGTATGTTTAGTCAATACATACATACACGCAATGCACATATATAAAATATATAAAATTTAAATTTATGAAGAACCTCTTTTGTATTTGTTGAATTTTTATTTCATTCTTTAACTTAATTGTTTACTAAACATGTGCATATGTACTTACTTTTAAGAAGCATTTTGTTTTTCTAAGAAATAAATTTAACAATTTAACTTTTAAATAAATATAAGTATTTTTGTGTCTTATTTCTTTTTAATCTTCTTATTTTCAAAATTACTTTATCACTTTTTAGCAATTTACTTAAAAATTTAAATTAAAATTTTCAAAATTATTAAATTTTTTAAATTTTTTTTATCTTAAAAAATTTTTCCGTGCTCAATTTTCGGTCCTAAATTTAATGCCTGGGTTTTTTTTTTGTAGCTCAAGTAATTTTTCAAAAATATCAGAATAAGAGTGAAAAGATTTATAACTAACCAAAAATATTAATAACTCTTTAAACAAACTCAAGAGCATCAACAACTGTTTAAATAATTTCAAGTGATTATTATTTGCCATCTTAAAATCGTTCTGCCACATGTCCTTTCCAATAAAAGTTGCTCCTCTGCCACTGGCTGGTTAACCTGGTCACGTTTTATATTAGGAGTATTCCTGTGTTCCTGTAAAATACAAATATTTTTATGTGTGTACATTGCTGAGTATGTTTTTAGTTTGTGAGTGTATGCAGGTGTGTGTGGAAAACTAACAAACGTGTTTTTCTCTGTATGATGCCAATCAATTTAAAAGCTTTTACTATTGAATTTTTCTTATTTTTTTGGGGAGGTTTACGATACACTGCTGACAAAGCTTGTTTAGAATTTGTTTGACAAAAAAAAAACAGAAAAATGAAAAATATGATGTTTCTTTTGCCCAGTTTCTCCTTAATTTTATATATCCTTTTCTTTTTCAATATAAATTATAATAAATGAATTCAGTCGTATGTGTTAACATTTTTTGATGACATTAGTAATAAAAATGTCTTTTAAATGGAATTGTTTAATTCACCTTTTACTAAATCATTTTCTTTTCTTTTGCGAAGCAAACACAAACTCACTTTTATACAGAGACTAAAAGGAAAAGTGTCTTAATCTTGTTAATATTAATATTAAGAATATACTTTATATTAATATAGATAAACATAAAAAAGATACACTTTTAACTGTTTACATCCACACGTATATACAAACAGTGTAACATTTATGTGTTGCAAATGTTCCTGTTGACATTAGTAATGTGGGTGAAACATGTTGAACATTATTTTTCCATTTTTATTTATTTAAGCATAAAAGAGCGTTTCCGTTTCAGTTTTTAGCAATTTTTTCATACTCTTAATTTTATTTTTAAAATGAAAATATCACCTTCACAAGTAAAAGAATCTTTTCTTTCTTATTTTTTTAGTATTTAAGAAAATACACAAAATAGCTTTTATAATTTTTAATAACCATTGTTATTTCGTTAATATGTTTTCTTGTAAGAAGATAAAAAAATAAATAAGAATGTGCTTATGTTTATTAGAATATATTTACTAATCTTATTGCATAAGAGCATTTAGGCGTACCTGTTAAAGATGAAATTACTTATACGTCTTGCTGTCTTGACTGATTCCATAATTATCTTTCATACGTTTTGTAGTCCCCAAATTTTCACTCTTGCCAGTTTATTTTTCAGATTTATTATTTTCATTTTGCTGATTAACTATGCCTGTATTATACATTTTGTGACCTTTTTTCGTTGAGGTTTAGTTAGTGTTTCTTTAAGGTTTGTTTTTGTATGTTGTGCTTGAAAAATTGTCATGTTTATTAATGATTTATGCTAGAATTGACCTTGGCTTAGAAATTAGTTCCACTCTTTTGGTTTCTTATAATGTTAGCCATACTAAGAAGAAACCATTATGATTAATGATAATTTTATTCTATATTGAGTGGTAAAATATAACTTGTATGCTTCTACAGTTTAAATTGCTAAAGCACTTTATTATAAATTTTGTTGAAAATATTAGTTTAATTACACTGTACTTCAGTGAAAAGAAGAATTACTTTTAAGGCGAGCATACTTTGCCTTGTTGGCCTGTAGAGTAGATAATTTTTTAATTTGTGTGTTTTTTTCCAATTCCTGAATTCCCGCTATTTGGTACCTGTAAGTTTTTTCTTCCAGAATACACATTTTTTCTCAATTGGCCAGTAAATGGCACAAGCTCTTCTTTTTTATTTAAATTATTTTAAATATAATTACAAAGTAATAAAACGATTAATATTGAAAAAAACCAAACCTTCAATTATCTTTCTAGTCATGAGCAAAAAAGCTTTTAATTAAAAATGTACGCTTCATTTTTATCATTGTATTAAAAAGTATCGTAACAAAAAAGAAAAAGAGCTAAAGGCAAAATGTTTAAATGTGTGCAAATAATAAAAACGAAGATTTTTGTTAAAAAGAAAAAAAAGTTTTAAAAAATAATTTGCATTTTAATTTAAAAATTCCCTTTGAATCAAGGTACTATAAGTCTTTGGTTCATATAAAAGGATTTTCTTTATTTATCTGATATAAATTTTTTTGTTATTTGTAAGCAGTTTTACTGAAATCAAAAAAAAAAATAAAAATAAATCCTTTGCATCATTTTTTACTCGTTATTTAAAAGCATAAAAAGTGAATAACTAATAATTGTAACTTAAGTATGTCATAATTTTGCTATTAAGTAATATTTTATTTGCAACAAGGAAAATCTGATTTAAAATCCTTATTTTTTCTATGAATATTTTTGTGTTTGTGGCAAAGTCAAGTTTGAAAATAAACCTCTCTATTGTTGTTGTTCAATTACCGTTAAATCTTCAAAATATTATAATATGGGGTATCTGCCATTTCCTCTCAAAAACCAATAGTATCGATGGAATAAAAAATAACAATCCATACATATTCAGGAGTGAGTATGAAACTGAAGAATAAAGGAAAAAAGTGAACAGCACAATTTTTTTTAATATGAGTTGTTTTTTGCTTCGTGGTTTTATATTTTTTCGCAAACCATTTACTTTTATTTAAATTTTAAAGGATCTAGATTGTTGTTGCTCTTTTTTGTATTTCTATGCTGATATTTTGCATATTTTGCCGTTCAGGTTTTTAATTTTTGACGCTCGAAAAAAATGTTAGTAATAGAGGTACGAGAAAATTTAAGCCCCGTCACATTTATTAAATCAACCTTTATGTATCTGTTCATTTTAATAAAAAAAAGGTACAAGTTGGTTGCTTATACAAGTGGAGTAATAAATCCGCCAACAAATCTTGAAGCAGGATCATGCGTTTGCCAAACCTTTTTAAATTTAAGCATACTTTGCTTAAGCATTTTCTTCGAGTGTTCTATACAATGTTAGATAGAGTCTTTGTAGGTTTTGCAGTCATGCTCTTGCTGTTGCTGATATTTTGGCATGCAAATTTTAAGTGTTTTTTTATACTTCATTTGTATATATTTTTGCCTTTTATTCAATACCGAATGCCATCATAAGGTTCAACACAAAATATAAAAAGCCCAACAATGGCACTGAAACAACAATAACTACAACAAAATTACAAAATATTTTTGAAGCAACAATATGCCGGAGCGTAAATATTGTATTGTAAATATTAAGGACCTTTTCTTACAGTTTAGACGTTAAAAAAACAAGTATGGGTGCTATAAGTTTTTCATTTTAATATATCTTTTTTTCTTGTTTCTATTTTAGGTAAAAGTAAGAGTAAATAAACTTTGTTTAACATTTTCAATTTGATTTCGTTTTTCTGTGCGTTTTCTACAGATGCTTTTTGTGTTTTTATTATGATTCAAAGGAATTTTTTCTCCCTGCGATAAAGTGAGTAGAAAGATGCTTTTGTCGTTTGCTGTTGCTTTCAAAGACGCTGTGCTGTGGCATAGAGTAACATAATTATATGATAAAGATGGTAAGCGTAACGAAAACACATTTTGCCAGTTAAAAGGGGTCGTTAGTAAATAAAATATTCGCACGTACACACGCAATGCGACGCGTTGTCTTGACATAACATCTAATAATACAAAATAAAAAAACGCGAAAATCGAGTACAGGCATACGAGGGTAGTAAAACAAAAATTGTCCTTATGGCAGTCTACTCTTCCAAGTTTTAGAGTTACTAAAATAGAAATGTCACTAATTCACTGAAATGAAAAATAAAATCCATTAAATCTGTGAAAATTATTGAAAGTGGCGATAAACAAAACATAAAACAAAAAAACATATTGGTGGAAAAATTAAAGAAAATAAAATCAAATAGGAAGTATTACTCTTGACAATGCCTTCGGTGTGCCGTTATTGTTTAATATTTGTTTACCAGCAGTGGGCAATCGCCCCGTTGCCATTGTTTATTCTCTTGCTACATTCAGGCTGCAGCAAAATATTAAAAAATTAAAATAACTATTTGTTGTCTGCAAAATAAGGGATGTGTTAATAGTGATACAGTTGGGCGGTTGGTTTTCTCAGTCTGTCTACGGCTACGAGCGAATCCCATTCAGACAAGATAATCTGTTGGTGTTCGTATTGCATGAGCGCAGCAGAAGGACTACCCCACTTTTATGTCCTGTAAACAATGTTTGTCAAACTTGGCGCACCTTCAAACACTCGGAGTTCATTAACAAAACAGTCAGTGGAACATCCCTGAGGCAATCCACGTTCTGAAAGGTCCAGTTCAAAACTGTTAATTAATTTTTGCTCTTGCCCTCGTATGATCCATTAACACTCTTTACACAAAAGTATTTTCTTATTTTAAGTCCCATTCTGTGCACCTTCGTGTTCTTTGCCTTTGGCCAAATCAATGCTGTAGTCGTAATTCTGTGAAATTGTAACCTTTTAAGTCGATGTTCAACTGATGAATGTCATCTACATTTTGGTGGGGTTTTATAAGGAGTGATTCAGCTTAATAAAATATGCAATGGCAAAGTTTGTTTGCTTTTGTTCGCGCGTGGGTGTGTATTTGTGTATGATTTTTATCTTGTTTTTTTATTTTGAATTATTATTTTAGGAAGCCGCTATTTGTGCTTAAAAATGTTTGCATAAGTTGGAATAATATACTGTTATTGCCGTTGTATCCTTGTGGTAAATGTTTGCTTGAATGTTTTGTTTGTATTGGTGTGTTATTTTTATTTTATATTTCTTTCAAGTTGTAAATGTAGTGGTAACAGTAGATGCAAACATGTACCGTGGTGGGAGAATGTTTATATTGTGATTTATTTATTGTATTTTATTATTAACAGGCAAATATGTTGTTTTTGCTACTTTCTCTATAATGGCAGTGTTAATAATGATGTTCCCTGCATTGGATTCTACTTTATTTTCTGGGTTCTCACTCGTTAATAGAGTTTTTCTTTACTTCTTTTTTTTCTTTCTTTACTAATACAATAATAATTCCTGCAGAGACCACAACATAAAAGTTATTGAAAATGTATAAAACTTTCAGGCACGAATATTTTATTTAACCACCAAAAAAATCCCATTATTTTATACGAGGATATAAATTTGTATTGTTTGCTATTGTTGTAAACTTTAAGATTTCCCATAAAATCAGACAAATAAACAAACAGCCTAAATAAAATGTTTTTTGCAAAAAGTCTAAAAAATAAACGTGAGGATGGGGATGTTAAAGATGCTTTTAAAATGCAAAATCGGAAATCGCATTAAAATTCATAACAATATTGTGGAGCTCTTTATAGGTGTATTAAAATTCGTTTCATACAAAATTTATTTTTACCCACCCAAATGTATATTTCAACAAAAAATCAGCGTAATTTCAAAATGTAAAATTACATTAATTTTTTTAAACTTTTGAAGGCTTCAGTAGGGAGTTTGACATTTTATTTAAATTTTCCCAGTGAAGTTAATTGAAGTTTAAAATTTAATATTTATTTCTTGATATTAACAGCAGTTTCAAATGAAGTTAAGAAGAAATAAGTTTAAAAAAAAAGAATAGAAGAGAAAATCAACAGGAAATCATGAATTACAATTATCTTATAAAATAGAAGCGGAAATTGAATAATTTTTATGATATTGTAATAGATTTAAGTAATTTTGTATTTTTGTTTAATTCGCTTTTTAAACTAAACAATTTTTATTATGAATGTTATTTATATCCCTGAAGAAACTTTCCATAGCGAACGCGAAATATTGAAAAAAAATAAATTTTTTATTTTTTATTTTGTTGACCTTAAGCTTGGAGAAGTTTTTTTCAATAAAATATCAATAAAAAGTTCGAAAAATTAGAATAATTTTTTTCATATTATTTCTATAGAAGTTTGTTTGAGAAATTCTTTCTATAATCATTTGTTTCAGTTTACAAATTTTTCAATTCACTGAAGGCATTTTGACTCGTTCAGTTGTTTCAAAACCAATATTTTTGCATCTAGATTGATTTGACATCCTTGACACATTGACGCTTATTTTTTTTTGCATAGAAAATTTATATTTTATTTATATATAACATGAAAACTAAATATATAAATTTGCAGCTATTCTAAGCTTCCGTTGAAATAAAAATTCTTTTCAATTTCGATTTGCTCTTCAACTGTTTCATAAAATTGTTACTGGTACAACTTATTTCTCATGCTCGACATGGTTTTCGTAACGGAAATAAACATAAAATTGAAATGATTTTCTGCCATATTTCTTTTTATTATTCTTTTATTTTTTTATTTTTTTTTTTTCATTTTTGGTTTGTCTCATTTACCATGCATGATCAAAACTAAATAACGAATTGAGAGCAAAATAAGGAATATAATTTTCTTATAAAGAAAATGAAATCTCAGATTTTTACAACCATGAAACAATATTTTCTTTTTATTTTTCTTTTTATGAAAAACTCCGATAAAAAATATAATGATGTTTCCGCTGGTTGGTATTTTGTTAAGAAAATCTTAAGTTTCCACAAAAAAAAATAAAGAAATAGAAAACCCGAATGTAATAGTGGCTAAAAAAGAATATGAACTGTTGTTAAGGAAAGTGTTAACAAAATACTTTATTTTCTGGTTTAAGGTTTTTCTATGAGAGAGAACTTTAGTGTATGTGTTTGCCTTTGGCGGTGTGTGTGAGTAAGCATTTGTCTTGATTTAAAATTCATTCAATCATTGCTGGATACTGAGAATATTTTATTTCTAGTGAAATCGTATTAATAGTTACTTATAGTTCATCACAGTAAGAAAGCAATTTTATTATTTGGAACATATTTAAAATAAGAAAGAAAAACATCGAAAAGGTTCATTTAGTACAAGAAGTACTCATGTATCCAGGTCTTGTAGTTTGTTAAAAGCGAATATTGAATATCACATTTGTAATTTAGCCAGTGCTTAAGTGATCTTTTCAAACATGGACCTACAGTAATTTAAGGGTCTTCAAAATAAAGTTTTTTTATAAACCGATTTATTTATAACCATTTGTTAAAATTGAAATTGGAAAATCTTTAAGGCAAGTATTAACTTTAATCATCGTTTATGAATAAAGTTGAAAATATTTAAACCTTGAACATTCGACTTTGCCAAAAGAGCATGAGCTTACGATGGTCATGAATAATACTTATTATTATTTGCCCAATTTTCAAAAATCGGCAGTAATTTAAGTTTGAACTTTACAAAGTTCCTGATGTTTGCCACTTACATTTATTTTGTGTATGTGACAGTAATAATTTTTAACACTTGTAACTTGCTTAATACTCTACTTTCTCCACTTCTTCTCAATATCAACTCTAATTATGCCGAATATCCTCCGTGCTTGCAAAAGTTTTATATGCACGTATTTAAAATAAAGACAAAATCAGATAAATGTTTCAATTAAAAGTAATTTTCTTTAACTTATCTCAGGAAACCAAATTCCTGAAAATAACTTAGTAAAAATTTTAAAATAAAAAAAACTATAAACTAGTTTTGATAAAAATTAAACATTTTTATAGAAATTTTCTAGATAAAAATCGTATTACTGCAGATAAAAATGTTATGTTTTTTTTGTTAAAGTTTGACATTATTTAACAAACTAAAAAGAGAATGTTGTCCATACTCAAGTCCAATTCTTAGTTTTGCTAAATTTTATAATCAAGATTTAATTTTTGAAACACCAACAAGTATAACTTCACAGTCCACTGCAACAATAGTGCAGGTAAAAAAGATACAAAAGAAAAGAAAAGTTAATACTGCAAATATAAATGGAAAATGGTTACTGAAACTGGTGCTGTGAGTTGAATCCTTAGAACAGCAGCTAAAAGATTATGGCCAGAAAAAGATTTAATGGCATTGATATGAAATGAAAATTATACAACTAAACAAATGACTGTACATTTGAGCATATTTGAGTATGTGTATGTGTGTGGTAATGAAACTTAGTTGTATTTATTATCTGGTGTGTTTTTGCGACGAAGAAGCGCAAATGATGAAATCTTTTTTTATTAGGTTTTCTTTTACAGTCATTACCATAGAATTTCTTTTAGCTTGCTTTTCTTTTTCCTTCTCTCTTTTTGCGTGTTTGTTAGTTGCTGTTTGTTTTAAGTTTTTTGTTATAAACGACCTGTAGTTGTATTGTTTCACACATACCCTCGCACGCTCACTAACACATAATACGATATATTCTCATTGTGAATGTGCAACAGGACATTGTCGTAGTGCACAAGATCTCAGGGAGTGTAGTTGCAAGTTTAAATCACAGTTTTCAACTTTATTTATGTACTCTGAAATTCTTAGCATTTCTTTGTTAGTCTTTTGTTTGGTTTTCCAGGAATCTTTGAGGAAAAAATAATAAAACTGAGAATATGCATACAACAAGTGACGATGATTCGTGTCGAGTAGAGAGCCATTAAATCAGTGAATAGATTTAGTTATTATCACCATTAGTATTAGCAAATGTTGTTAGCTTTTATCCGGTGGAATAGTTACTATTTGTGTGTGTGTGTGTGTGTGTGTGTTTAATTGAAATGCTAACCCAGTAAATCTTTGAGCTGAAAGAATCTTAGTTAAGTTTTATAAAAAGAATAACAATTTGATTTCTGCAAATGATGTAAAATACACTTGTGAAACTATGAAAAGATAAAAGGAACGCTGATAAAAATATCTAAAGGAGATTTCAATTATAAAGTTTAACACAAAAAGGTTGAGTCACATGGTCATATCGATGGCGGGTGCAAAGTGAATTTATCGCTTTGCCGTGAACGCAACCATGTCAAACTAAATTTTTATTTTTATTTTGTTTACACATTATTTTTTGATATTGTGTCATTTTAATAAAATAATCAAGTAGTCCCGTAATTCCACTCGAATGCTGTCATTTAATATCTATGAACTTGGAACATCAGAATTTCATCAGTAAATTACTGTGGACTCTAAACTTGTCAGCAAGAAATTAGATAAGAATAAGATTTAAGAAGCAAAAAAAAAAGATAAAAAACTATTATCCGAGATTTTTTAAACAAAAACTTGTTACGGGATTATATGTGCAGTGGTACTAAATAACTTTTAAGTTTCATGCCATTTATATGGGATGGTAAAAGAAAAAACTGTTAGCGGGATTAGTGCGACTTTTTTTAATATTTTCTTTTAATTTCTTTCTTGCTTTTGATAGCACTTTCGTATTACACAGCTTATCTCTCTACAGATTTTTATACACTCTTAATTTAAAATAATATCTTTTTAAATAATAAAAACGACTGCTTTTATTTAAAACATACTCACTCAACTATTTTTACTTTCATTATCTTTGATATCCTTGTTGCTCTTGCATACGAGAATGGTTGTTTGTTAGAAATTTTAATTTATAATTTTGCTTTTCTTACGCTTAAGTAAATTTTTAACATCTGACTAAATGTTATTTAATGGCGAAAACAAATTATGAGTATGATAACGACAAAAAAAGAAAACAACTTCCCAGAAAGACCAGAAGGTCAACAACAGCTGTTTTTTTAATATTTTCGAATAATTATTATAACAATTTGTTTAATACACCAGTACACATTTGCGTTTATGTGTTTTAGGTGAGTAACTTAGTAAATTTTCAGTGATGGTATATATTTAGCTTAACCACCATCATCAAGCTCTTGGCATTCATTTAAATATTTTATTTATAATTTCTTATAGAGTCCTCTTAGAAGACCATGCACATTGTGAATTGTTTTCTTTTGTAATTGTTAAGTATTAAAAGTTGATATTAATTTTAATAATTGAATATTTTACATTCCTGAAATGCTGATGGCAGACAGACCATGCCGGATATCCTTTGGGTATAATGTTTTTGTAACAAAATACCGTAGTGTAGAATAAAGTATGTGCTTTGATCTATACACACAATCTCAATCATTTACTCAAACACAAACACACACACACAAAATAAATAGATGTTAAAAGGATGATAATCCTTGCGTACCATCTAAAGTACGTATGTTGGGCGATTTGCTCTCGAATTGTGACTGCGTGTGTGGCGTGTGTGTTTGTCACAGTAAAAACTTTAAACTCCTTACAGTCATCCTTGTCATTGATAACCCTGTGCCTATTTCCATTTTAACAGACCTTCACTGTTGATGAATATTCACATAATATTCAACTTTTATGATTTATGATATCCTAATAGAGAATGAATTAAAGGATGTATTTAATGCATTAGACTAAACTTAATGGATCAACAAATATTTTCAATATATTCCATTGAATGGCTTAAGTAATGTATAACATTTGCAGGCATATTATTGAAATTGAAACAGTATTATACTATTTTGCTAACATTATTCAAATGGAATAAACAATTACAAAAATTTCATATTAAATACTTTGTTGTATCAATTTCAGTTTTAGAATAATAAATAAAAAGTATGTGTTTGGAAATTTATATAAAAATAAATTGAAAACTGGTGTAACTTTTCTTTGTATTACTTGGCGTACACACCTGAGACACCACAAAAAGGATTCTGCTTCCATCGCCCACAACTACAACATGAAGAAACTTCGTCGCAATCTGACGACTTTGCTAATAAAGAGTTTTAACATAGCTGCTGTTTGGGCGAGCTTAAGGGGTTTCTCATCAATTAAAAGTTTCCCATAGAAATAATCCTTGTGTACTACCAAGGGATGGTTAAGCAGAAATTTCATAACTCGGAGAAACTCCTATTCAATATATTGAGAGGAGAAAATCCTTAAGTCCTGCTAAAAGCAGGGTTTGGAGCAATAGTTTTGTCAGCTAAGCGTGAGTTATAAATATCTAGGAAGAGAAAATTCTTGACCGTGGCCGCAGCGCGTTCATGCAAAACATCCTTTGAAAGCTTAACTTACAAATCCAAGTTTACGTTTTTTAAATAAAATAAATGAAGAATCGCCTGAAAATTTTGGGTGCATATTAATTATACGAAATCTAAATTTACGCGTATAATCTGCAAAAAATCCAGAAATTTATCAATTGTTTACTATGAACAAAAATCCAAGTATCTAAAAATAATGAAATGGCCAAAGTCAGATCTTATTTTTTTCTGTTTTGGGAATTTTTCACATGGAACCACATCTAGCCCACTTGTTGGCGAAAGAGATAATCCGTCCTTTTCCTACATGAACGTCACGGCCAGGCCCCCTTAATTTTGTAAACCTATTATATTTGCAAATTTAATATCAAACTGGATTGTTTCCAGCGTCTCTAATCAGTACAGTAATTAATAATTAAATTATTATAAATAATTATTTTTTTAAAGTTCCATTACTTTTGTACAACATTATTTTTCCATTATTCTTGAATATTTTCGCCATAAAATACATATATTTTTCTAATAGAAATAAATGTCAAAAGTTCATTATTCTGAGAACACTTTTCAAAAACTGAAAGAAAAGTTGTAACAATTACTTATAAAATGTTTATCGTTTGCCAGTTTGGAAATTGTCAAAATACCAAAACACGAATGAAAACAATAAAATGTTAAACTTTTAGTATGTAGAATTCCAAGTTGCTACAAACAACATTTTATTACGAACTCATGCACGCGCACGCATATGCATGCACACATACATGTACATATAGGACCCTGCTATGCTAATACCGTTATAACGGTATATAATTTGGTTATATGACAATGAATGTGGTTGTTTGGTTGCCTGTACGAGTATGTGTTTGATTGTGCTTAAATTATATTGTGTGCGTATGAATTGAAAACGACTTTATACGAATGTTTGTCGTTTTCTATGCTTCGTTTGACATTTGCAATGCAGTTTAATTTGTTTTGCAAGAAATTACAATTGAACATATACACAGAGACACGCATACACTCATACCAGTGCAAATGAACTTAAACAATATTTTGTTTTAGCCTGCATGGCTGGCTGGTTGGCTGGCTGGTTGTTTGTCTGTCTGCCTTGTTGCACATAAATTTGTATTTTGTCTTAAAATGGAAATTTTAATGGACTCAAATAGTCAGACATGAATGTTAAATATGTGCATTCATATGTGCTTGTTATACACAGACACATTCATGCTTATACATACATATGTATGTATATGTTTGTGTGGCGGCATGGCTTTTAAAAAACCTCAAATTAACGTGGTATGATTTAAAAGTTTATGAAAAATTTTAATGAAAATAAACTTTGTTTTTGGGCATCACAAAGGGACCTATTCTTCTGGACCCAAGTGGGCCGGTTGCTTGAAATCGGCAGCCTGTGCAACCTAACCTAACTTTGTTTTTATCTTTCGGAAACTTTTCAATGTTTTCTCCAAGATTGCTGCATTATTTTGGGTTCTTTTTCCCCATTAACTAAATTTCAAATTAATTGTACAGAAAACTGTCACGTTGTTTGAATTACTGTTTAGCTTGAAATACTTGTTTTATAATTTAAGTTTATTGAAGTCATTACCGAAGAAACTTTAACAATTAATTTTACAACTAAATTTAAAAAATCAAAGATGTGTGTTTATTGTCTACAATTTTCTGCTTTGCAGTTGGCCATGGACAAAATCTACAAAGGGAAACTGTTACAAAGAATAGCCAGCCTTTTGTGTGAAAAAAGTAAAGTTATTTGGAAAAATTTTGTTTGTAAATATTTCCAAAAATTTGAATAAGAAAAAAATGCGGAAATAAAAATAGAAAAAAGAAACAATATATTTTTTTTCAAATATTCTTGATGTAAAATTACTGGTATTGAGAAATATCTTTGTTGATGCTTTAAACTGGCTGCTGCTGATGTATTTTTCGCATTTTATAAACATTGGGTTCGTGTTTACCACAACAAACAAAAATACATAAGCTTTGAAATATTCTGTTTTTGTGCACGATGCCAAACGTTATTCTCAATCTTTCTTGAAACTTTATCTCAAAGGCAAATGACGCATGTACTATTTTATTTCAAATGCTATTCTCAATTGAATCACAAAGATTTAGGTAAAATAATCTTCAGATTTTTTTCTTTTTCAGCAAAAAACCAATACATTTTTAATAGTTTGTATTTTCATAATTTTTATTGAAGTTTCTCCATTAATCACAAACAAAAAAAATCAAGTTGATATCTCTAACGCAATCTAGATAACTTCGCTTCACTTTATTTACGATCCACATTTGAAAAACATTTCAGTCCTTCAGAAGCAGAGTTTGAGTTCCGAATTTGAGAAAAATTTGTTCTTCTTGTTTCCCAAAATATTTACATTTAAATTTTCTCTCAAATGTTGAACTTCTGAAAAATATTTTAATTTCATATCATTCATTTTAGATAAAACCCGCGTGTTTGTTGGGTTGGTTCTGTGTGTGTTTCATTGCGTTTGTGTATAAGTTAATGTATGTGTCTGAATTGTATCTGAGTGTGTCTGTCTGACAACAATTGCCTTTTATAATTAAATGATTTTCAATGCCAAGTGAAGTGTTTTGTAAATGTGTTAAGAGCTCAATGTTATATTCAATAACAATGCCATACACTGAAAGAAATGCAGATGAGCACTAGCAAATTTATGTAGACTAATGGTCTTATTCACAAGCGATTAATAAAGTTATAGTAGGTTTGATGTTGAATTTTTATATGAAAAAACGGATTTAATGCACACATTAACTTTATTAATCGTTTGTGAATGAGGCCATATAGAAATAGATCACGTGAGCGTACATGTGAGTGTAAAGTTTCGACTGAGCTAAATTTTTGAATGATTTTTTTTGTGAGTATTTTGGAATCGTTAGTAATTTTAATTTTTACTCGCAAGCCGAATTATCGTAAGTTAAAAGTTTCTCGCGATAGCATCTCTAACTGGTAGTGGTCACGGAATATAAACTGATTTATAAAATATTAACAACAACTATCACAATAATTTTCAACAATTTCCGAAAGTGTAAATACTTTTATTATTTTTTTTAATCAACAAAAATGTTACTTTAACAATTCCCTTTTCTTAATTTTCCACCCTCAATCCTTCATTGTGGTGGAGTTGTAAATATTTATTGTACATGCTAAATCCCACACATACCTATGAAAGAAAAAAGAATCAGTTTGTATCCATTTTATGCACGGATACATGCACACGTTTGCATTCATTCATACAAACCCACATCCAGATATTCATACATCTGTAAATATGTACAAAAGAATACAATTGTTATTGTTGTTATTTTGTAGTGTAAACCATTTACACGCAATTTTCAAGTGGTATGCAAATTATTTAATCATTTAAATTGGAAAATTGTTGAAATTCTCCTAAAGATCTCTTGATAGGCAGGAATCGTTATGCTGGTAAATGCAAAATAATACAAAGACACTCATTGACTGAATGACTGGCTGACTAAAATGAGTGAATGAATAAATGAATGAGTGCATGAATGAATGACTATTTGACTGACTAAATAACAGACTTTTCTCCGCAAAGGAATGCAGCAATCATTATTTGTTCATGTGTCTGGCTTTTAAGTATTTCATTTCACATTTTGCGTATAGACTTAATTCTCCAGGTTCCCATTTTTTCTTGCAATTTCTTATACGATATTTCGTTTCTACATATAAATTTTATTACGATTGCAATCAGACCACAAGCAGTTTATGAACTTGTTTATAGCTAAAAATCTGTTGATGATAATAAGTAGTGTTTCTGTTCTATTTTCCGTATAGAACGTACTCGTACAAACCTCGACAAGGAGAAAATGGCACGAATGATCTGTATGCGAAAATCAGTCTTAGTTAAGTTTTGTTTACTTGTATTGTATTGTATTTAAATGCTTAATACAATATTGTATCAATCTATGGGGTATTGTTTCTATTTTGTCTATTAATACCTTTCTCCCTGTCTGTCAGTCTATTTATCTATCCGTCTGTCTGCCAGTATTTCTCTGGTTGGCTGTGTGTTTGCTTGTTTAAATTTTATTTAAATATTTGTTTTTGTTGTGCCATGATTAAATTAAGTCGATGCAGTCTATTATTGTTGTTGTTGTTGTTGTTGTTTCTGTTGCCGTTGATACTGTCTATAACTTATACAACATAGTCAATCATGCAAATGTTGCAAATTGGTTTTTATTATAATAGTAATAACAGAAACTTGCTCACAACGAACCAAGTTTTTGCCTTTATCTGTATTTACAGAACAACAATCCACCCATTACCTTATTTTCAATTCACTCCTTTTTCTCCTGTCTGTCATCAAAATCATCTTCATCATTCGAACCGAAAAAAGGAAATTCCGAATAAAAAGGGATTGTTTTATGCATTTATGTTGATACAAATTTAAATAGAAAAAATGAAGAGTGTTTCAATATAATCAACCATACATTATGAATAAATGTGTGAATATTTAATAAGTATGAACATATATTTGTATTTGTGTATGCGGTTGTGTGCGAAATAGCTTTGTGTAGCACAAGCGTTTTTGTTTTTGGAAATATATATGTGTGCGTGTCTCCTTTCCATTATATTTTTATTTACCGGAATAAACTTGTGAATGTGTGTTATGCTTAAACTTAACAATACTTTGACGTCTGTGTCCACATCTTCCTGTTTCTCTCTCTCTCTCCTGAATAAACCCACATGTTTGTTATTTTTTTCCAGAGTTCTTTGTTTAAAGTTTTCGTTGTGTAGCCTTCTATATGCTCATGCCTTGATGAGCTCATGTTGTGGCTGTTGGTTATATTCTCAAGAGTATTGCCACAATATGTTGTTGGGAATATTTCGTCTATACAATTGTTGATCAATGATGTTCTGCCATTGGTAACATACAAGAGATCCATCGCTACAACAGTCACACCCAGACACACAGACAAAGTTTAATCACTGCTAGACAGAACCGTTGAACCAGTCAGGCGTATGGACTGCCGTTAGAGTGTTCGTAAGTCTAAATGCGTTGTAATCAAAGGATATAAAATGTTCGTTTTGTTTGCTTTTGTATTCAAACACTTGTCCTTTACGCTTTATATTATATTATATTAATGCATAAAAATATACGGAAGTTTATGGTCTTTAACTTTCTTTTATTATTCATTTGTTTGTTTGTTTGTTGAATACTCATTTTTTTGTTTGAATATTGGAAAGTACTCTAACGTATCAAATGTCCATTTGATAGAAGTTTTTAATTACTTACATGAATCGCATTTCATTAAACATTTACATTCAAATAATAATTTCGCTGTGCATATAAAATAACTATCAGACTCTCGTTTTACTAAGTGAAGAAGCACAACGTGAGATATCAAGATATCACGAGCACTTTTTTTTATAAAATTCAACAAATTTTCATGGATTTTGTTGTTAGATTTCATAAAAAGCTGCGAAAATTTGCATTTGCACTTTACAAGATGATTTGCGTTAGACTTCTCAACTCCGCTACTGAATATCAGAAGAGAAATTTAAAAATAAATGCATATACTGGGTGGCGCAAAATCAACGGTATGGTGTAAATGCTTTATAGGTTTTTGATTTAAAATTCATTTTTTCATTTGCTTAAGATTTGTAGAAAGTAGACTTCGGATATTTTAAATGCAACAGTACACAAATTTGAGATGGAACAGTGAACAAGTTGTTTAGTTTACGGTGGTGTGCACCTTACGTAGTCTTCCGGGACCATGTTGACGAATCTTGACAACAAGCCGATTTACTGTTGTCTTTAAGGATCCAATCTAGGCGTTAAAATGTCGTTGTTCTATGGTGTACTGCCCCATTTTAAATTTCACAAATCTTAAGCAAAATAAAAAAACAAACATTGAGTAAATAAGTTATAAAGCACATACATTATAAGGATAATTTTGTGCCACCCTGTACATGCATATTTACAATTGTAACAGATATTTTTTAAAGTTTATTACCCCAAACAAATGTCTATAATAAAGTCCCTGTATTAATTGCTTAAATAAAAGTCCCCTTTTGAAGTCTTAAAAGCCCAACCATTTCCAGGCCAAAGCAAACAAATAAACGTTGTGCCGTAAAAAGAAAATGTTTAATTAAATTTAATGCGTGAATGTTTTTGCCACCTTTGTGTTGCCAATATGCGATGTGGAAATAGAAGTGGTTGTGTCGGCAAAAATGATAATTATATTAAATTTGTTGACATTTCAAAGTAATTAATTGTACAAACATCAAACTTCAAAAAAGAAACTCAATGTGGGTTTGTTTGCAGAGGTCACCTGACAATACATTCAATCATTTTAATTAGCAAAGTACGCGTTATAATAAAC
Organism: Gymnocheta viridis; assembly: GCA_956483585.1. NCBI lineage: Eukaryota > Metazoa > Arthropoda > Insecta > Diptera > Tachinidae > Gymnocheta > Gymnocheta viridis. Next base: position 86,781,900 of record OY101444.1, read on the forward strand.
CAAAAAAAAAAATCATACAATTTAAAAACATTTAAAAAGAAAGTTAAATAAAACGTCAGGTAAACAACCGTAATGGGAGAATATGACAAAATTAATAATGAATTTAAAAAGCAGAATTTTTCTATCGGTAAATGAGGGAAATCGTTTGATACCAGTATATTTATTTACAGTAAAAAAAAGTTTGAAAAACGATTGATTCTCTTAGGAATTCTGCCAGAAAAGAAAATTCAAAAGCAAATGCTCCACTCAAGAAATATTTAGGCGTTATTTGTTAGGAAAATATAATGTCAATTATTTTTTTTAATTGTTGCTGCAAACACTAACAATTATTTAGATTTCTGTTCTACTACAATAGTTCAGTCTTTAAAAATGATTCGTCAAAGAGGTTTTAATTATGCGGAGTCAGAAAATAGATTTCTACTACTCTAAAATGTCAGAGATTAAAGATCGCCCCTCATCATGAAATAAATAATGGTTTACCATCACAATTAAATAGAAAATATGTTTTAGTTTATTTTTAAAGCGACTAATTTATTTCGCATGCATGCTTAACATGAGTTAGTTATTCAATGTCAAAATATACAACAAAAAAAGCGTTTAGATTTGTTTGCTAAAAAATTTTAATGCAATTTTTGTATTTAGCTGCCCTTATGAATTCAATGATCTCGAGAAGGCTCCTGACATTGACTTATGTGCAATATGTGCTTAAACATTTGAAACGTTAAACAAATTTGCAGCTCTTTCAAGTATTTATAAATTTTTTCTCTTTCCAATTATAAAAGAAACAAAAAAAGTTATTAAAAGCTTGAAATATATTAAAAGGCATATTCCAATTAAAGAAAAACTACAACTAAATGTGAAGAAATTGAAACCGAAAATATGTACAACAGCAGCAACTGAAAAAACAAATTAACATCCTTGAATTATTGTTTGGACTTTTTGCCGTCGTTAAACTAAATTTGCAACATTGAAATGCAATAAGTTGTTGATTTTGTTTCAGTTTCCTTGGAAACATTTCCCCCAGCTTTCCCCCAGTTCCATTTCCATTAATGTATATAGACTGCGAATCCCGCAAGCTAAATTTTTAATAAGGAATGCAAGTAATTTTTGTTGTGGGGATCTTATAGAACCACGCACTTGAAAAACTCTTTATTATGTTTGCATTTAATATAAAAGTAAAGCGGCACAGTTTTTGTTTGAAATAAAATTTAATATAAAGCAAAAATTTAAAAGAACTAATCTAGAAGTAGGTTTCTGTTTTCATTTTACTTTTTTAATACAAAACTTGTGATAATTTTTTCACACTTACACTGACACACATTCACGTAGATACAAATATGCGCTTGAACAATTTGAAAGTTAAAGGGAAATAAAAGTGCCACAGAAACCAAAACTACATTACAGTTTAACGTATGGCTGACTGTATAGAAATAAAAATGAAAAGAAATAAAAAATTCGAACAAAATGAACAGAAAAAAGCAGCTAGTTTAAGGCTTAATGATTTAGTTACAAATGCGTGGTGGAAAAAGTTTTGTACTATTTTATAGTGCACTTAAAAAAAGGAGAAAACCAAAATGGTTTTCAATACAAAAACAAGTGAAACGAACGACCTTAAAAGACGCATCAATAATTTTCAAGGGGGCCTACATGAAAATTTTCAGTTCTGTCAAAACTAAGTCAGCACCCTAAAATTTTGTATGCAAATTGCTAAACATTTTAATTTCAACTGTTGAAAGAAAAATTAAAAAACAAATCCTCATATCAATTTGTAGTCCTAAACGGAATGAAATGCTTACTTTAGTTTTCTTGGGAAGGTTAAATTTGTGTATCACTATTGCTGAACATAATTAAAATAATACACAAAATTTAAAATAAGAATATTTAATATTTTTACTAACAAACACACATTTAAATTGCCCAACAAAACTTTGTCGATGTGGCTTCCTAGATGGCAAAGTTTGTCGTATATTTTTTTCGTTCATCTTTAGTATTGTTGCAACAATGAACCACTGTTGTCTGTTGAATCATTTTTGCTATTTTGCAATTTTTCGATTAATTTTTTTTTTGTTGCAAAGATATGTTGTTATTGTACTGTAACTGCTAACAACTGTTGTTACATGAGCTCGCACTTGTACTTTGGAAATCTAAAACAAGGACAAGGGCATTTCAACTAAACAAAACACTAAACAAAAGCACAGCGCTATAGATGGATGTTGTTAGCTCAATTTGAAAAATTGTGCTGCTACTGCTTAGAAAAAGAAATAAAAAAACTGCCTCAACATGAAACAAAAGAAAAGAAATTGTAGCAACAACATCAACAACAATTTGAAAAGCATAAAATGCAATTTTGTACTTTGCCACAGCAAAAATATTTACAGCCTAAATCGGTTAAGTTTTTACTGTTAGTTTTCAAAAAAAAAAAAACTACTTGAAAACATCCATGTGCATGAATACTCTTGCACACTTAAAAAAGTGCACACACACACACACTGGTATACACTTTCCCAAACCCAAGCATGAAAACAAAAACTATTATGTTTTTATGATGGTTTCTGTTGTTGTTGTTGCACTTTTTCTTCTTCTTGACTTGACTTCTTCAACTCAACTCAAACCTCTCACAATTAAAACCTTTTTCTGTTGCAGGCAACCATTATTTCTATCAGCCACCATCAGCCTGCAACAACAAAAGCCCCGCTTCAGCAAGAAGAGGAACGAACATAAACCTCATCAGCATTTTGCTGGTAAAATGTAACAAGTTTATGAAAAGTACTTGAAAGGAAAACTAAAAGAAATATTTGTTGTAGTTCGCAATAATAACAACAGAAATCTAGAAAATATAATGCACCGAAAAAGTTTTTATAATTTCTTTTTTTTTAAGTTTTTCACGCACAACTTACGAACAACAAAGCTGACAAATGTGACATAATTTAAACAAATATTTAATTTGAAATTTCTATGAAACTGAAGTTTTGAATATTTGTGTGTTGCAATGCCGCCCTGAATGAATGAGTGGAGAGCTTTTAAACTTGTTTCTTGACTAACGAAAAATTTTTAAATTACAGTTTTGTTTTTACATATTTTTTATTGTTATTGTGGTGCAAGTTTTACTTTTATTGAACAATTTTAAATTACTTTACATTTTTTTAGGAAGGAGATCAGTTGTTGGGAATTTAGTTGTTAATTGTTTCTCGAAAGTGTTTAGGGCAAAACTTTAATTTTATTAATATCCAATTGGCTGCAGGAAAATAACTGCAGAAACATAGATCGTGTAACTACGAGTATATGCGACCTTTTCGATCTGTTATAACTATTAAAAAATATTTCTATTTATTTTGGTCTTCCATAACAAAATTTTTAAATTTTTTCCAGTCGTCTTTTGGCATTTGTAAAATTTTTGTTTTTGATATTTTGGTCAACTAAATACTCGTACTCATATGTAAATGAGGGTTTATTTTGAAAGTGAAAGTTTGCTTACTTGTAACTGTTATTAAGAGAGCAGTTTTATAAAATGTCTTAAAAAATAATTATTTCTGGATTTTGATAAATATTGGTAACACTTACATATGTCGCTGAATTGGGCAGCTTTTGCAACGCAATAGAAAGAACTTATATTAGTTTATAAATTTTGGTGGCAGACGTGCAATATTAATATTTCACTCTTCACGGATACGCGGCTGCTTCTAGCAAACCTGCTTACTTAGATCTTCATAGCCACATCTAACGTTCTTTATGCTTATAGTACGCATCATTTTCAAGCGATTTTATTACAGCTACCCTTGTATGAAATAAAAACTGATATTAAATAATTAATTACAATTTATGTACCTGTTTGGTTCATTGCATTCCTTAAATACTCATACTTATTTCGTCAGTCTTGTACTTGTACTCATGTAAATTTTTGCCGCATATTTCTCTCGTTTGGCTTTTAGTTTTCTAATTTTAGAAAAATTTAATTCTCTTCTAAGGTTTTGCAATTTTTTGTTGTTATTGTATTTTGTTACCAACACAGACACAATACAAAAAATGTCCATATTGTGTAATTTTATCTGTTAATGGCCCTTTACATACATACGAGTACAGCAGACTTTTACTTAGTGCACAAATGATTGTATGACACAAGACAAATGCACAAAACAAATTATAATTACTCAAACATATTTACAGAATCATTCATATGAGTTTTATGACAGTATTTGTAGTTGGTTGCATGCCGTATGTTGTAGCAATTTTTCATCGCTTGATTTGTGGTCTCATTAAAAACGTGACAAAATGTATGGTTTAAATAAGTATTTCAACCTCTTCCAACAATTGCAAAACTGTTAAGTTTGAATGAATGAATGAATGAATGAATAAAAAAAAACGCATTTGACTCGCGTATGCTTTTACGTTACTTCAATATCAAATTGCAATCTGTATGTTTTGACTTGTGAGTGTGCATGTGAATAAAAACATATAAAGTTTCGTGTAAGTATGAAACTGGGTAAAGAAAATGTCATTTTTTATTATATTACTTTACGTTTTATAACGCTATAAAGTTTAAACTTTGTTGATGAATTGTGGTTGGCAAAAAGGATTTCTATGAACAATTCACCGTCACATTTACAGCCATAAATGTTCGACTATACTCGTGCCAACAACACCAACACCAGCAGCAATGGCAGCAACAGCAAGTTATAAGAAATATATAGTAGATTTGGAAAACCCAGAGTAAAACATCAACAGCATTTTTACCTGTACTGCCATTACCATTACTCTTGTATAGCATGCAATTTACAACTTAAAACTCATATAATGCAGTTGATATATGTGATTGTTTTACATACTTGTACATTCACATGAATATGCCCACACACATTCACACTCTTGCTTGAATGTACATGTACGTGCAAATGTATACTTCTGATTGAAAAACTTTAACCCTCGTTATAGTTTATAGTGTTGCACTACAGTGCATAAAAAAATAAGAAGCTAGCAAAGGTTCCCAGCAAAAGAAGAAAAAAATCTGCTGCCGTAAAATAAATAAATTTATAGAGTTACAAAACTATATTTAAAACATGGAAACTTTAATCTAGAAAAAGGAGATTTTAGAAATACAAATGTTGTTTTATTGCATTTTATTTTTTATTTTTTGCTTGTTAATTTCAGGGTAATATAGATTTAAAGTGCGAATAAAAAAGAGAAATTCAAACTGAAGTTCATGTAGAAAGCAAATTAAAAAAATATATTTAACACATCATTGTTGAGTTGGTAATGGAAAGTTAAAAAAAAAAACTTAACATTCTATTTAAATGAAGCGGTTTAATTGTGCAATGAAAACAGTAGTATTCATACATTTGTTTTTTGTTTAATCAAAGAACTTTTTAAGCGAAACTTTTTTAAAAAAACGTAACAACAATTAGCAGTGTTGGCGATTTTTGCATAATTATATGAAAATAGGTCAAAACAAAATTACTTATATGGATAATTTTTGGTTAACAAAACTTTTCTGTAATTTCACTTTTCAGTCATTTAAATTTCTTTTTTTTTTTGAAAAGGAAGCTGCTTTAAAAGTGGAGAACTATTTTGCTCCAAGCACAAATTTTGGAATTAACGAAAATTATTCAAATAAATTAAAAAAAAATAAGCATATTCTAATGTAAATCTTACTATTTCGTTGATGCTCGGAAAAAAACTTAATATAATATTGGAGTCAATCCACCTGAAATAAAACAACCTCACCTCACCATTCTTAACGAAATTTGGTACAGTTTTTTTATTGTAACAGATAAACTTGACTTGAAAAAGAAAACTTGAAAAAATTGTGTTTGCTTTGTCGAATATATCAAAAAGTGATTAAGTTACAGAATTCAACGATATATCGTTTGGTAGGTAATCAAACCAGATTCAAAATGACGAAAGTAAAAATTTTAAGGATCACGTTAATATGTTTTGGTTATTGGAAACTTCTCCAAAAACGCAAATTTTAAAGTTTTCGAAAAATATGTTATTGTCGATTTTTATGTCTAAATAGACCAGGTATTTTCAAAGTTATTAAACAAAATGTTAAAAATTAAACAAATTATACAAGTTAACTATTTTCTATTGGCCAGGCAATATTTTCAATAATTTTAGGTTTAATGACAAAACATCGAAAACAGTTAATTTTTTTACGTTAAATGGATTTTGATCGAAAATGTATTTTTTGCTAAATGTTGAAAAATAATTAAGTTTCTATTTTTGCCATTGTGGAAGCGATTTTATTACCTCTTAAACGATATATTGCTGAGTTCTATAGATAATATACTTTTGTGATGCTGGTAATTATGTCAGTAAACTCAACATTATTATTTTCTTTAATTTTGATGACGTAATATCTCCATAATCAGATGATCCAGAAACCAAAAATAGTGTGTTCGTTACTTTGTTATAAATCGGAATTAGCATATAAAATTTTATAAAAATCGGATATAGTGAGCTGGATCAACTCAATTGTAGTTTGGACTGCGTGAAATTGAATAGTGGCCCCCTCTGGGAGCACTGACTTGTTTCGATTATCTTATGATGCGTATGATGAATATTGTTGCAAAAAAAACAATCATACGTACGTATGACAATGAAGGACATAATTCAGTTCAATACATTTGCTTTAAATTAAAATGTAACTACTTTGAATTATAATTTAGAAATATAATTTTTAAGCTTTGGTCGATTCTGCCTTAGAAAAATGAATGTCCTTCTTCCTGCATTTATAGTACACTGGCTCCCTTTCTTCTTTGTTATATTTTATGTTGATATGTATCATACACTGATGTCTATGATAAATATTATGTGAACATCAACTGATGAAATACATAAATTTCTCCTTGATTCCTTATTTTCAATTATTATTTTTATGTTATAAATTTCTTTTCAACACAAAATTTAATAAAGTTTTCTTTTTAACTTATTTATTTTAGGGTTTTTGGGTCATAAAATCATCATCATTCTTTTTTTTTTTGAGTTGCGAATAAATCTTTCATTCTCTTAGTTTTACCTTTGAGACATCTTACTGCAGTTGCAGCAACATTACTATCTCGTGGAAAATTAAACCTAAAAAATTGACAACCAAGCGTCATTATTCTTATTTCTTTTTTTTCTGTCTCTATAGTCTTTTCCTCCTTTTTTCGTAATTCATAAGTCTAAAGTTTTTAATTACATTACACAAGTGCTGCAAAAGTAAAACAAATAAAATAAGATCAGCAAAAACTAAAGGAGGAATTGTTTTCTCGTAATATGTACATACATATATAAAAAAGTTTCATTAAAACGTTACAGTTAGCAAGTAGTTAAGCAGGTCGGTTGCACAGGCGATCTGTCTTTCTTATAAGTTTGAGAGTTTATGTCAGGCAGCCATACTAACTGTGCAAAATCTATGTATTTCAGTGTGTGCATGATAAGATTGCATGTTGAAACTGCCAAACTGGAAAATACTGGGCAAAGTTTTTCTTTTGTTGCTGTTGTCATGCTTTGCTTCCTTTTTGTCATTTTAGGCAACAAGTAATTGACACAAATCGATGAGATATATGTCAAGGTAAAAAGTTTTGTTTTCATGTTTTTATTTTTTTTCTGTTTTTCATTCTTTCATTAAACATACTTTCCTATCTATTGTCTTTTTCGTATTGTACTTTATTCAAGCTTTATTGTCTTTAATTAAATATTTAAAATACATTTAAGAAAAAAATAAAAATAATAAAAAATTTAAAACACAAAAAACACCTACATCTAGGAACAATGACAGACAGTTGATTCCGTAGAAAGAATAAAACAGCAGGGAATATTCATATCAAAATAAAAAACAAGGTTGAAAGAAGCTTGATAAAGTATTTCATATTGAAGTTTTTACACTTGGGAAAAATAGTTTAAAGCATCGTATGCACAATATAATTAAATTAAAAAGAAATAAGAAGAAAAGCTAAGTGACAAGATTAAGCAAATTACAGAAGAAAAGAAATGACACAGAAGACAGTTAAAAAAATGCAATTCCATGAACGTTTGACAGTAACATGAGTGAAATAAATAAAAATTTAATTAATTAAAATGAAATATAAGTTTCTTATATTGGCATTAACAAAATTCTTTTCTGTTGCCAAGTTATTTTCAAATTTCTGTTGGAACATTTAAACGTTTGGAATACCTTCATGAGTTGGCTGAATATGGATGAATACCTTAATTTTTCTTTTAAGGAACTGAAGCTTATAATTTGTGTTTTAACATTTGTTCATTTGTCTTGTTGTTTTTCTTGGCTATCATACTCTCACTGAAACTTTTATACAATTATTGAAAAATGGTGTAATTTTCTTTAACGTACATGTACATACATAAGCGATTTACTTTAAGATACAATGTATGTTGTTTTCCTTGTATAAATACAAGACAAGACCTCATTATTAAATGAGAAACACACAAACTCATAAATACACAATGCACAAGAAAAGTATCTTTGAAATGCCATCTTTAGGTCAGATACCGGTTGGAAATCGATAATGTCGAAAAGGACATAAAAACTTATTTTGTGATGTAAAATATCTTTTGTTTTTCACATTGTTCTCTATTTGCGAAAATTTAATTAAGCTATTACATGTCTTACATTCCTTCAAAAGTCCTGAGCTCATGTGCTAAATGAGTAATTGATTTGTTTGAAAATAATTGCCTAATATTACTTAAATAAAACTAATACAAGTACAGAAGAAAAAAAAATAACTTAATTAATTCAAATTGTGCCTTAACTTATTTCGCCAGTTATAAGAAAAAGCACCTTCTTCACTCACATTAGACTATTTGGCGGATATTAAAACCTCAACCCCAGATTGATAACTGGTATACATTTGACGAAACTGTCCTCTCTCCACTTTATCAGTTAATAACTTTTGTAATTGGCTACTGGGTGTCATAAAATAGGTAAACTTAAACACGTTAACAAAATATGCCTTTATAGGAGTAAAACCGACGGACCCACAACATTTAATACAGCATTCTAAAGCACGCAATCACATACACACTCATACATACTTATACTACTGAACACGTACTCAAATACATATGTACATACTATAATTCTATATACGGTATACATGAATTATAAATTTCGTGAACATTATTTGTATGGGTGTGTGTGTGTGTGTGTGTGTGTGTGAGTGTTGAGTGTGTTTTCTTTTTTCTTCAAATTTATATTGAGGTTAATAGGTAACACAAGCAATAACATCAAGATCTAAAACAACAATAACAACAGCAACAATTTTATAATAACTCTTGTATAAGTGAGCACTCGTACACATACACACACAAGTTTATTGCACACAAACGAATTAACAAACAAACAAACACATCGTTGTACATTGGATTCAACTAAAAGCACTAGTAATGTATAATCAGTTCAGTTCAGAGTTCTAGATTAACTTCCCGTTTCTTATGCCAAGGTAAAAATACTTGGAACAAAAATAACACACAAAATCATTAGGTCTAATATATGTTACGTAGTTATACAAGTTTAAGGCAGAGTGTAAGAAGAGTAAAAAGTTTCATAAAAAAAACATTCGCACATAAAAAAATAACAATAAGAAAAAAGATTTGCTTTGAGTTATAAAAACTCGCAAAAATTCAAATAAAAACATTTTATGTAGAACCATGAATAAATATGTATGTTGAATGCATACTTATGTATGTATGTGTATGTAGTTTGCAATCTTTTGAAATTAAAATGGCAGTATGAGGCTGCAAAACAGTGTTAAGACATTTCATAAGAAACCATGTTCATCTAATTGTGCAGTTTTTTCTATTGTTATATATTTTTTTTATTTATTAGGGTAACAAAGGCAGGCCCATAAAACAATTATGCTCCAAAAAACACGACGTATGAATTGTTTTTTTTGCACAACATAAACAAGAAAAACAAAAATGAATGTTAGCTAGAATGCAAGAAATACCGGTACATACAGAAAAAGCGAGCGAATAGAAGAAAACAAAAACAACACTAACTGCCACTTGCACTTTAATTCATTACATCCGTTTGAGTCCAATATACCGAAATGTGTACATACATACATAGATACACAAATACATACATAGATACATGAGGATGACTCAGTTTTTATGAAACGGAATTTCATTGAAGTGATTGTAGTTAACTTTTAAAAACTATTTCAGAAAATTCTCGACGAAGTTCCATTATTTCTAAATTTTAGCGATTCTTATTTGTTTGAGTGAATTAATTAAACAGAAACTCGGAATTTTTCTCCAGTGAGATGGTGGAAGGACATGTTTCAAATGTCCCGTAACAGCGCTTTGGATGCATAACATGCGAAACATACTATTAACAGCATACGTTTCTTAACAATTTCTTTTAGCAATGAATGTTTACTTTCTGATAGTTTTTAACTTATGAATGACACACAAGCTTTTAAGTCACGACAAATAGTTTTTTTTTGCTTATAAATTTAAATTTTTCTGTGCATTGAACGATAATCAGCAGCCCTGTTCTATAATTTTAGCGAGAACTTCCCTCATCAAAAATTTTTGCCGCGAAAAACTCTATCGTTTCCCGATGTGTGAGAAAAAAGTATATTGTATTTTAATGAGAAAAATTGGCTGTATTTTATGCGAATGTTTTCATTAATCAAGTGATTGACAGAGAAATAAGCCGCCGAAAAAATGGAATATTTTCAAACAAAAATATACTTTTCATCAATAAAAAAATAATTCATTAAATGCGTTTCTGTGGGTTTTTATTCTCCCAATAATTCGATATTTAATTTAATTTGTTATTTAATTTTAAAACATTTGCGGTCGTCTTTTCAATAAAAAAGAAAATGCATTAATTTTCACAATCGGCGGAGCACAAGCGGGTAATAAGCAGAAGTCGACCGCTCGCCAACTGCCAAAGAAAGATTATCTTATTCTTTAATACTTATAAAAAACTCATTTCAAAGAACATTTCTTTTTGTACATATTATTCATATTATGCTCGTTATTTTTGATTTTAGAAGTATATTTTTAAAGTTTCTCACGCAATTTGCCAATGTGAGTGATTTTGGCGGCATAAGTGAAAAACTCTTTACATAATACGTGTCGGGACACGCCGGGCACGGTATCTTGCTCAGGGACATTCTATAATTGATAATTTGTTTTTTTTATTCTTTAATGTTAATAATTTATGATTTCTAAGTTATCCTTATACCTATTAAGAAAATAGTCTTTTGGAAACAATAGCAATAGAGATATTTATAGAATTAATTTTTTATGGACAAACCTAATCTACATACGAGTGTACATACGTACATAGTATATGTATATCAATCCTTTATTGCAACGTAGTCATATATCGAAACAACTCGTTCTTCAGTAGACGAGCTTAACGATTTCAATTTACTTTCTCAATCACATTGCAATGGAAAAATAAACAAGATATTTGTATCAATATTTTTATACACGATGAGAAAGATACGAGGAATATTTAGTTTTTTAAATTTACAATCGCACTTATTCTCAAGACTAATATTTTATATATTTAGTAAATTGTTCTTATTAAAAAACTCATTGAAATCGATTATTGAGGGTTTTAGGTACCCAAATATTTCTTAGCGGCGCTACAGATATTACATTAGCTGCCAGGCCCAGGATGTCACACGTGTTCGTTCTTTCGTACAATTAAATTTAAAACAAAACAAATATTTTAGAATTAGAATAGGACGAATACGTGCAACATCGAATATCAAAGTTAAAACAAGACCTCAATAACCAATCAACGGATTTTACTTTCTTACTTTACCACTATCATAAATTTACGCCGAAAAATTCTGCATTCTTAATTTAGAAATCAAGTTTTTTGAGATATGACTACGTTGCATTAAAGAAACGATATGTACATGCGATGCCATAACAATTTTCAATGCAGCTAAAAATATTAAACATTCATTTACACACACACTTTTATGCAAGAGTACAATAAAACAACAAGAGGTGAAATGTATGTTAGAAATAGTTATAACGTCTAAATACAACACATACGAGTACATATTCTAAAAGAAGTTAAACTCACAAAAAGAAAATGGTAACAAGTTGAAATTCTAAACTAACTATTCCTGAAGTCTCATAAAAAGATACTCCCTCCTTTCCAGGAAGAAATAAATATGTGTCACACTGGCAGATAGTGCAGTCCATAATATTCTTTTAAAATTATGTATTTTAAGAATTAATTTATTTTTTGGGTTTAAAAAAGTTTTGTGTTTGAATGTGTCGTGTCGCTAGTGTTTAGCCGATGTTACGTATACGTAGCGTAGCACAAACATTCAACTAACTTCAATTATTATTGTACTTTCTGTCTGTGTGCGATTGTGTACATGAATGTCGCGTATACGGCTTTTGCTTTTAACTATAGAACAATCGGCGATATACAACAACACCAGGTTCCTATCTGTGTCTGTATGTGTGCATGTATTGTGAAAAGCATTGCTACCAATTAGTGTTAACTGGCATTCATGCTAGTCAGCTATTTTTATTTCTTTAGTTTTTTTCTCTCTGAATTTATATGCAGGTGCTTGTATGTATGCAAGTTTGTATACGTATGTGTCGTTTTAATAATTCTGTTTCTAAAATACTATGTTACGTCAATTTGCATTTGTGCAAAGGATTGTTCTTAGCATGTTTTATATTTAATCTCGACTCTTTTGTAAGTCTTTCATATTAAATGTTAAAGACAAAATTGTCTAACTTTATTCAGCTTGAGCGTTAGCGTAGCAACGAGTGTTTGTGATTTTTGTATAAATTTTATTTAATTAATTTTTAAATAAATTCTCCCATGAATCTCTTTTCTTTGCTTTCTTTCTTTTTTTTTAAGTGAATATATTTCAGAACTTGCTAGAGTTTTGTGTGGAAAAATATTTAAACCTTTTCTGGCTGCTGTTCTATTTTTAATTGTATTCGTATTTTCTTCTTACTTTGTTTTGGGGTTAGATTCTTGTAATCTTTAAGGCATGTTTTCTGTTCTTAGTTTTTTTTTCTGTATTTTTTTCTATTGTTTTTGTTGCTTTATGTTCAACCGCAATTCCTTTAGGAAATGTTAGTAAAATTCTCTTAACAACTAAAATGCACATGCAGGAGAAATTCAGGAGCGAAGAAGCAAGAAATGTAAGAAGTGAAAAGTAGTTCATAAGTTCCTGTTCGCAATTTTATTATTCGGTCTTATAAATTGTAAAACTATGCAGAGTTTTTTTTATATATTATGTACTTAAATTATGTTTAAAAGAAAGTATGCGTTTGGGAGTGTGTACTATTTCAGTTGAATAAATGAAGGAATGTACGAATGCTGAAATGTTTGGAGGTTTGAATGAATGAACGAACGAACGAATGAAGGAATGAATAAATATGTTTGAATAAAACTGTCAACATCGTCAACATGCTATCATTCCCTTCATGCACTACAAAATAAACTTACCCTTGAGTTTGTTGCAATGGGGACTTTGGGATTGAATGCAAAAGCCTTTCTTTTACTGCATCTTGACAGAACAAAACGAGAAAATAAGAAACATTTTATATTTTCAAATATTTTATTTCATTTAATCTACTATACATGCTTGCGCTCACACAGACTCGCTAACACTGTTTAATCTTGTACAAATATTATGAATCTTGGATCCTACAAATACTTATTATACATGTAAATGTTCTCACTTGAGTATATTCGTTTGCAAAATCTTAAGATATATTTAAATAAGTGTGCGTTGTTGTCACTTGGTATGCGTCGTTGATGTTGTTGGTTTTATTATAATAGTTGTGTTTTTTTCTTTTAATCCTTCTTGTGTTTAATTTTAATGAAACTTGTAGTTGAGGTAAACACATGTAATTCCTAGAGAGAAATTGTGTGTGCCAGGAAAGTAAGGCAACATATCAATTCACATCTTGGCCAAATTCTTAACATGTACATGAATAACTAAATATGAATACAACTTAATACGCAAATATATAAGCTTGTCTTTGTTATATTCTATACACACCAACAATTTGGAGATAAGCCCGGTAGTTCCTTTTTATGGAGCTGTCACCTAGATAAATTTTTATCTGTCATATTTTCTGAGGTCTACCTACAGTCACCTTATTGCCGTTTTATAGAGCGTATAAAGACAAGATTGCTGTCAATATAACATTTTCTTTTTATGATTTCTTACATTGTTGCCAATTAATCAAATTAACAAAGAAATAAATTATTTGTAATAAATTAAGACAATATCAACAAGAAAATGAGAGAATAAAGAGCTGAACGCCAAGTGACGTGAAATTTGTATAGAAATGTCGCTTCGTTGTTTATTGTGTTCTTATTGGTTTTCACCGAACGATCTATTAGGTATTTTTATTTATTTTTTTTTATTTTATATGCAATTGTTTGTATGTAAACGAGTGTACATAAATTGTAGGTGTTTGTGTAATCTTCTTCAAGATTGTTATACATTTGTGTAAATGAGAGTTTAAGAGTATGTTTTTTTGGCTTCGTACCACATATTGACATTTCAGGATATAAAAGTTAAAAATGTAGGTCAAATCAACATCATAAACATACTAATATAATAAAAATATTCTTTTCTTAAATGAAATTCTTTCTCTGAATAATATGATTTTTAAGATCTTATTTTTCTTAAGACATTTGTGTATTCATTTAATAAAGTATATTTTGCAATTTATAAAAAAAGCGGACAGAAGAGTTAGAGGGCTAGATGATTGTTCCACAACACTCGTTCTCGTGTTCTTTTTACTTGGAAGGGGGTGAATACATCTGATGCCTTAAGCATGGTGACACGATTTCCTATGAAAATTGGAGGAGTTGAGGGAGATTTGAACTCCTTTTTAAATGAATTCCAGATGTAATCTGGAATCAGTGGCTTAAGCGTTGTTATTTTTCGAACTGAAACTGTCTGCTCCTTCAAGTTCGTTACAATTGTGTTTTAGAAAAATTACTATTACTAAATATTTGTATTATTATGGGACTGTATTCACCAAGGATTAATTGCCCTTGTACGTGAAACTCAATATTAAATCACAAGCATTTTTAGTCCACAGTAATTTGATTTTCATGTACAAATCAAACACAAGCAATTAATATTCGAAACCATAAGTGTTACAAATATTTACAAATTCTATGAAGATTCAAGACGTTGAAAATGTGACTCTTAAAAAGTAAAAAAACTTATTTTACAGTTATTTTTTACCACCCTCAAAAACTTTTGCCAATTAAAAAGACATAATTTGAACAAGTTTTTAATTAATATTTTGCATAAAATTTTGTTAATTAAATTACATTTTTTATGTTTTTAATTTATGTTTGAAATTATTTCAAGTTAGTTTTATGTAATTAAAATGCAACCTCTATTTTTAATCAAACATTGTCATCATGTGCGAACTTTAAACTGTAAATGAGCGATAAATGTGAAAAGTTAATAAAAAAAAGTATGCACAAGTATGTATGTGTGTATATGTGGTGTTTTTGAGGTCTTTGTGTTTGTTAACCACACATAACTTTCCAATTATTTTCAGTTAACCACTGAAAAACCGATGTGAAATTTATTATAAAATACCAAAAATAACATGAAAATTATTTATCGCAAACACCAAAATAATGTTATAAATCAGAAGTAAAATTGTGGTGGTAATGGGCTGTGTGCTGATGATAACAAAAAGAATTATTTTAAATAAATTTCATTCGCAGTTTCTTTAAAAATATTTTGTATTAAAAAGAAAATACTGTGTGTGATTTAAAGTCGATTCTTTACAAACATTTTTGCACCACTGAAATTGTATTTATATTTTATTTTAATTAAAAGAACTTAACGTTTGCGATTGCTCTTTTTTAAGTTACAGTCAACCTTTTATTAACGTTCCTGTTGTTTTTTATTTTTACTCTGTGTATTTCGGTCTTATTATTATTATTTTTTACCGGATTATGCAAAATTTGTTTCGCAAATATTCATGTGTTGAAACAATATCGACATGAACAAGTTTACAAAATGATGGAGAAAAAAATTAATTAATTTTTCCAACGAATAATAACTTACACACACTGATGTATGTATGAAAAGAAATAAATTTGATTACAAATATATATCGCGGTATACGTTAGTATATTGATGCCCTGCAGCATTTTTAAATTATATGAGCGAATCGTTTCCCTTTTGCCCGATCATCCGTCCGTGTGCTCATAAAAAGAATTAATTTTTAGGATAATTAGATAAAATTTAAAACGTTAGTTATTTTTAATTGAGGAAAGCTGTTTTGTTGAAATTGGTTGCATTACCTTCACATGTAGTATATATTCGTATTATAGTATCTTTATTTTCGTTCCTCATGAAGACCAGAACAAATAAGCTAAAAAATTAAAATAACTACAAACCTGGCGAGCTAGTTCCTCTTCAAAGCGAGAGTGAGATAACTTTTTATTGGGACTTCATGAAATTAGTTAACAAATAAAACATAAAGTCTAGTTCGAAATTACAAACTTTATTAACTTTAATAATCATATTATTTAATGTCATTATAGTTATAATTTGAGTTTGCATGCATTTGTACTCGTGTTGATATGGGATTTTGTGTGAGTGTATTTCTGTAGGATTATATTTTTTATTCCACTTCTACAAGCACACTTTTTTGCTCAATGGCAACTTAAAAACATAAATTCATTGATCATCGTACTCAAAATACAGTGAGTGATTTTATTATAAATATACAAATATATGAATGTATATTTGTCTATATTCATATGTGTGTGTGTTTACATGTGTAACAGCAAAATGATATTTAAGTATTTTAAATGCCTGCAGTGTGAGCATTTCTTTTTTTATACTCGTATTCAAAGGACACTGAAACCGATTTATTTGCGTATTCTACCATTTTTTCTTAAATTGAATCAAAACTATTCGATATTCATATAAATGCATAAAAAAGTATATTCATTTCCTCTCTTCGACTAAAAATATTAAAAAATTGTTGATTTGAAAACGAAATTAAACTTTCGAATGATAGACCTGCGACCGGCAGCAATAAATAAATTCCAAAAGTTCCATTTCCCACTCCGAATAGTCAATTTTAACACTTAATTTAATCATAATAAGCATTTGTGATAACATGGAATCTGCCCTTCATTTTAGCGAACAAAAATTTAATTTACAAATTTTGATGTTTCGAAAGAGGAGCTACTTAAGAGGACTTTACATTAGGGGAAAGTATCCGCGATATTAGCAGTGCTATTTGGAATACGATGTCAGACTAAGAAATCACAAAAACATACAACGTAACCAAATAAATAACGATGTTGCTGTCGAATTTGAAATAGGCCGCCCAATATTTTCTGCGAGCGCCCCTATTGAATATTACAAACACTTATCCACACACATATTGTGTGTATGCATGTGTGTCCATTTATTAATTTGATGGCATTTTTAACATGACACAAATTTGTATTGTTTTTTTTTCTTCTGTTACATAAAAATTTTTTGTTGCACATTTTAGTTGTATTTTCAGTTATTTTGTATTTATTTTGTTGTTGCTTTTTTTTTGCATTATGAAAACAGAAAAGCTATTTTTTTGTTGTAAATATTTACGTGAGGTTGTATGTTTGGGTGCGTGTGCGGTCGTGTGAGTGGTCGTTCCATTAAAACAAAAATATGTATGCAAACATGTCAATATGCCGCACACTTGTGCATATTTACATTTGGTTATGTTTATGTTATTTTTACTGTAACTTTTTGTTTTTGTTTTTATTGTAGGCAAGTATTAACCCTGCATTGCAATTAAATAAAAGTTCAGATAATTGGAACAAATTTTATTATAAACAGAAGTATTTTTATACAAATATGTACGAGTTTGTATGAAGTTTTTTTTCTACGTAAAGTGTTTTCTGATTGCAACATGATTGATTGTCAATCGATAGTTTGTTGCAAACATTGAATAAACTAAATATTACTACAATGAATTGAGTTATTTTTTAAATAACAATTATTTAAAACAAATTCCTAAAAGTTATTTATAAACTAAACATAAAAAAATAATCGAAACATTTAGTAATAAAAATATGTTTTGCAAAAATAAGTTATATAATAACATTGAATTTTAATACCCAGTATCCCAGCGAACAATTGCTCGCTTATAGAAAACTTAAGCGAGAGGCAATTCCTTGAAAGCCTGCTTTAATTATATAAATTTATCTCTAGAAATCATTGATGCATGTAACATATGCATGAGTTTTTAACCGCAAATCATTTGAATAATATGCACGTGTATAATGTACTACTGTTTAAATTTAAAAGGATATTGAAAAATTTAGTTGAGAACTGTGCTTAAATCAAGCAGTTCGGATATCGGAAATTTTTGCCAGAATTTTTCGTTCATCGTAGTGTAATTTCAAGTTAAGTTGTTTGTGTGTTTGTGCTTTGAATTCACTTCTTTGAGGTTTCTTTATTATTTTAATACTTCTTTTACTTTAACAATTTATAAGGCAGAAATTAATGCTGATGTTAAAATTATGCGGTCGCTGGTAGTAGCCACCATGTAGGGTAACCCTTTTTGTATTTGTTAATGTTTCAGGAAATATGTACTCAAATATTATGAAGTACATACATTTAATTTGTATATATGAAAATGTTACTCTTCTTTTTTTTGCTTCCGTTTTCATAATATCTTTACGATTCAATGACTTCTTAAACGCGCCAACATACATACATTTTAATAAGAACTGCTATATCATTGCCAATACCATTTATAGATTACACTGCCAGTATCACTGCCAGTAGCACAGCCAGCCATCCATTCAACTAACAAACAGCCATTGAGGCAACAAGGACTAAAGTCATTTAATATTTTTATTCTTAAGAAATTAAATGTGTATGCGATTGTGAAGCACTAAAAACAACCGCAATATGAAATGGCTATAAAAGACTGAATAACAACTACATTATACAACCCACACTTCAAAAATAAGTTCCTATATTTGTATGTGCATGACTTGGAATCATACTACGAGTATATTTTCTTTCATTTGTCGTTGTTACATAAGTAAGTAATATCATTACAAGAAATAGAAAGTACCATCAGATACTGGTAGTCTGGAAAATATCAACCTTTCAATGTGAGTGCCTGAAAGAAGCAGAATAAAAAGCAGAACAGCTAACGAAGAAGCGGAAGAATAAGTAAAGAGGTAAATTTCTTTTAATTTATGCCGTATGTTTTAAAGTTACAAGTAAAATAAAAATAAAATAGAAAACAGTAGTCGTCATGTACACTTATAGTTATTTTTGTGTATTGGTATTGGTAAGGCAGGAATACATAAAACGGAAACGGAAGCCTACTATAATGATGATGGTTTGCTAAAACATAAACAGACTGACTGCCTTACTGTTTGTCTTTTTGTTGTTCGGGTTGCTATAAACTGATTCATTCACTACTGTTCTTGCCAAAAAAAATATATAAATATATTTATGTATATAATAATAATATAAAAATAAGCCGGGGCAAGAAATAGAAAAAGAATTCATAAGGAATTCATAATTATTAAAAGAATAGTAGATAATGTTTTCATACAGAAAGAACCAAACTCGTTAAGAAATTTAATAACAATAACATAAAAGAAAGAAATTTCACTCGCATGTATTAATATTTTTCCTAACATCCATCTTATTTTGTTAATAATAAATAAAATGAAAAAGAAACACATCCATCCATCTTAAGACAACCAAATTATTAAATTTATATGACAACAACTACCCGATGATCCAAACATTATTCACTTTAAATTTGTAGACAGCAAAAAATTAGTAAAATTTTAAACTTGTTGCCTTTGTATGTTAATAATCCTTAATTTCTTGAGACTAAAATCACTAATAGAAAACTCAAAATCCTTAATAACGAGCGGGAATTTGACAGAGAATCCAAAAGTTTTACCATGTAGTCGATTTTTATAATTTACCGCTCTCACAATTAATTTAAAAACAGAATGATGTTCCGCTTTTCTTTAGTGTTTTCATAATGAATCAGTTTTTCTTCTATAATATCTAAACGGAAGTGCTGAATCCTGGTTTAATAACATTTACGTAATAAATAAAATACGTATTTTTTTGATTGCTAGTTAAAGAAATTCAACTATCGCACTTGAAAGGGAGACAAACTTAACGAATTTTACTTGCACCCTTCACCAATAAAAACAATTTGTAGCAAGAAATTCCAAAAAAAAACCAACAATAATTTTATAGTTATTTTTATCGTTAGAATTCTTGGAAAAACCAAACACAAATGTACTAAATATGTATGTACGTGTGTATGTATGTATGTGTGTTTGTTTGTGATACAAAAGTATTTCAATTCAATTGTATGTTGTATAATTATCCAAAGTTGATTTGTTTATTTTGTTATACGATAACTGGGGGGAAAAACAAAATAAATATCGGAAAAACAGCAAAGTAAAGATTTAAACTTAAAAATAGTTGAAGAAAGTAGTGTAAAGGGGAAGTAAATGGAAGTTCAGTAACTGTTGGTGTTGCTCCCACATCATGTACACAATTTTATTTCTTTTCATTTTCGAAGTTGAGTTTTATTTTTATATCATAGAAAAACTACTTCAAGCCAAAATAAACTCTTGCGAACTCTCAATAACATGTAACTGTAGTGTTGTTAGCACATTTCATACATTTTATATAGTTTCCATTTATGTGTACAATTCGAGTACAAACAAGTTAAAGTAAAACCAACAAAACTATATATTATTTCTTAAATTTTCTCAGCCATCCAGCCATACATTCATTCAGTCAGTCAGTCAGTCAGTCAGTCAGTCAATCGTTCAATCTCATTTAGTCAATTCATTCATCTATCTATTAGTATCTGTATACAATATAAATATTTTTTCTTTAATTTCTATCTGAGCTGTTGCGTATCAAATGTTGGTAAAATGTTTGATTTACGTTTAACAATCCGGTTACAACTACAAAATAAGTACAAGTGGAAATTGTTGTTGTGTTTGTTGGTAGAAGTGGAAGCAGAACTAAGTAGTTGTAGCAGCAGCACAAGTAGTTGATGTTTTGATAAGCATTTTGTGGCTTAAAACTTTTCGTATTCAATTGAGAAATTAGACCATTAACCAACTTATATGAGTAACTTTATCTACAAATGTATACACAAACATGGACACGCACCTTAATTCGATTTATCTTGAAATGAGTACAAAAGTATATGAGAATTTCTTGCAATTCTGTTTATGTGTTGGTTAAAGACTAACGGTAAACGTTGAAGAATAGTTCAAGACTTTAAGTGAGAGTTAATGTATTTGTGTTGGCATGTGTATGTGTATGTGGGCATTGAAGGTATAATGTAAGTTTACTTTCCTCAAAATTCATGTTGATTTAACAAAGAAGTTAAGTAGTAATTTTGCAATTAGTTATTTTGATTGTTTGCCATTAAGCAACAGAAAAAAAGTGAAATGAATACGCAAATACAAACACTTCTTTAAACAGAACAGTGATGCGATATAAAATTTAGAAAAGGTACCGAAGAACTTATCTGTTCTAAAATGTTATAACTAATGCTTATAACAAAATTTCCTTTTCCATCCATTCTGTTATAGTGAATTTTTGCCCACAGCGAACTCTTTTTCAAGTTATCAGCATAAAATGCACGTAACACCAAATCGCAAACATTTTTCATGTAATTTTCAAAGCTGATTAAATAACTATTTACCATTGTTTCACAAAACGAACACAAAAAAGAAAATGTATAAGTGAAATTTGTAAAAACACATAAGAAATAAAAGTGCTCTGTATTAATATTTTTTAGTTTTAATTCTAAAAAGAAACAAATATTTACTCTTGCTATAATGAATTTTATTCATACCAAATTAAACTGTCCCGGTCCTGTAGAGTTCGTTTTAATTGAACTACACTGTACATTAGGGGTATTTTTTGCAAATATCAAAATGGCCCTAGCATAGTCGAATAGTCCATTGAAAACTATTAAAAAAATGATATTAATTTTTCGCGGTTTTCAAAAAAGATCACCCACAAAACGCGGTAAAGTTGGAAAATTATTATTTTTTATTTTTATTAGTACTTATGCATTTAGCCAAAAACTCACAGTTTTTTATGAAATTATTCATGCCCTTTAATAATTAAGAAACTTTTTAACTTTTTTTTCCCATTTATTAATAAAATATTAAAATTTTTTTTATTAAATTTTTTTCTTTAGGGATTTTAGAAAATCGCTTTTGTGGGTGCGGTTTTTATTTTTAAACGACCCAAAATTTGGTTATACCCCTACTCTACATACTTTGAAGTTTTCAAAACAATTTACAATATCATTTCCTAATTTTTAAATTTAACAGTGTTGAATTGCCTACCAAGTAAAATTTTTGGAAGACAAACACTGAAAATTTTGCGCTAAAACTTGTACCCCATTATAAATAATTACTTAAAAAGCTCCTCACAGATTGTCAGTAGTATTTCATACTTTTTCAGACTGATAGAAACTTACAGTTTTAATTCCCTGTTAAAAATCCTTTCATTTACGAGTTTGTTAAGTGTTGGAACTCTTTACCACGTCTTTTCTTAGAGAATTTAATTTGGCTTCTAATTCATTCAAGATCAAGCTTTTCGAAAAATGTTCTATGCAGTTGAACTGATTGTTATTAGTTTATTAGTTTGCAGCCATCCCTAAAGGCTCGTTTTGTTATTTTAATAAATAAACAAAGTTATTGATAAAAAGTACCAAACATTTTGTTATTTTTAAAGTATAATGCAACATAAGCAGCAGCAGTTGAGAAAAGTGCTTTCATGTAAATAAAGATATTTTATTTATTCGATTTTCTCGTTTGTCTGTAATTTGTCCACATTTTAAAATATCTACCTTGAACATTACTTTAGAAGTAGTTTATGCTAATACATTTATTTTCAATATGCTACTAAGAATTTACAAATTTTATACATAAATATTTTAAATTTACAATATTTATTTATTTAGATTACTGGCTAGAAAAACAAATGTCTTTATATCTAGTTTGAGTTTCGTCTTAATAAATTGCCTCTCAAGGGCATTTAATTATATTTTCGTTCCTTACGCACGTTTATATTGCAGGAATAAAAGTTAATCTTCTACGAGTTTGTTTAATGAAGGCAATTATTTATACAATTTTATAAAAAAAACCGGAGGTAAATAAAATAACACAGAATTTATTTAATACTCGTATTTAAACAAACAAAAAGTAATTAATTTATTTACATTGTAAAAGAGAGTTTGTCAAGAGCTCAAAGGGTTAGAAAGACTGGAACTTTTAAAACTTATAGCGTGACTTCGAATTCGCTAAAAACCCTAAACTTTGTTTATCTATCTATTGATATTTTCATTATTTTTCCTAAACATATTTACTATAAGAAATAAAATATTCTAAATAAATGTGTATGTATACTTTTATGCACAATATATGCAATTAATAGCCTTCTCTAACTTTAAACTTTAATAGCTTATTAGTTCTGTATTTAAAATGAATCTTAAATGCAGATATTCGCGTATACTTCTATAAACTAACATTTATTTCAATGATCCGTTTTCAGAACAAATTAAAGTCGCTGGCGTTTGTTTTTGTTTTTGAAATTTGAGCATGTTTGCTAAATGGCATGTCTGCTTTTTAATTTTCTTAAAATATTTTACAATTGGTTTTTTTTTCATTTATTTATTTTTGTAGTAAGTTTTATTTTTGGAAATTGTAAACTTTGCCAACTTATCTATCGCTATACACACTTTTATATCCACATATAGTTGGCCATTAGTTGTTATTATTTATTTTTTTTTTCTCTCTCTAAATGTTCACATCAACCATGAAAGCACAATGTTTTTGTGTCGACAAACATATTTGTTATATTACTCTACACTCTACTGCACTCCAGTAGACTAAAACTATACTTTAGCAGACGAACATTTACATTCGTACAAATAATCTCATACATATGATGTAAAAAATACAATACTATATGATATTTTAACTAAAACAGATAGATGATGAAAATAAACAGTAACAACTGTAAAGAAGAGACAAAGGGGCCAGAAAAATATTTAAAAAGAAATCTAAAAATTTTAAAAAGTATTGTCTGTTGTAAAGGACCTGATGATTTTGAATAAATTTTGTGAGCAATTCAGTGAGTGTGAATAAATAGAAGTTTCACATGTAAATACAGTAGCAGAGAAGTTAGAAAGATGTGTGCTTGCAAATAGAAATATTTTGTGTTTGTATCTTTTTTACATATGATGATGATGATGATGTTATCCTTTATTTTAAGCTAAAATTGTGTACAGGCATGTATTCGTCATTAGTTTTATATATAAATATTGCTTATGTCCTTTGGTTAGGTTTTTATGTCCTTGTTTTTATTTTTATATAGTTTTAAAAGTTTATTTCTTAATGTTTTTCAAGTAAGGATTTTGTTTTGCTTGTTAATGTGGTCGATCGTTGTTGCTGTCAACTCTTCCTTGTGTTTTCTGCTCTTAAATGTTAGCTTCTTTCCGTTCTACAATTTCCTTTTGCAATGTTTACTGTTTGTTTGGTATCTTGTACATTTGCCTTCTGATGGATTTGTTGTCTTTAATTTTTGGTAATGGCATCCACTTTTCTTACTTAACGTACTTATAACTCATGCATGGAACTAACTTTAAGTAAGTTTATTTTTACAAGTTTATTTTTGTATACAAATGTTGATTGTTCGTAGATTTTAACTTCGATTTGCTTGCTTCTCGCCTTGAAAGAGAGAAAATAAATCTAAGATATACTGGCTAGGCTAAGTTTACATACAAACACTGGCATATCTTGGTTTGATATATGGATAATGATGATGATTATTATATTGATGAAGAAAAATATCTTCCTGGGAAAATCAAAAAAGTCTACATAGAAATGCATTTAATACATCGACACTAACTGTATTGCAATAGTCAGATGTTGAAACATGGAAATTAAATCTATGTGTACTCTAAAATATACATTTTTCATTTTATAAATCACATGTTTATTTGCTTCATGAATATGTATTACATATTTATGTACATATCGCTCATTTAATTAAACAACGTCAGAACTCAAGAAACTAAATAGTTCTTCAGAAAATGAGTTTGGAGTTTTAAATTCCAAATATTCTCTTCTCAAGAGGTGACTTAAAAATTAATTTGTATAAAATTAAAACAATAAAAAAACCATACAAAGAATTATTTTGTATTCTTATTAGAGACCTGAACAAGTATATTTAAACATGTGTTTAAAACATTTGTTTCATTTCAAACGTTTTCACATTATTAATGTTGCGATGTTTATATACAGAGAATCCATACTGTAAGAATATATTTTTTAAATTTGTAGAACACAGATTATATCAAATATTTTTTCAATTGAATTTTTAAAGATATTTTGATTAATTTTGTAATTGATTTTTCCAAAATATTTCGATCGGAATTTTAATTAAATTTTTCAAAACATTTCAATTAAAATTTTAATGAATATAACATTCTTCATTCAAACAATCGTAAAATTTCGTATTAAATTTAAATCTAATTAATTTTTTAATCAAATCAAAGATGTTTTAATTGAATCTTGATTTAATATTTATCTGTGTAGCTAAAGAGCTGAGCGGGTCATCCAACAAACAAAAATGTTCTATTCTATTCACTATGTTCGATAATAAGAAATTTACATGAGAATCTAATTGGGATAATAACCGAAGTAAATATTTTGGTTTTACTACTAATTGGACTTGTTACATTTTGAGAATTACAGCTTTTTAATATTCCTATCAGAAACAAGCTCAGTCCGTCTTATTGTATTAAACATTTTCCTAACAGAATTTACAAATAATCAACAAACAAAGGTTTCAACCTCTATTGTTGTTGTTATTATCCTTTGACAACTAATTCCATTTGTAAAAAATTATTGTTTGTTATTAAATTTATGAAGCATAAAACTACATTTACGCTTAATTTCATAAAACATGACTTTAATAAAAATAATACAGAGACACAGCCAGCCACTGTTAACAAAATGTCAAAAATAAAATACAATAAAAAGCAAATATCCACGAAAAATAACAGAAAATATATAAAAATAACAAGGAATAATTTTTTCCAAACAGATTTGTGTGTGTGTGTATGTGTGTGATAAATTATTTTCCCCCCACTAAAAAAAGTGATAAATATCCTCAGACTACTACTTTTTTTTATAAAATAAAAACCTAGAGAACAATGTTAACACAATAACAACAATTCTTAACAAATGTGCATTAAGGGTATAATTTTTTGCAATATGTGCGAAAATGAAAAATAGCAAGTCACAGTCATTTAAATCACAAAAAAAATCATTAATAAATATGAAAATGAAGTAATTAATACAAGAATTTTCGAAATCACTTCCTCAAATTGATTTTGAAAAAAGATTTATATGAACAGGAAAATATCGCCATTGAGGTTGCAGAATGGTTTTTGCAGATAAAAGAATCGTTATACTCCTAATGTGTTGTATGTGTGAATAGGTGTGTAAAAAATCAGGATATCTTGCAACTAAAGTTTTAGTCATCTCACCACTTATTTGTGTGAGCCATACACAGAATAAGGAACATACACATATACAAAGTCTGTCATACAACAGCAGTGAAAGCAGGACTTATAATTTTGTGTCTGTAGTACAGACGTACGTGTGTCCTTTTGTGTGTGTATATATATATAAAATTGTATGTGGAAAATGACAAAGTCAAAAAAGAAAATATTGCAGATTAAAACATACCAACCCAGAAGAGTTGTGTGTTGCTACTTTTAAGTTTACACCATCAAATACTCCTTACATAGACATGCGAGTGTGTGTGCTTAGCTTTGATTGTGTTTTCCATAACAATCGTGCATACATACAAAATTATATAGTGGCAGTGAGATAATGTTATTGCTTTTGTTGCTATTGCTACTGTTGCTGTTGATTTTGTTGTTCGTTGCTGTCGTTGATGAAGTATAGCGTTCGGTATGGGAAGTCACTGAAATAAATACAGATTCCCATTAAAAAAATCTAAGTTTTATAATGTGTAAAAAGTGGGCGTTCACAAACAAAGACTTTTGGGGAAGATTAAGCATTTAAGTTGACATTGAAAAGGTTGTAGCGAGTACGAGCTATAACTAAAGCCTCATTTCTTACTTACAAGCACAAATGCAGAAAAAAAGAAAACAAAATTAAAATGGCATTAAAAAAATCTTACTATTGTGTGGTATAAATCTTGCTATTTTCCTTGTATTCATGCATGCTTTTGTTCTCTGCTGCTGTTTCACAAAGGAGGACACTAATTTAATAAGGTTACTGGGTTGGAACGTTAAAAATGAGAATATTTCAAACAAACTCTTTCAATATGAAACACACATGCACATTCAGAGTATTTTTAAAGTGTGTGATAAAATTAAAGTTTATAAAAACAAATTCAATGTTAAATAAATTAAGGACAGTTTGTTGTTACCAAATATTTAAAGAGCTGACCGAAAGTAGTTTAAACAACCCAGTGAAAACCATTTAGTGTTTAAATTTATATATTTAAATTTCTCTTCAGATTAAGTTAATGGCACAGAAGCATCTGAAGGTTTTATTTTGTGAGGGTGAGATGATAAATATATGGATGAAGGACTTCTGAATGGATTCTTATTAAAGCACTAAGCAAACACATTTAATTCTGCAATATTGCGCTAAAATTGTACCTATAAGTTCAATCATGAGTATCAATAATATTTTTCTCAAAAATGTTTCCTAAAAATTTCAGAGGTTATTGTTGGAATTGTTTTTTAAAGTGTATTATCAAAACCCTATTATACTTAGAGGGATGTAAAAATAACTGCATAAAATAGTTCCAATCAACCGTCGCCTTTTATGCGACTTCAATTTTAACAATTTAGGGTAATAAATAATATTTAAAAAAAGTTATAAGAAATTTAGTTTTTCGAAACTTTAGAGTGCTTTAAAAATGTGAACGAATCAAAGAATGAAAAACTGAAAAACACAATTTTACTCCAAATAGTAGCTAACTTCAGTTTTATAATATCTGGTGCAGGTATAAAATATTAAATAAACTGGAGTTATCTAAATAGTGGAATAATATACATGAAGGCTGATGAGATGCTATAGCGCCCTCCGAAAACACCATATTAGTTCGATTCTGCTAGTGTCATCTGATGAATTAATTTATTGAGGATATATTTAATATTTAATTTCTTGCAACATGGAACTACAAGATTTTTTCTTCAGTATAATCAAAGAATTAATAAATAATTTATAAAATTTATCCATAATTATTTGTCCAGACTTTACTGCTATTACCAGTCCTTAACGTATGTTTTCATTGCTTTTTTTTTTAAGAAAAATTTTATAGCATCATAGAATGAGTATTAAGCATTGAATAACAATTAAAATTTCATTTATTACCTTTTTCCTTTTTTTATTTTTCCAATAAATAAGATATTTATGCATTTAGTAACACTTTATGGTAAAAAAATACCACAGCTGAATGAATATTTCTCACGTTACGACTATTATAATTTTCTGTTTCTAGAATCTATATAGTTTGTTTTTTAATTATTGTTCGCTCGTTTGCTCTTTCTTTTACTTTTAATATTGGTTATTATGGTGATTGTAGAACGAGTACAAAAATTATTGTTTTCTTTGAATTTCCCACTCGTTTATTTAGCCAGAGTGTTTAATTTTAATCTCATGGCGGAGGTGGTGGCGGTCGGGATGATTTAAAAGAAGAGAAAATAAACGATACAATAAATACTCGTACATATGAAAATTGAACTGCTAGGTTTTCCACACAATAAAATACTATTTTAACCGCACATAAATTAAAGCATTTGCACAATGGGCATTGTATAATTAAAACTGCCAATGCTGGCTGTCGTCCTTACCTTCAATATTCACAACGAGCAATAATAACAAAATAAAAACACAAACATTTCTGCATTAATAATGAAACCCAAAAACGCAGCTATTGCAGTATTAAGAAAATAGCAGTTACTACAAAAATATTTAAAGACAACGTTTGCATCAAACACTGCCCGCATAATAATAAGGATCACAGAACGCACACAAACACTGTAACAAACGAAATGCTTTCATTAGCCATGGTACTTGGGAAATTAAACGAAACTAATTTCTTTTAAAGATCATTCATTTAGCGCAAGTACTAAAAATATGCCGCAAAGAAATTTTCAAACAATCTGATGTGAAATTTTACTAAAGAAACATGAAAAGAAATAAATATTATTATTTAAAATTCAACACAAAAAAGAAAGCAGCAAACCAGTATGACATATGGAGAAAATATCTTCAGAATACTGAAATCTTAACCGCATAGTAGCAGAAGGAAATCATGTGTTGCAGGCTCAGTAGTTGGGCTTACAGTTGGTGATGAAAGATCTGTATGTGTGTGTGTAAAGTGGCAGCAATAATACAACCTGTCAACGGCGGTGGTCTAAAACAGAATTGTATACGAGTAGTTGTTGCTTTTACAATGACAACAAAACACTAACAAATCATGGTTACCAGATAAATGCTAGTTAGCTGTTAAGAGCGACTAGTACCCTTAACGCACCTGACTCTTGTTTCGGCTAATTGTTAAAAAGGAAACTTTGCCACAAACAATAAACACACAGACACGCTCATACAGAATTCCAAATGAGTTGTAGAAAATTTCACTAAATTATGTGCATGTGCGTTTAAATGTACCAATATTTCTTTTATATTATTTCTTTTTGAAAAGGGTACTACAACCCATGTCATTATAAAACCTCTCCTTCCTTTAATATTCCACTCCTACTACACCTCGTCAGCACATATTTGTTAACGGCAGCCCTATTTAAACATTTCAACACCGAACAAAACTTGAATTTTGAAATATAATTAGTAACTAATTACTTAAACACACACTCATGTTGGTGTATTTCTATTCACATGCCCATGTATTTGTGTGCATTCAAACAATTTTTATATAAAAGCATGACCTTAGTTTTTAAGTTTGTGGAAAATTCTCTTCTTGTGGTTAGTTTTCTATGCCAAAGCACATGAACACTAGTGTATTTTTCCAACCAACCATGAGTGTTTTTGTGTTCGGTACACTTTTTTTCTTTTCAAATACAAAAGTTTTACAAAACTAATACGAGTAATCATACAAGTACATAATTGAGGCTTGTTTAAAAATAATTTATTTGATGGCAATGAAACGAGTCCAGTCATAATATTTAAATTAAATAATAATAATAATACGAGTATTAAATAATCACAATACAAAGCAGGGCAATGGAGGACTGATGGTCACGCTCAAACGGATAACTACAGAGAAAGTTAGACAGCAGGCACTTTAACATTAAATGAAATGTGCTTAAAGGTAATTAGAATTATTCAATAGGTACTCTAAAAATATGTGTAAGGTTAGTTTATCATATACATATTAGGTAATTTACTCTCAACTACAAATGCTAAATATTTAAATCTAACAGTGAGTTATCACGCATTCACAAACGGATTATAAACTATATTTGTATGCTCTTGCCAGCTAAATGTAAAAGACATTTAGAGACCATTTCAAGTAGAATTGGCTTTCATAGAACGATACTGATGGTATGATATAAAGCTAAAAGTTATTCATTAATTTTGAGTATTCTTTCTCGAGTTTTAAATTGTAAAGATTATTTGAATTCAAAACATATTCCAAATTGAAATATAAATTTAAACGGGATTTACATCATTACAGACACTAAATTATTTAAGATTTTCTCTTAACGTTTTAACAATTTCAATCCACATTATTTGTAACCAACATGCAACACTGGCATTAAAATAATAATAAAAAATTTAAAATATCAGCATAAATGAATGCTTGTATTTACAGATTATTCTTAGTATGTGTGTGTGTGTGTGTGTGTGTTTGATAACTTGTTTGAACGTATGTGTATTGTTCAACTATTTTATAAATGTAAGCACGTAATTACAATTTTTAATGACATCCTAAATGTTATGCATGGAAAATGCTTTATATATATTTTTCTTGTTATTCTGTTTTTTTTTCTTTTATTATTTTTCACATGACAATAAAAAAATGAAATGAAAACTCTATCATTTTATACAGAAATAATATTAAAGAATACATATAAAATAATACACATATACAGATAAATGCTTTCATATAAAATAAAACACACACACACGCACAAACATACGCACACACACGCTCTCAACATGTACGAAATGTGTGTATGACTTGAACGCGTAATTTCCTTCTGATTATGATTTCCGGTATGCGTGTCTTTTTTATATGGAATTTTATTCAGCCTTTTTAATGTGAAAGAGACAGACAAACAAATACATTTTTCTAACAAAAACACACTCAGTATTTCAATATATTATACTCTATATGCATGTAACGAGATCAAAAGGAAAATTAAAGACAATTTCCATTTAAATGCTGTACTTACAATTATCATAGATATATAATTACAACAAAAGTAAACAAATTCTCTAAAAGTAGAAAGATAATAATAATAATAATAATAACAAGAAGATGGAAAAGGAAAGTAAAAATGTTTGTAAGCGAAAGCCTCTTGACAAACTTTGACTTTTATTATTATAATTTTATATATTTCATTTTGTAAGCAACACCTTGGAAAAAAAATTGCAGCAAATATTTTTTTGTTATAATAAAAACGAATTTCAAAACCCCTTCCACAAACAAAAAAAAAAAACAAAGAAATAATAAATGCTCGTATCATAAACTTTTGGCATGTTGTATCT
This sequence comes from Gymnocheta viridis, assembly GCA_956483585.1. Taxonomy (NCBI): domain Eukaryota; kingdom Metazoa; phylum Arthropoda; class Insecta; order Diptera; family Tachinidae; genus Gymnocheta; species Gymnocheta viridis. Next base: position 86,813,716 of record OY101444.1, read on the forward strand.
TACAAGCAGTAGAAGAATTTGAAAAACTATTTATGAGTGTAGCAGCATAAATCTTTTTTTGTTTCAGTTACAAAAACATAAATAAAACTCGCATCTTGAGGGAAATCGTAAAACAAATTTAATTTACCATCTCCTGTACATCAAATTAAGAGGAGTGTGAGTGAAGCAGAAAACGAATTCGTGTCAGTTAGGAAGTCAGTATTTGGTGATGAAACACTGCAAATGTCATTTGAGATGACATATGGCATATGCTTGAAGTGTATTTGACATTAAATTTGATGTATGAGTGTATGTATTGCTGCCGTATTTATTAAACTGCAAAAGCGGCTTTTATCAAAGACCAAGAAAATCGAAAAAACGTACCAAAGAAAAAGTAGCTAACCCACCCTCTTTTGGGTTACAAATTTTTACCTCTTACGAGGTGTGCGTGTGTGAGGTAGTTTTTGATAAGGGAAAACAAAGGTCAGGACACCGCCACGTTACCTACAATTCAAGTATCATTATTTTCCCATTTAGTAATTGTTATTTTGTATTTTTATTCTTTAACAAAACTACAATTAGCTTATTTCGTTTTATATGATATGTTTTCATTATGTAGTTTTCCCCTTTTCTACTTGTTCAAATAAAAGCGGCTTTGATGAAGAAGACATGATGGTGTATGAAAAAAAATTAAAACTACTTTAGTTTTCATTGTTAAAATGTTGTATTGTTATTAATGGATTGTCAATGGGGTGCTGTTACAACCTAGTTTTGTCATTCTTGTCGTTTCATTTCTTTTTTAGTCCTCTCCTCGTCTCAGCACAACTGAAGGCATGTTACTTTTCTTATACATACTTATTTCTATTCATCATTGTCCTTGATTACAATGCATCATCAATATTTTAAAATCCTTTTCTATATGAACCCATACCATCAACTTGTATTGTTTTCCTTTTCTTTACATTTTCTAAGCCCAGCAGGAGTTTTGATTGGAACACATTTTTGGCTTTAGCTCCAGTGTTTGAAAAGTAACTATGTAGTCCTGTGCTTACACACTTTTTGCTTGCTGTTTTTTGAATTTTATTTGACTTTCTGTGAATACAATAAAAATCCATTCTTCGTAAGTTTTTCTTCTGTTCAATTATAATTAACACATTTCACATATCGCACATATTAAGGATATTCACAGCAAACTGATCTAAATTAAATAAATTCAAATTTGACTTACAAGAATCTACATTCTGTCGTGTAACTAGTTCTCATTGAAAATTGTTCCCATTTTTTTATAAGTCATATCATAAACTGTGACTACCCTTAATACCTAAATAAGTGTAAATGTAGTTACATATAAAATTGTGCTGTGATTATATACACATATTTTAATTAACACTTCGTTGCCATCAATATTTCATGTTGCCTTTGTGGGTGTATTTTTGTGTCATGCAATTTGAGGAACAAAACACAGCTGGAGGAAAAATTAATCTATTGTCTTTCTCTACTCTTGCAGAATTCTATTTTTGGCAATGCGAGTCGATTTTTTTATTGCTAAGCTTTACTCTCTTAACAATTATAGTTAACCGAAGAATTTTGAGAAATTCTTTTACTTTAAAGAAATTGTTCCTTTAGGTATCAGCCAAGGCAATTTTGAAGTTATGCAGTTTTCTTTTCCAAAAAAATTTTTAATTTTTTTACTTTTTATCAAAAAAATGTCTATTCAAAGTTATCTTAAGACTAAAATTTTGCTTCGTACGTGATGATACAATAATTTCTAATAAACTCACTATTTGAAAAAATCATTATATTGAAAATTTTAAATAAAGAGGGCAAAAAATGTTGCACTTTTTTTAGAAAAGAAAACGTCATTAGACTTATAAATGTTCATGTAGGTCAGGAGTTTTTACTGGTTTTAAAATTAAATAAAAACAGCAATTCCAATTTAAATGATTTTTTTCCACCATAAATTAATCATTTATATCCAATGAAATCTTGCTAAGAACACAAGCTATTAGTTATTGAACTGTAAAGCAAAAATTTGCATTAAAAATAAAAACTACCATCACAAATCACGAACTCATTAAATTCATTTAATTTATCATCAAGTCGATAACAATTGATATAAATTTCCGTTTTACGTTTTTTAGCTTTAAGTGGATTCGCGGAATATCAAACTGTCTAAATGAAATCAATGATACAGAGATAAAAATATGTGTTAAAATCAATGCGAGTATACGAAATTGTGGATGGGAATCAGTATGTGTGTGTGTGCAGCATACATACATATATTTATGTCGGTGACATTTAAACGTGCTGGTAGCAGTGGTATTATTTCATACATATTCGCTGAGATAAATGTATTAAAAAATAATGAAATTCATGAAATGTATAGTTGAAGCCAATAGTTTACTTAAGCCAATCAAGATGTTGTAAGAAAAATAAAATTAAAGGCAACAATTTTTAATTAAATATTGAAAGTGAAACATACAAAAATATTGTGACGCAGAGAAATGTATTATTTTCAATTTTCTATTCAAAATAGAAACACGAAAATTAATCAAAATCTTTTTAACTTGAAAACTTTCACTTCGAATATGACATTTGCCTCCTAAATTAACTCAGATGCATTTGGACTGTAATATTATTACTCGTATGTACGTATACTTTATACCATCACTATCTGGCCAAGTGGTTATTTACATGTGTCCAAGTGGTATACGTACATCTCTATACAATAATTCGATTTGTATTAATAACAATTTCAATCATACTATAAATTCATAGCAGGATCTTTTTTATTTATTTATACAATTTATTTGTTTGTATTTATTTATACTCGACCGTATGAACATGAGTGCAGGTTTTGTAAAATTATATAATTTTTTTAGAACTAATTTTATATTATTATTTTATTTTATACAAATTTCAATAGCAAACACAAGCTTATTAAAGGAATTAAAATAAAACAGCCAATGGAGCTGGAAAAAGCGAGAGAGTTAAAATATGTGGAATAATTAATCATCAGAGATGGTAATTTTGTCTAAAAATGAATAGAAGTAATTTTTGTATTCTAATTTGTTAAACAATACGGTTAAGTAGTTTTAAATTTCTAGTCACTATTATCCACCATTAAAAGTGATAAAATCAAACAAAGAACGCTGATGAGATGGTGTAGCGACTTCGAAATCAGTGCTGACCCGTTCTGCTAGTCAAATGAAGAAATTGTCCCAATAGTTCTTTCTTAATAAAAATAATTTTGATGTATGAAAAATGTCTTAAATAAAAAAAGAAGAAAAAAATGTGTGAAAACAAATTTGAACTTGAGCCGGGTGACTACTTTCAACAATATCAAAAACCAAATTAAAAAGTTAATTACAAACAAGCCAAATTACTTGAAGATGAACTCAATTTTTATAACAAAAAATTAGAGAAAAATAAACTCAAAGAAAATGTAAAAAATTAAATCGTGAAAAGATAATTTATTTCTCTGAATATGAAATAATGATTAAAATTAAACCGAATGTTACCAAATAAACTTAACTGTTAATTAATATTAACGCTTTTGATTGTTCGGCTAAAGAGTTGAAATTTGTAATTGAAGCTACACAGATGCTGGCCTAATTTACATTTCCTTTTCAAATAAAAATGTTCACATCAATTAAAAAGATTTTTATTCCCAATAGGAAATCGGAAACGAAACTTGAACAAGATAAAAATAAAAAATTGTTAGACTTTAATGAAAACCTAAAATTATTTTATAACTTTAGATACTCGTAAGTCGCGTTTATATGGGGGTATTTGAAGAGCGTGTATTTCTAGACGTGCATAATCGTGAGTCGATAGTTACACACGATCTCTTAAACAAAGTGCCATTTATTATTAATAAAGAGAACATTGGAGCTGCAGTCACACTATTAAGAACAAAATTTAATATCTTGCGAAAAAACAGGAGCCTAGTCGTCGCTCAAACCAAGAAAACTCGATCGAATCAGCTCGATATCGAAAGCGAAGATTAGACCCCAGTTTTAACTTAGACGCTGCCTGGTGCAAGCGCCCTAACCTAATGTTTGTATATTGAATTCATATTCGATTCTTTGTTTTTATTTTCAAAAGTTAATATCGATTTTATTCTTTCACTCTCTCTCTCTCTCTTCAAGTTGTATGTTCAAAGTTGGCTAAGAAACAATTATTAAGAACGTCATGACAGTAATATAAGCACCAGTTGTCAAAGACGATGTTAGAAAACTACCAGTGGTGTACATACATACAGACATATTCAATAGCAGTAGCAAATGTAGCATAACAAATGTATCATACCAAAATCCGTCCGCTATAGCTTGAGCTGTAGCATCCGTAGCACCACTAAACAGCAAACCATGAGGAATCAGTAGAAAAGAATGGGAAGAAAAGCAAAAGCAATTCATAAACATTTGACCTAGTTGTGTTAGTTTTGGTTACAAAACAACCAAACAATAACAATGTCGATGACGACGTTGGTGATATGCCCTCCTCTGTTTATGTTTCCTTTTTAATTTTTGCTTTGCAACCAAATATCTGTATCTTTGTGTTGTATATGGTTTATCTAAATATGTCGTGTTTAGTAGTTTGTCGTATATGTATATAGTTTTCAATTTGTTAGTAGGATACTGTCTGTTCTGTTCTGTTGATATTTTTGTATGTGTGTGGGGTTTTCCTTTATGCAGCAAAACAAACGAGTAAAAATATTCGTATAAATTCAAAATTTCTTAGGTTTTGTCATGACATTTACATATCCATACATTCATACACATGTATATTTGTTTATGTAACTAACTGTCCCCATCTATGTGTAAATATATTTTTGTGATTAAGTCTGTTTGCCTGGCTAAGTTGTTTTTCTTTTTTCAGTACACCAGGGTGAAGCAATTTCATACACAGACCAACAAAAAGAGTGTGGGCCACTTTGATTTCTATAAGTGTTTTGAAATTTTGTTTTCAGCTAATAGGAATCATACCAACAACACAAATACATACATAAGTATTCATACTGGTAGTCTGTCTGCCTTGTTGTCTGTAAAGTTGGCTGGTTTGGTTGCTAGTGACATTGGAATGTGTCACATTCTTTATTTCCCCATGGTATCTCCCAAACTCACATATTTTCTATACCCTATAAATTAATAAATTACACAATAAGCAGCTACGCGACCTACAAACATAAAATACATTTCCATTAAAAAGTGGAAGAGATATATATTGATACAAATTCTCGACATTTATTAACGAAAAAACTTTAGATGTATGTTTACTTTTTCAGAAAGTTCGAAATCTTTTCAGCCGGATAAGAAAAAAACTACAAAATATGAGAAAACAAATTAATCAGGAAAACCTTGTGTGCACTTGAAACAGTTGAATACACCTGAATTATTAGAAATAAATTATAATGATTTTAGCCAAGCAAATTCTTTTTTCGGTAAGCCAGGTTACAAGAAATGGCACAACAAAAAATTGTTTGTTAACAAAATGATGTTTCACTCTGTACATTAAAATAAAATTGTTGTTAAGCAACAACAAGAAATACATTTGATGCTATTAAAATTACTATCAAGAATTCAGTTATTTACCAATTTCTTTTGCAACTTTAATCTTTTCTTTGGTGCCATGGCCCCAACCATGGCCTCTTGTGTCTTCCACATTTTATTGTTTTGTTGTGGCAAAATTTTATCGCCAATTTTAACGATTTTCCACAAAATGAAAATATTTTATTCGTTTCTCTTTTCGGTGGTCTTTCCAAATTAGTTTATGTCTTTGATTTGAATATTAAACCAGCCCAGTGACGTTTTTGCTACCCTTCACGAAGTTTCTGGAATGACTGATGACAAACTAAAGCTTTGTTAATTTTTATTTTAAAACATTATAAACTCTTTAGATCTTTTGGGTTAGAAAATCTTTTGCTGGGTTTTGATAAATTGCGCAGTATATGACACCACTTACTTGCATATGAAGTTTGACTTTGGGATGGAGGGGGGGGGATCATGTTCATATTCTGCTTTTCTCTGAAGCAGCACCCCCTCGCTTATGTTTTTGTTTTAACTTTGGAATTGTTCGAAAAACTTTTGTTGTTGTAGTTTAAATTCTATTCACGAGCAATTTATTTTGTCCATTAGATGATGCTTCTGCTTCAGTTTCTGCTTTTTGTTTAAAGTTTCAGATTACTAATACATCTACAAAATTTAAACAAATATGAGCATAAATTTGTGTGTTCATTGTAAACCCAGCAGTTTTGAAAAAGAAAGTGTAACGTTTTTAGTTTGAAATATTTGTTTTAAATGATTGGTAGCCAAGTTGGTTTAGGCAGTCATTTAATATAAACTGACTTGGTTATTTTCAATTTAAATCTTCGGAGTGATTGAAGTGGATATGAGGGAAATGCCTTCATGTGCTCTTTGGGTTGAGTGTTAAACGACACCGACTGTCGAATAAATTTTTCGAAATTTTCGTTTATCGTAACTATAGGTCTTTAGGTCTTCCACCCTACTCCCGAATAGTGGCAGGCAAGGACAGAGGAGATGTTAAAGATTCCAAAACAAGCTCCAATCTATTTTGTTAGATACCAAAGTCTATTGTAACGCAAGCGGAATTCGGAGCGTTTCTAATAGCCTATTCTGCGATTTCGTAAGAAAACCTAAGCGAATGAAAGCCACTAAAATTTTAATCAATGTGGATATTTCAACCATGAAAAATAAATAAAAAATATTGATTACAAGCAATAACAAGTAAAAAGACGCGATTTATGGTTGTCAATAAATAAAATCAGTGCATTGTGTAAATGTTACTACTTTTTTAGTTTCATACTTAGGAAATGTAACGAATGTACCAAATGTTCGATAAAATTAAAAGTTTGGTATTTTTGTGAAATATTTTTAATAATAGATTTTTGAATTAATATGTGAGAAACAGAAAACGCTATTTAAAATTCAAATATATAGTCATCGAATAATTCAGTGGCCTATTACGATCTTAAATGGCAAATTAAATCGATTGTTCAGAACTGAAAGTTGTAGCCTTGTACATACTTCACTTTATATTCACTTTGTGTTCAGTTTATATTACGTTCACATCAGTATGTAGAAAAATGCACACACACACATACACACACACATTCATACATATATATGTATGTTCTTGTTTATATGAAATATTTGTTGTGATTTTCTTTTACTCGGTTGGTTTGAGCTTACTTAACTATTTAGTTTCATTTTCTTTATTTTAGTTTCTAGGATGCAGGAAATAGACACCCTGTATGCGTAGATTCGTAAAATGTTTCATGCCAAATAAAACTTCAACACACTCACACAAATTTTGTCTGCGTATAAAAATATGGAAAAGTAACTAAGTTCCAGTCTAGTTAAGTTTCAGTGTCAATTTACAAATGGATAGAAAATTACTTAAAAATTCGAAAAAAGAAAATATGTTTAAAGAGAAAACTGAATAACGCAAAACTCTTGAAGATCAAATAACAGAAAAAACAAAGAAAAAACATCAAATAAGAAACATAAAACAATAACTAAACTTATATTTGGTCATTATTTCTTTTTTTTATTAAGGCAACTTCACTAAATTAAGATTAAAAAATATAAAAATAAATTTAAAGCCATTTAATGATTTCTTTTCCACTTGTATAGACTACAAAGATAAACTTGCAACACATCATAAATCACTTTTATTACGAAACTAACTTATCTTAAGTAAAATAAACGAATGGAAACAAAATAAATTCGAAACAATAGAAAAAACAAAACCAACTAACGAAGTAAAATGAAATTTCATGTTACAGTTTTTTCTTAAGTATTTTGAACTCAATACTCATTCGTTCATTCATTAACGAAATGTCCTTCTTGTTTAAGGCAAAAACAAAACAGAATTAAATGGAAAAACTTTAAATTTTATTCTTTAAATTTTAATAGTGAAGCAAGAAGAGAAAATGGAAAATCTAACGAGAATTTTTATTATTTGCAATTGTATTGTACGTATACATGGCACTCTAAATGCTTGGTGCTTCATTCATTCTAAATCTTCTGTTGGGATTACAACTTTTTAGCACACAATAATTAACAATTCAACCGCTCGTATAAATTTTGAAGTATTAAATAGACTGAAAAACTCGCATACACCATCCAACCAAAAAAGGATAATGGACAAAATGAGATAAAAACGGGTATGAAAAAATGTGCGAAGGCTAAATCAGTACGAGACGAAGGTTTCTTGTTTGAGAATGTATTATATGTAGTTGCCGTTGATTATGCTGAGAATTAGAATGAGAGTGAGATAGATGATGAGCTTAAATGAGTATAACGGTTGGGTTGGCTTTTTTACTTTCATTCTAAACTTGTTTAATAGCATTTTACTTGTGCTACTCACAGAGAAACTCTCAAGGATTATTATTGTTATCGGCTTAATTGTGCAACAGCCTTTAACAACAACAATAACAAAAATGGTACTTATACACGCAGTCATTTGTTTTAAATACTCACTTATTCAAACACAGTTGAACAAACTGCCACAATTTCAGGGCTGTTGAAAACACAAGGCTAACACTTTCCGGTGTTCAAGCAAGAGATAAAACTGCTTTCGCCTCAAATAGTCCTTTGAAGTAGAAAAGCTCCAACATCTGTCTTTGTGTCATATTAACTCCTAAGCGGCTACACCGACATTCTAGAAACTTAGCTAAGAGCACTCTGGATCAACTAAATCAAAATCAGTTCAGTCGCTTGGGAGTTACGATACACACATGGCCTTTCTTTTAAACATACAGATATATTCATAAAAAACAAGGTAGGCATAAAATGTATTTAACAAAAATTTTCCTTCAAATGCATTTCAAATACACATTATTTTTTATGAATACATCTAAAATGAATTTTCGGTAATAAATGCTTTGCAAGTTGATCGCATGGGACGGGGCCCAGTTAAAGGGCCAATTAGTATCTTAGATGTTCCACTAAGAAAGACACAGAAAGGGTTACTTTAGCTCATCAAATATTTTTTTCTGGAATCATCAGTCATTTATCTATGGACATGTATGTGTGCACACATGTATTTATAAATGTGTATGCATTTATATGCTGTGTGTATATGTATTTGTGTACTGTGTAAACTTTTCATTCATTTATGCCACACTACGTGAATCAAGTATTATACATCATTTATTATCCATCATTATTTTTTGTTTTTGTCTGTATATTAATTGTTTTTATTATCGTTTTATTATTAACATGCACCCGTTTCCAACTAAATGCTTTCATCCACACATTTTTTCTACTGCCACAAAATGTTTTTAAAATTTTTGAAAATATATTTGTGTTGTTTGGTGCTGATTATGATGGGAAAATGAAGCTAGTTTGTGGCTTGCGAAATTTTTAATGAAATCTATACCCTACTGGATTATTTAAAGTTTGAGCTAAAGTTAGCAACACTGATCTAATTTTTGGGCGGATATGCCCAATATCACGGGAAATTACTTTACTGAAAGAAGTGGCCGTGGACAGTGCATGAAGGGCTTGGCTGGCTTGGCCGAGAAAATCACTTTGGGACTAAAGAAGCAAAATTTATGATGCAATCGGAAAAGTTTATAAAATTGTTAAGAAAGCTACAAAAAATTAACATAAAAAATTAAAAAGTTTAGAAAAATTGATTGGCCTAAAAAATTTGTAAAAAAAAATTAAAAATTTACGAAAAAAAATTCAAATATCTGAAAACAGAAAACTAAGTGAACACTTAATTTATTCAAAAATTAAAAAATAGATGTATATATATATATGTATGTATGATATTTAATTGAAGGGTATATACGTTTTGGCACAATCCCCCTTCAATTGTTGTACAATAAATCTCTAAAACTTCTATATAATGCTCTCAAACTTTAGCTCACTCTTTAGTCGTTTTCAATCGCCCTCATCATAACTCTTTTTATTTTATTGTCATAATTAAAACATTTTAAATGCAACATAAATACGATGATTATGTGAGATTATTACTTCAAGAGCAGGCAGCCCAGCCCGCATTTAATTTCCCTTAGCGGCAAAGTATTTGAATATCGCAACACTTTCAATTCCTTTTTATAGTATATTCCTACAAAGGTATAATTATCACAGCATGTTATTAACGAAGAATACAGGGACCTCTTTTTAATTTTAAGGATTAGAAATAAATAAAATAGAAGACTCGTGCACTTAAATGCTGGCGTAAAGTAAAATATGGGAAACAAACATGCAAAGCACAGACTAAATTTAATGTTAAATTATTTATTTGTTTCAATTAAATTATTTAAATATTTAAATTAATTCGCCTTGATTTTAAGAAAACAGACAAGCACACCAAAAATTGTTACGCAAGCAATTAAAAATAAATAAATTATATTAACTAATAAAGTAAAAAGCAAGGCACACCAATAAATTATAAATTCACCTAACAGAAACACTTTTTCACCCAAACGTCGAAACCGATCTTTTTCAATATACAAACCAATTTTTATTTTTTTTTATTAAAAAAAACTCCAAACAATCAATCCTTTTGACCCTGAACGTTCATTTGGACACTAACAACAATAAGATCAAAGAAAACCCAAAAATGTTGGTCTTCTTTACATTCATACATGTGACTAGTCCGCTCAATCGTCGATCTTTTATTACGAGTATTATAAAGTACCTCATTAATGAAGAATGCTGATTCGATATTTACTAAAAAGTCATTAAGAAAGAATCTTATGTTAAAAAGAATCTTGCTAGTGACTGTTTTAACAAATTTCATCATAACATTTCCAAAATTTGTAAGAGGTTTTTGTGATACTCAAGACTGACTGTGTTATTATTAGTTTCGTTATTCAATTATCTATTTAATTTAATTATTGTAGTACGTTTAAATAAAATCTCATAACATTGTACCTTATTTATCTTATGTAAGAATTGTGGATAATAATTTGTATGTAAAAATTAATGTACATATGTATGTATGTATATATGTACATATTTTGTTGTGATAATTTGCTAGCCTTTGCTTTACGAATTAATTACTTAACACTAACAACAAATTTTGATTTTAATGTTAAAAGTTCTAACTTAAGAAAACAATAAATACTTGCATTTTCCAATCTATTATGCAGATCTTCTTAAATTTTAGATCGGAAAATTTTCACAGAAAAATAATTATATGGGCCGTTGTTGAACATGTTGTTTATGTTTGTGCTAATTAGTTCATATTAAAAAAGATTACGAAGCGCCCGCTGACTTCTACCCGAATGTCAGGTTACCTGTGTAAAGAACTTTACTCATGTTATGATTGGCGACTGTTCATATCTTAAGTAACACCATTTTTGTAGTTTACACTTCTACTTTCATAACCCATTGAAAAATTTTTTCAGTATAAAATATAAATTCGATAAAAGATAAATTATGTATACACATACATACATACATACATATGTATAGTATATGCATTACGTCCAATTGTTAAAAAGTCGCAAAAATTAAAAACTTCACATTTCCACATTGCGGGGAAAAATCACTAAAATTTCTGTAAATCCTATTTTATGGCAATTCTGTCTGTGCTAATTGCCAAAATAACTTTAGTTCTCACGGTTTCAGTACAAAATCAGTCATGGAAAGTTGTCGCTCGTCTTCAAGTGCATATAAAATTAAATTAATGTGTTTAATAAAACCAAAAAGTGTAAAATATTGATTGTATCAACATAATTTAATAAAATGTATCAAGTGAAATTCATATAAAGAGTGTTAATGCTGGGTTTTTGTAAAAAAAAAACAAGAAAATAAACTGTAAATGCATAAGTTATTTTTGTTGCTGTTGTTAATAATATGCCAGTCTATAGTTAGTGTTGTTGTAATGAGGCATTTATTATAAGAAAAAAATGTGTATACCATGACATGGTGTGTACGTTTGTGTATCATAAAGTATTATTGTGGAGATTTTTGTCATTCATAAAAACAAAGGTAAGAGAAAATAAAGTGAAGAAAAGCAAGAATATGCAAGCTAGCAGTAGAGCTGCCAGTACATAAAATATTATAAATAAAACGGTTATCGGTACGAGCGTTTAATTAATAAATACATAAAACTGTAAGAAAAACAACTTGTGTTGAATTTAATAGGTAAGTTTCTGCTTTGTTTAACAAAATAAAATTTGAGAATTTAAAATATATGTACCTCTACATATGTATGTACATACATAATTTAAAAGGGTTATAAAAATCATTTATTTAAGCGTAATTATTTAATTTTAATAGTAATAATAATAAATTCAATATTAAAACATTTTCATGGAATAAATAAAAATACATTTAAAATAATTTATTAATTATTGCATTTAATAAACTAATAAATTCAAATTGCATATGTAGGTATAAATATATGTACATATGTATTTATGTAAATAACGTTTAATTTGTTGTTATTTTATTTTAAATATGAGCAAAAGAAAAATCCCGGATATTTTATTTAAAAAGAATATATGTATTATTAATCAAAACAATAGAAGTGTTTTTAACGCATAAACAATTAATTAAGAATTATTTATTGAATAAAACGAAAATGCGTTATGGAATTACATGGAGAAACTAAAAAAAATAATGTTCAGAGTAAATAATATATTCCGTCTGTTTTCAATGTTGCAAATGGAATTGAAAATTATATTATAGTTTGACGGGCGTAATAATAATGTCCTTAATATGATGCGAATGAAACCCGCGACCCTCAAAGTCATTGACTAGCCAAATAAACTACCGATGCACCTAAATTAATTTTATTCAATCAGCATCCTGGCTAAAAATTCTATTTGAATAATGATACTGGTACTATGTATATGTGCTCACTAGACAAACAGCGGTTGTGACATCAATAAAACAGAACACTGTTATTCTTGATTAAAATATCAAAATTCTTTTGTTTAATTGCAAATTGTTTTTTGCTGCAACATCCATAATTACCACTTCTAGTGTCACAACCATCATAACAGATTCGTTGTATTGTTTGTTTGAACAGCAAATAACAACAGTAAAAAAACTTAAATAATTAATTTTTTGTATGAAAATGTATGTGTTAGGCACATATTAATATTGTAGGTGTGTAAGAGTTTTATGTAAAAAATAATAAATTTATAGTAAATGTAAAAAAAAATAATAATACATAATAAATCCAAGTGTTTGTGTGCAGTTGTTGCAACCAAAGTGTAATAATAAAACATTTAAGCAAATAAATGCTGTTGAAATTAAATTTATGGTTTTTTCTAAGGTTTTTACAAATTTAAAATATTAAAACAGAACTTAAAAAGTAAAAAAATAAATGTTTTCCAACAATTTATGTTGACATTAAAACGTTTACAAATGTATGGCTGACTAAACGAGTGAATGCAAGGATTTATGTGTGAAATACTATTTGTATGTGTTTGTATACATATATCTTAGGGAGGACATGTCCTTTTTTGCGAGTTTTGCGAAACTGTGGTGTATTTTCGTGAATGAGTGAAATGTACAAAACATCAAGTTAAAAACATATTTTAGCAATTTTCCGCATGAAAGATTTCATACAATACAAAATACAAAATAAATTAAATAAATTATAATTTATTTAAACAATTAAAACTCCTTTCAAATAAAATATAATTAAATTAATCTATTTTTGTTCACTTTTCACTTCTAACTTTTTTTAATATGTTTTATTTTCATGCTTTAAATACCAGAAAGTAATTTAAATAATAATAAATTTCAAAATTAAAAAGTAGTAATAAATAAATAAATAAAATAAAGTTAAAATGTATACATATTAATGTGAGTCATTTATTAATTATTTGCTAAGTGTTCAAGTACAATTTTATGTGGTTTTATATGAAAATAATAATAAATTTATATTAATTACGAATGCATTTAACAATACAGCACGTAAATAAAATTTAAAAATTAAATGCATAAGTTGAACTTTCGAAAGCGGAAAATGTGCATTTCGTTATAAAATTTTATATTTCCGTGTTAGAAATGCAACAATTAGGCGTAACTTAAAAAAAACAAACGTACATATGTATGTACATTAAAAACTATCAAACAAGCTAATAAATCAACAAAATGCATTTAGGTAAACATTTATATTTAATGTGGACCAAATCTGCAAGACTGCTGTCTGTTTTGAATTACCTTCCCTAAAAATTCTACTTATCGAATATTTAACCAAAAACGCTGAACAAAATTTTTAAACGTAGTTGTGGATCATGAGCAATGTTTCCTTCACTCACCGCAAGTTGCGGTAATGTGAGTCCAGTCGAGATAAATAGCCAAACAAAAATTAACCCATAAAAAATTTTAATTCCAATCGAGTTCTCCGCATAAAAATTATCTGTGTAATTCACAATCGGGAAATCAAAAAAGAAGGAAAGACATATCGCCAGTTTACTCAAACAATGTCATAACTAAAAGAAAATTTTGATTTTTGCACAAAGAATGCAGCATTATTCTTCGTATTATTGTTCGTTCATCTTTTGTAAAAAATTAAAAAAAAAATATTTTTGTTTCTATCGTCATGATAAGAAAACCACCCTACTTTTTCATTCAGGCGTGAGTAAATTAAAAACTTTAAACTTGTTTTACTTGAATTATGAGGATGTGGTTGTTTGGGTAAATGAGCGGCGATAGGTTCTCAAAATATCAACCATCTTAATATATTTCAAAAATTTCTTTTCGTACTAGTACGCCGGTATTTCTCACTAATAAAACAAAAATTATTTCTATGTTGTGATGCAAAGTTTTTCTGCAATATTGAAATAATCATTTTATTCATTATTTATAAGAGCTTTCCATTTTTTTTAGTTTTTTTTGTTAAATTTTTAAATAAAAATATATTTTATTATAAGTTAGTTATTATAATTAATTATTCTTAATATTAAAACTAAACAACATAAATGAAACAAAACTATATCTCAAAATCGGAATTGATTTATCTTTTCTATTTTATATTTATTTGTATTACTTCTTATCATTTAAATTTTTGTTTTCATCAAATTTTTTACAATAACTAGAAACGTAACTAAACGAATGTACACAATTTAATTAGATTTGGCTTATAAAACTAAACACAAATACAATTAAAAATTCAAATAATAATTAGTAGTAGTAAATAGTTTCTTGTTTGTTTTTTAATTTAATTGCATTTACACTGAAAAATAAATTTGTGTTAATTCGTTGCTTTTGTTTTTCTAGCATTATTTATTGAGTGTATAATTAATTAGTAGTTTGTTTTCATTAATTTTGTTATTCACCGCCATCATCTCTTTTTTCTCTTTTATTTTTAATTTTATTTTTAAAGAAATTTATATTTTATTTATACAAATTATTTGACAGAGGGACATACAAATAGTGTGAGCAAGAGAAGAAAAAAGTAAATTATATTCATACTCTACCAATTTAATAAAATTTTTTTTAATCCACTTTAATTTTTTATTGGGTTTTTAAAAGTTTTGGCCACAGTATAAAATAGTATGCCAACTTTTTACGCTGTCAAATACCTAAGTCGGCTGTCAAAAATACCCAAGTCTACGACCGTATTAGTATAACATTTTGAGTTGGTGTTTGTTTTGCTTTTTAAATAAATATTCGCCACACCATTTTAGGGCACATAGCTCTGTGAAAATTGTTATAAAATAAAATAATTTTTTCATATGAATTTTTAAATGTTAAATATGAAATGTTTTACTATTATTGAACAAAGATATTAATTTAAAAATTTTCTCAATAATTTTGTATTGGCTCGATAATTATTCTTTTGAATTTTTTTATATGTACTAAAATATCTGATCCCAAATAGGAACCAAAATACAAAACTAATTCAATTCAATGATAAATTTCATATAAAAATTTTAATCAAATTAAAAAAACTACTTTAAATTAAAATACGAAAAAAATTGTGCTAAGAAATAGTAAATAAAATCAAATAATTTTAAATAGTGTTTGCGTATGCAAAAGAAAGTGCGAGTTTCGTGTATTCTCCAGTGTAAAAACTCTTCTCTCATGTGAGTTAATTTCACACAACATCCACATGTGAAAAGGCGGAGGTCAACTATTTCCGAAATATCGAGAGTTGGCATACTATTCATGTATTATACTATGGTTTTGGCATTCACTGTTTTATTTTAAGATTATATTTAATTTTTACGATACATTTTTGATGAGAAAAACAGAGTTTAAAAGCGGATTCAACTAATTTTTTATGTACATAAAAATATTTTTTTCTTTTTGAATAATAGAGTAACAAAAACTTTAAAAGAAATTCTTCTGAAAGATAATGTTAGCAAAGGATTATATTAGGCTTTGTTATAGAGTTAAATGAAAAGTACAAAGCTCTTATACATAGACAACAGGAAAAAGTTTAAGCAGCTTTTAAGGCACTAAGAAGTAGAACCCACAGAAGAATAAATATGAATTTGTTAACCTTATAATATCTATTACCAGTAAGCATATTACCCAGCAAAATATACAGGTCCGCAAAAACGCAAACTACTTTTATCTTCTTAATTTCATTTTCATTTAATTTCAACGATAATTTCAAAATAATTGGAATATTGTTGGGGCATTCTTCTAGGAGTCCGAAATAAATATTTGTTATATTGTCGTTCTGTTAAAAAAAGTTGAAAGTATGACTTTACGGCCTGTGAATTATCAAAATTGTTAATGAAAGAATGTGAGAAGACATAAAAAATTGGTTTTTAAGAATATTTCTATTCAGATTTTAATGATTTGATATTTACCTCATTATAAACAAGAGATGAATAGGAACGTCAGCGTAACTATAGAGGGATTACATATAGAACAAATTACCGCATAGGGTAATGCTTTGCAACGGCCAAAGTTAAGCAGACATGATAGCTAAATTTTTTGTTCCACAATCGGAAGTGATTATTGTTGCTCACGTGTGAAATCGGTATTGCTCATAAGCTAAATATGATAGAGAATTGGGAAACCAACATTTGATGAGTTATTACCGAAATACATACCGATTTACTGCGAATAGTGTGTGCAACTGGGACCTCCAACATAGTCGACCACACATCCTTCAATAAGGAACTAACAGTCTTTGTATTATTGGCTTGTCTAAGTGTTCAGTTTAAAGCCCAGAATTATTATTAAATTTTCCCACGAGAATTCGAATATGTAAATATCTCACTTACTTAATGAATTAAAACATACAGACACAACTGTGATAGGAAAAATTCTGGCCGTTTTTTTTTCTTGCTAAATCAACATTCGTAATCAATTTATCAATTTTCACTATAAATAGAATTCTTAGTAAAATTGGCTTGAAATTTTGTAGAAAATTTCAATATCGTCTCCTTTGTTTGGAAACATGAAATTCACAGAGACTGGCGCATTTGATTTATGACTTAATTTCCATCATTATAAATTAATTACATTAAAACGATTTATTGAAAGACTGTGTCCAGTTTTAAGAAATATTTATTAATCAAATTATGTTAATGAAATTAATGTTACTTAATATCTCATTGTTGTATCAAAACAAAGAATTAACTCAAAAAGAATTTGTTTTTTCTTGGTTTTTATGGTACTTCTCTATTAAAAATGTAAAATTTATTTTGTAGCTAAAATTTAATTTACTTTTTATCTTCCTTCAGTTCTTAATGCTATTTTACGCAAAAATGTTTATTTTAATTTCATATTTTATACTCGTATTAATAAAAATAACTTTTTTACTCACTTGTAGTGAAAATGCTTGTATCAAATTTACAGGATGTGTTTTTAATTTTTTGTATATATTTAATTATTTTATTTTGTGAGTTAATGAGAAGACCCAACAGAAGATATAAAATTGCATGAATGTGATGTTGGAGGATGAAGGAACAGAATGGGGGAATAAAAACTAAATAAAATGGAAACCAATTTTTATTAAACGCGTTTTAATTTTTGCGAAGAGATTTTTTGGAATATAAATTCATTATGCATTATTGGTTAATATTTTATTAATTAAAATAATTTAAATGGTTACTAAATGCTTATTTATTATTTTGATTTCCAATAGTTTCTTCGTTTATATGTTTAATAGAATTATTGTTTTTTTTTTTAATTTATTTAATTTACAATTTGTTTGTTGTCGTTTGTTGTATGATGACAGTTTTTTCGGTTTTTTGCTTTCTTTTAAACAAACAATTGATATTTTATTTTATTTAAAATTGTTCTTGTTGTTGGTAAATTTTTTTATAACAGTTATTAAATATTATTTGTATGATGTTTATCGTTAAATTTAAAATTTAATGCGCGTTTTTACTCTTGTTGCATTTAATGCCTTTATGAAATGGTTGTTTGTTTATTCGCCAGTATATTTTTGTTTCATAAAAAAATTCTCAAGTTTTTCTCTTCCTGTTGCAAGTAGTTGTTCATTTATTTCTTTGCTACACTGCCAGCATATTAATTGGTTTAATAAAGTCGTATGAAAGTGTATTAAAAAATAAGCAGAAAATGTACGAAAATAATGAAATATTTATACATAAGTTGTTGTTTTTTTAAATCTCAATTATTTTATTATTGTTCTTCATTAATATTATTTTTTTACTAATTATTATTTTTTATTTATTATTTTATTACTTTAAAGTTTGGATTTTTTTTAATGTATGGGAGTGAATGTGTGTACGTATTTAGTTTTGGTTTATAGTGCAGCAGTAGACGTTTAGTAGAATTTTACTACAACAACTATAAATGGCTGACTTGTTTTTTTAGTTTATTTATTACTTTTGTTGTTGTGTGATGGGAAACGGAAAAGTGGCGCTTATTATTTTTTTAGTTAAATTTAAATTCTAATAAAGTAAAAAATAAAAAACTAAAATAATTAACCTTAAAACGATATTTATTCTTAGTACTTGCCGTTTTTATGTGTTTTATTTATATTTTTTTAGTTCAATTCATTTGTGTTTTAAACAATTCCCTTCCTTTTTCCGTCCTTTAGTTTTAGGTCTTTCTTTGTAAGCTGTTGTAGAATGTTGCGCTCTCAATAAAAAAGTATGTCAGATCATAGTATGCTCAAAATTTAAATCAATAAAAATATTAAAGTTTCCTTATTTTTAACCGACTTCAAAAAAGAAAAGAAGTTTTGCGTTCGAATATATCTGCTGGCCGATATCACCACCAATTGTTGAATAAATTTGATAAGTACTCATTTTCAATTTCAATGTACTATATATAAGTACCAACAAAAAAATACACTGATTCATAACCTTATTTTTAATTCAGTTAAAAAAATATTTAAAAGTTTTGAAAAATTTATTTTAATAAAAAAAGCTCATTTTAGAAATTGTACATCCCCATTAAGCGTTCTCCTCTTTCACGTTAGGTATAAAGAAAAACTTTTAAATGTGACTAAACGGCAGTTGAAAAGTTGCAAAAAATTAATTAAAAAACGAGTTTATATTACAATTAATACTTTTTTCAAAAATAGCTTATAAAAAAGTGTCATAGTCCATATGTTCATATGTTTTTCAACAAACCCAAACTGGAAAGCCTTTCTATTTTGTCTATAGAAAGACCGAACACAAAATGCAATCAAATCCACAATCCTTGACTAATAATCTACTATAGTCCAGTTGGCAAGAGGTGTAGAGAAAAGGAAACAGTGGCATGAGTTAAATTTTCAGGCAATTTGAAGAAAGTTTTGAAATAACTTTCAAGCAATTGCATGGAAGTTTTCACGTATAAACGGACTATCCATTAAGAAAATGCAGTCCCAAATAATTTTGTGGTTAAAGCTGATTCTACTATCAGAACTTTATATTCAACTACCAAAACTCAAAATTAAAAATAAAAATGTTAGGAAAATTTATATCAATTACGAAATTAATTGGGGAGCCCCGTAGACTAGTAGATAGCGTACTAGACTATTAGTCGGGGGGTCGCAGGTTCGATTCCTGCCTAGACCCTGGGTGTTTCTGCAGACAAGCCAAAATGGCTTCGCGGTTTGTGTTTGTTCTTTAAAAGAAAAAAAAAAAAACTTAAATCAATTTTAATTTTTAATACACTCGCTTCATTGAAAAGTTTAAAAGAAAATGGATTGAAATAATCGCATCATGTAAATTCAGTCTAAAAGTTGCTATCTCGGCATAAAATACTTTAAAACAATTATGAAATTCAATATGAATTTAATAACACAATCAAATTTAAGATACCCACCCATCACAGAACTTTTACCGAGATCTGTCATACTTTTTTTATAGCGTTTTATTCAAATTCACTTTTAAATGCACCAAATTACTGAGACCCTTCAAATGAAGTAAAAAAAAAGAAATCTTTTTTAACAACAATTTTTTTTAATAAATTTTTTTATTTTATGAGTATTTTTTCAATGTATTTCAGTTAAATTTTTTTAAAGATTTTTTTGTTTCATTTAATTAAATCTTAGCCAAATATTTACAATAAAATTCACATGATTTACTTAAACAAAGAACGAACTAAGTTTATCAGTCTGTTTAAACCCAATATTTTTATGGAAAAAAGTAACAATAGAAATATTTTTATTATTTTTAAGAGGGTTTTTTAGTTTTTTAATCAATAAATCAAACAAATTTACAATGAAAACTATACAAAAACAGAAATTAATTTACAAAAGTAAAATGTTTCTAAAAAATATAAGTTTTTAATAAATAAAACAAAGAATAATAAAAACACAATTAGTAAATATTTATTTCCTTTAGTTCTTTCTCATTTAGTAAGTAGTTGAGTGAGTGTAGGGCTGTTTAGCTTTTTACAAAAAGTGCTGGGAAATTCCTTTATTCTTGAAATATAGAGAGGTGCACTTCATAAATTCACTGGTTACGTAGTCTGTCTCCTTAGAAAACTTAAAAACTAAGACATCGTCATCTCTTGGGCCGGATCTTCCATTTAAGGGAAGTCAACAAACGGCTGTTTGTTGTTGAGTCTGGACAAGATGATGTTGGTGCACCTGATGCTGCTGTTGTTTGTAATTTGGATGTTACGCCCATAAGCTGTTGCTTTCATCGCCGACTGAAGCAGTGGTTGTGTTCATTTCATTTAGAGACAAATTCGATTCATATTGATTGAGCTCATCTGGCCGACAGCTGTCATTGGAACTATGGCTGCTTGTACTATTGTTACTGCTACTACTTTTAGCCGCACATCTACAACTGATGTTGTCATCTGTTGCTGATGCCGCTGATGTCGTTGATTTTCGACATTTACAGGGTGGCTTCTTGCAATTGAAATTTGTTACCTGTGCGTTAGGGGGCGGCGGAGGAGGAGGTGGTGTAAAATTGGATGAGAAACTAGGTTGTAGACCTGCTTTGCGTTTATTGCCCGTTTGTGTCGTTGTGCCTTGTTCCTGACTGCAATCGCAATTATTTGTTGTCTTGTGCAGAGTAGGCTGTTTTAAATAATTCACACTGTCGTATGCAGGAGCCACCTTTTCACCAGCCGCTCCCCTTGAAACCTGACCATTACTGATGGCATAGTAAGCTGGCACGGCATACTCGTGCTGCTGATGGTGCATATGTGCGACTGAGGTTAGTGGTTGTTGCCGCATATGATGGTGCTTTTGAAATTCCAGCGTTTTGGCATGTTGCATTTCTTTGCTGTCTTTAGTTGCCTTGTAGCCCAACTCATTCAGGGTATTAAATTTACAGTTGGCTGCTGCTGTCGGTATGGGGGCATAGCCTCGAACACAATCATTTATGGTGGCGTAGTTTCCACAGTCTGCATAGTGTTTGTCGCTTACTACACCCACACCAGCACCTTGACCCGCAAGTCGACCGTTGGCTGCTGTTTGATATTCATGAGCTGGTGCATAAATATTTACCGATGAACGATTACTGAGGCAGTTGGTGGTACGTTTACTACGTATGTGGGGTAAAGCCATGCGTAGTTTTTGCCAGAATTTTTTGTCATCCCATTCAATGCAGGTACTAGTCCGTAAATAGTGACGCATATCAATGTCTATATCGCGTTGGGGCAAATCGCCGTATAATATGAATACAATGCGTTTTCTGCGCTTAACAATTTCATGCAGGGCACTTTTGTATTCAAATCGTGACCATTCATTGTACAAAAAGTTCTTTGAGAGAATCAACACAAATTGTTTGGCGCTTTCGGCGGCTTCTATTATGGCATCCGTTACATAAGCATTAACATTTACATCACGATAGTGCAGGCATGCTCTGTATCCCATATCGTTTTCCAAAGTATGAGCTAGAATTTGGTTGACGAAATGCTCATCTTGCAAACTATAAGCAAAGTAGGCATCGTTTAGCCGTTCTTTGTCCAGATCTTCAACAAAACCAGGCGACTTGTAGCACATATTCAGTAAGCAGTTTGAGTGAGCCCACATTTTCAATTCACGACGATAACAGAAGAGACCAGCGATTAAACCAAAGAAACCAACGAACGCGCAAGTAGCCATTAGTAGAAAAGGCAACAGACTTTCTATTTCGCTGGCTTGCACGTAAGTGGCCACATCCTCGCGCAATGTACATTTGGTGCCGTTCTTTTCACGCAACACACTGGTGGCATTATTGTATATACAGGAAACTCGCGAAGCATCTATGATTTTACCAGAGTTCTGGGCCAGATAGCTACGGAATCGCATTAAATAATTGCATTCACAGGACCATTGATTATCAGCCAAACCGATTTCTACTAAATAAGGATTGAGAGCTAACTGCCATACCTCGAAATGTAGCAAGCGATTACCATCTAAACGCAAGATCTCTAGCTTTCTTAAGTCTTGGAAGCTGCCGTTCCCAATAGTTGCTATACGATTGTTCTGCAAATACAGTTCTCGCAAATTTTCCAAATTCGCAAATTCACTGCCTTCTAAGTTTGTGATGTGATTGTCTTCCAAATGGAGAACTAGCAAACGCTTCAAGCCACTGAAGGTGGTGTTGTAGATAATTTGAATGTTGGAATTGTTGACAAATAAAACTGCCAAGTTTTTGCGACCCAAGAAGGAGTGACTTGCAAGTTCCACAAAATTATTGCCATCAATATACAATTCGGTGGTGTCCATGGGCACTTTGCGAGGCATTTCGGAGTAACCAGCTCCCGAGCATTCTACAATATTCGTAGACCAAGTCTGGTCATGAAAACACGTGCAGTTGGTGGGGCAAGTCATCTCACAATCACAGGCATCAAATTCACAACAATGACAAACAGCAAAACAATGAGTTTTGTATGAACACAAAAAATGTTTGGGTTCAGCTTCTATTAGTGGAATGTAGGCTCTTTCACGGTTGTTTAGCAACTTGCAGTAGATGGTTTCCAAATCCATAATGCGAGGATACTGGCGAGATTTGATATGATTGATTTTTTGCAACCAATCAATGTTGCAATCACAAGTAAAGGGATTCCCACCAATATAAAATTCTGGCAAAGCACGATGATCATGTACGGGTAAAATGCGTAAGCTCTTGATGTCCAAAGTGCTGATTTGATTAGCATAAAGGTCAGCTCGAGTAAGATTCGTTTTGTGCATAAAAGTATCGGGATCCACAGTTGTTAAGAGATTGTCATTGATGAACAGCAACTCGATGGAATTGGGAATGGAAGATGGTGATATTCGCTGGATTTGATTGAAACTGGCATCTAGTGTTTGCAGACGTATTTGTGAGTCCAGTCCAAAACGGTTGGATAATTCTATCAGGCGATTTTTATGCAAATCAAGCCACTGCAGTGTATTGGGGACATGAGCATAGTCAAAGTGCTCCAAACGGTTGTCGGAAATATTGAGCCACAATAACGAGGGCATGTTACTAAATAAACCATTAATATCACTTAAATCATTGCCATCCAAACGAACAGCTTGTATACTGGAAGTCATTTCAAAAGCGCCTGGTTCCACAACTGCAATGCGGTTACGAGCCAAATTCAAAATTTGTAAACTTGGCAGTTCTTTGAATGAGTGCATGGTGATATTCTCCAAGTAATTACCAATCAAACGAAGTCCGTACAAATTGCTGAGACCCTTAAAGGCATTATCCTCCAAAACTGTTATCATATTTTCACCTAAATCAACAGTGCGCAACAAACGCATGTTTCGTATGGCTAAAGGTACAGTTTTCAGTTGGTTGCCATTGAGGTTCAAATCCTGCAAGGAACTGCAATTACGAAATGCTTCTGGGTGAACACCAATCAGGTGATTGTTGTCCAAGGAAAGTAGAGATAGAACGTATAAACCGTTTAGAGCGTAGGCATCCAAATATTTAAGTTTATTGTGCGAAAGGAGAAGAGTGTGTAAATTGTTCATCGGAGCAAAAGTTTCAGCTGCAATATTTTCCAATTGGTTGTGTCTCAAGTTAAGAATTTGCAGAGTATAGAGATCTGTGAAAATCTCAGCATCTAGTTGAGTAAGTTTGTTGTGCGATAGGTTAAGCAGTACCAATCTAATAAGACCGACAAAAGTGCTACGGTCAATCCAAGTAGATGTGATTTGGTTGTAAGACAAATCCAGAGCTTGCAACTGTTCCAGGTTCGAAAAGAGTTTGGGAGACAAGACAGATATGGAATTATTTTGCAAGTAAACTTCTTGGATGGAACCCGATTGTTCACCAAACAACTCGGAAGGCAACGCTACTAATTTGTTAGAGCTAAGGTTGAGGATTTGCAAATTTTTTAAGCCACTTAAGGCCTTGTCACCAATCATAGAAATTTCATTGTTGTTCACTTGCAGTATACGCAAACGTCTCAAGGTGGCGAAGCCATTGGCGGGCAATAAGACAAAATGGTTATAGGAAACATCTAGGATTTCAATATCCAAATTGCATGGTGTGTTTGAACGTTTGCTGTCAGGTGAGACTGTGACATCCGATGGATGATCTTTAGTGTGATCACGAAAGCTTAATTCGTTGACGTCTTGCAAACGATTTTCGCTCATATTTAACGAGATAAGGCCACTCAAGGTGCAGAAGATATTTTCAGGCAGAGACCAAATGTTATTTGAGGACAGATCCAAACGTTCCAATTGATGTACCACACTAAAGGCCTCCGGCTCAATGTCAAAGCTCAGCGAAGGCCACAGAGTGTTGTGAGTGCGAACTGTTAGATTTCTTAGTTGGGCGAGGCCATCCAAGACATATTTGCTGAATTTCGACAATTTACAGTATTGAACGGAAAGTTCTTGCAAACGCTGAAGATGGGCAAACGATTGGGGCTCTAAGGAACTCTTAGCCATGATTTCATCATTGCAAAGAACATGCAAACCCACTGTGTGCTCCGAAGGTATGACGCTGAAGTTAGTGGTGTCGAACTCGCTGTTGACGGTACGCAAGTTACACGTCAACATAATTTCGGGATGGTCAGGTCCCAAGGCAGGCAAAAAATGGCAATCATCAGGAGCATCGTAACGCATATCCTGGCTGGCGAGGCGTGTGTTGTGAGCCCCATTTGGAGGCGTATGTAATTGGTTGTTCGATACACCAGCTTCGCCCATTATGGCATTCGAATGTTGCTGCAACTGCTGCTGAGTAACATGTGTGGATAATAGAGGTTGTTGCTGCTGTTGTTCTACTTGTAATTCTTGCTGTTGCATATTAACACTTCCAATTCTGATGCTTGCAACATACAATACGAATATGATAAATTTGCCAGTGTGACCCATGATACTTTCTTTTCAATAACAAATTATACGAAAATAAAAAAACGAAAAATAATGTCCAACCAAAATCAAATAAAAATTTCAATAAAAGTTGCAATTGATTGCAATTAATCCAGTTTAAGCATTTTGATTATTTTCAGACGTTTGTTGTTTTTTTAATGATTATTTCTTTGTTGTTTTTGTTGTTGGGTTTGTTAAATTCTTTCCAAATTTCTTTGAATATTTTTGGAAATTATTATTTGTATGTGTTTTTTAGATGGATGCTTTGTATGTGTTTTCAAGTTCGTTTTACGATTTTCACATCACGTCACGAGCAAACGATTTGCTTTTATTTTCTCTATTTTATTTCTATTTTTTTCGCCTTTCTAGATGTTTAAGGATTTGACGTTTACATAAAGTGGAGCAAATTTTATTTTATTTTTTTGTGTTTGTAATGTTCTATTGTTGCTGGTTGATGTTCGTCAGATGTTGTTACGTTTGGGAAGGAATAAAAACCTTGTTACGTTTCGGTTTTGTTTTATTTTTGTTGAATTCTTTCACTTTTTCATCATATTCACACTTCGGTTCTTATGGTTAATAAGAGGAGCAATTCATTTGAGAATTTTCTTTTACACATTTAAATTCACTGTGCGTTTTATAATTATTTATTTTTCTGCACGGGTTTCTTGTCTAATTAGGAACATAAAACTTTATTACATTTAATTATAATGTATGCAGCAAGGCGACACGTTTGACAAAATTTCGTTTTCTTTATTTTGCTTTCACACTCATACGAAAAGACGCACCCGTTTCTTAAGTTGTATAGATTTTTGTATTAAATTTTTTCTTTGCTTAAATATTTAATTTAATTTCTTTAGAGTCACGAATAGAGCTGTTGTATAATCGAATTCTAACTAAAGACTGACTTGTGCATTGTGACAAGCAACCCTTATATAGATGTGATGGTTTAAAAGTGAAATCTTGGTGGCCACAGAGAGTAGAGAAATGTTTCAAAAAAACTGAGACCAGACCGAAAGAGAGATGGACAAATGTTAGAATACAATAAGGACATTTGCCTGCTATACGATGGCATACAACGGGCGTAGAATAATCATAACAGAGCGTAAATAATTGCTGCAAAGAACAAAGCAGATAATGTGATAATATGAGAGAAAGAGAGAGAGAGTAGGAGAGAGAATAAAATTATGTGTAGAGTTTTCATTATTCATATCATTGTGTTTTGTTTTCTAATTATTAACGCCGCACATCCTTGTAGTTTTTCTTCTATTTTTCATTTTTAGTTAAAATTTTTTTCTTTGAGTTTTCATGACTTACAGAATCTTTATCCAACAGCTGTCGCAACAGATTTTGCTTTTAAAACGTGAAACAGCAAAAAAAAAATTGAATTTTCACCACAGCAGGATATCAAAAGGAATAAAAAAATCATTTAATAATAACATTATGTTAAGATTTCTTTTCTTTATTTTGTTCTTATAATTTCAAAATTTGTGATAAAAATAAACCGAAAGGTAAAAATAACATGAGTGCATAATTCTTTGTGTATCTTTTTCTTTTGGAAAGAATTGAATACGTATTTCTTGTTGTATATAAAAAGTCAACCAGATTTAAATTTAATCTATCAAATATTAAGCAGCAAAAAATGCATAAAGCGAAAACTAAATCACAAAAGAAACTGGACAGACGCAAAACAGAAACAGAAGTTAAGGGCATAGGAGTGAAAACACAAATAGTTATGCGTATTTCCTTTTAAATTAAGAACAACGATGTCCTTTTTAAATCCGCTTTATAACTTAAGCTGATTATAAACATACTCATACTTTATAAATACTTGTCAATCAGTCTGCAGCAGACATACGTTTAACAACAATTGTTCTGCGTCTCCTTGTTTTTGTTGCGTTTGTTCTTGCAAATCCTTATGTGAGATTTAACATACCATTTACTTCCGCTTAACATTGTTAAAAAAAGCAGACATATTTTGTATAATTTTCTCTTAAACAAGATTTAAGGTTGACAAATCTTTTTATTTTTTACTTAAAGAAATCAATAATTTTCTTTTATAATTTATAATATAAGAAATAAGAAATTATATCTTATTATAACTTAAAGACAGAGTTACAGATTTTAACTCACAAAAGCAGCTGTTAAATTTCGCAAGAAGATTTATTAGAAAGAAATATATTGTTTGATTTTGCGAATAAGAGATAATAGTTTTCTTAATTATGTGCTTTATTTTAAGAAACGATTAAAGCGTTTTAAAAGTATTATAGTATTGCACATTGTTCCGATATCGTGAATTAAACGATCTCTATCAAAATCCCCCTTTCATATAAATGTTTTCCGTAACGATCATTTTCAAGTCGAATATTCTTAGTGTTTCAAATAGATATTAAAAATTTAATGGATTTTAAGTTATTTCGTATGAAATCTCTTCAATATTTTGTATATAATATCTGGAAAGAAACTACGAAAATATGCAAAAACAAAAAGGACTTAAAAATATACCTTTTTGAGATGCGACTCAACTCGCAAACGGTCATCGCTTAAAGTTTTTGTAGGCTCATAAAACAAACGAATCTATAGTTTGACGTTCAACAAAAACTTTCCTGGCTTTAGAAAAGAGAAATAAAAAGTTGTTAAATTTTAAAAACATTTTGGCTATCAAGCTTTGCCAATCACCTTCATAAAACCTTGTATTGCTAATGATTCAATTATTATTTTTATACTGTAAATGTTTTATTTAAAATTCATATAAAAATGTTATTTTTCATATTGTTTTTCAATTTACCTCTTTTTAAGGCAAAACTATGAAAATCCAATTTCTATATGAATTTTTATAGTTTGTTGTTCATGTTTTATTTGTTGTTCCGCACCGAGAAAATATAAAAAAGTTTTATTTTTATTTTAATATTATTGCTGGGGCTTGTAAGAAAACTCTCAAGGTTCTCTAGAGCGTAAATCTAAAATAATTTTTCCTGCTAGAAACTAAAAGGGCTCAACCAAACATATACACAGTAAAATAAATTAAAATAAAAAATAAAATACTCCTGGATGTGTATTGGTTGGTTGTTACGTTGCGGTAAGCAAGAATTTGGCAAATTCTCTATAAAACTCGATTTGTGGGTAAGTTACAGTCATTAAGTCAAGGTTGTTTTGCGTGCAATAAATTTTCGTATCTTACATTCACACTTTTTTGCTCAAATATTTGTTGATCGACCGGGATATTATTGTTAGTGTCTTGTCTTTAGTTTTACGGTTGACTTTATTTTATGGTTTTGCTGCATTTCAAGGATGATGTTTTTATTTTAGAATTGCTGGGAAAACAGCCAACAAAAAATGTAGTGTGCATATACATAAATGCTTTATAAAAATTATGTTTTCCGTATGTAAATGTATCTAATAATTATGGCTGAAATCTTAGAAACTCACATTTGTGTGGTGGCCACATAAATAAAAAGTCAAAACCATACCATAAATTAAATAAAATTAAACGTTCTTAAAATACAAAGAGTTTCTTGTGAATTTCGAAAAATAACATTTATAATTGAAATGTCAAAATAAAATACCCAGAGGAAATTGTCAAACAATTGAGGTAGAAAACACAGAAGAAGTAGACAAATCAAATATATCACACACATGGAAGTAGTCATATTGAAAACTTCTAGTGGCCAATTATTACACACAAAATTATCAGACAAAAATTGCAAAAAAGAAACATTGTAATTGAATTAAATTGTGTAAACATTTTCTAACAAAACTTACCTCTATGGTTAACTTCCTGTTTCCTTTTTCCTTTACAATAAACGAGAGACCAACCAAGATGTAGAAGTTAAATGTTAAAGTTGAATGTAATAAATAACATAACAATACTCGCATTGACGACCACCATAAAGAAGAATATAAAAACTAAAAAAAGAACAATTAAATGAATTAATCTCTTCACAAACAAAATATAACTAAAGATGTTCAAAATGCATAAAGAAGTCTGTCTTATTTTGAAGTTTCTAAGATAATTTATTAAACAAAAAAAGTTAAAGGTAATGATGACACCTTTTATAAAAATAAAAAAATACTGAATGAAAGATATCCGAATTGCTTAAAGAGGAACTAAACATTAAAATTGTAACTTAAGAAACACATTTTTAAAAGGATCTATATAAATGAGTGTCCAGTGCAGGTCCTCCAATCATCCTTATTAATCGTTATTTGTAAAAATTCATGTATTTGTACATACAACTGTCTCTTGAAATTGAAAAACTTGTTAGACTAGATTGTATACGATGATAGTTTGCGAAATATTTTGCATGAAAATTCTTTTTATTTTAATGTGATTATTTATCAAACTAATTTGGTTGTTAATGCAAAGTGATTATTATTAGGCCAAAGTTCTTTATTCGGAAAGAATTGGATATGAGAAAATATTCCACAGGAACAAGGAAAAGTTAACATTAATTATAGCAGCTTACTTGGCAAAAAAGAAACAACGATGTTTTTCGACGGCCGCTGCATCCTCATCATTGCTGTTCATGTGTTTTTCCATCTATTTGCCACTTTTTAATTGAATCTCTTGATCATATTCAACAGATTATGACCGGAAAAAGATCACAATTCCGGAAGGGATTATTAGTTGTTTAACGCAAACACAACTGCTTCACGATCAATATTTATATTACCGATCACTAAATTAACGTTAAATTAATCCATTGTTACACGTTTGTTTTATCTCATGTGGCACTTTTCTTCTTACTCTTTTTTGTCTGGGATTCATTTAGCTTGGAAATATCTGAAAGTTAGATTTTCGTTTTATCTAATTTTACCTTGATTGTTTTTTACTTACTCGTAAACAGTGCAGTATAGATTTTATTAGAATTATAAATAATAATGCCTCAACATGAACAACTATTTCTTTTAGCTTTTTAATAGGATTTGCAAATTAATTATAATCTTAAGCGCTTTAGTCAGAATTTGTGTAAAGTGTCTCCTGCTATGAGTTGTTTTTTTTTAAATATGAGTTCAATTTCAACTGTTTTAAGTTGCGGCACTTTTGTAATTGTTTCGATGAGCAAAATTTAAAATATAAAATGTGAATCAAACGTGTAAGAACTTGTAACAGACTAAAATAAATAGCCAGAAGCGACGCATTTCTTTTATAACATGCATGCAGGAATTTCAACAATTGTCCATCTTCCACGGAATATGAAAGACATTTTCTATAGCAGGTAACTTGTAAAATTTTATCTAAGTGAACAAGCTCTCGGCAAAAATGAGCATATCAAACATTAATAAAATCATCAATTGGGATGGGATTGTATGAAACATCAATGAATTTAACACGTAGTTGGTGTAGGACGGAAGTGATCCATCCAACTAAATTAGCTAAATGGTATGCGGTTAAATAAAATGTTTTCTATTGTAAATTTTTATGAAATTTATTTCATTTTTTTATGTATGTAATTGCATTTGAATTACGAATGAGAGAGCGAATTAAATATAATCGGAGGAACGATGAAATTCAGTAAAGTTTTGACAGATTGAACAATAAAATACATGCACTTCATTTCTGGCTAGAAATTCCATTAAAATAAAACCTTGAGAGCTCGAGGAAAGAAACAACTTTTTTGAAAAATTATCCCATAGTTCTTTTTTAAAATGTTTCAATTTATTTTGACTAAATATTGATTTAATCATGAAAAAAACACTTTTTAATCGCAAAGAATAATATTGGCATTCATTTACTTATTAAATTTTAACAGATTTTGAAAATCCTTTTCGTTGCAAAATTATGTTCAGAATTTAAGCTAAATTAATAAAATTCTCGTTTAATATTGTTTTAAATGCAGAACCCGAAAGGTATGTAGAATATCCTTTATCTGCCTGAAGCCAACTTGATTTGATTCTGATAAATATTTCAAGATTATAAGTATGTATATAAAAGCCATTGGCAGAGTATTAAAAAAGGTTATCTTAAGAATTATAAAAAGTAATTAGCAGAAAAAGGACACATTATATTTGACAAGGATACGAACGTATTCTTGAGTGGTGTCTACAGAGATACAAAATCCATATAATATATATATATAACATCATTCTCTTATTCATTGTCCTATTAAATTTGATTTAACTCATACTTTGCCACTATAAAAGCTTTTCTTCATTTTAATTGGGACATTCTGTATACATTTTCCTCAACGCTTAAGAATGTTTGCGTGCGTACGTACATTGTGTTCGTTAAGTTTGACTAAACTTCTTATCTAACTGACAAGATGAGTATTAAGCCTTCCAAGTGTGTTTCGAATTAGATAGGGAATAGATGGAAAACATAGATAGAGGGTGTGGGATATGGCTAAATTAGCAAACCTCTAAATAACATTTTATTGTCTTCTTTTGCATCATTTAATACACATTTTCAATGATTTTTGTTTTTGTTCTAGTCAAAATCTAAATTGTAGCTAAATACTCGTAAATTGAAGCTGTTGTGGGAGGCAGGGAAGAAAGCAAAAGAAAAAATTCAACTAGCAACAGAAACTAATTGTATTATTTTCCCCAACAAGGGTTTAGTTTTATGATAAACAACTAAAAGTTAGAGGTTGTTGGTTAGTGACTGCATAAAACCAGCAACAAAACAAAAAGCTTTGTTAATTACCCGGCTATTGTCCATAACGTTTTGTGGCATATTAAGAGAATTACTTGTTTACGAACGTCCAAAAACAATACAATAAAATTAAAATAACTAAAGCTAAGCCAAAAAGAAAAGAAAAAATAATAATATATGTGTATTTATATGTATATATGTATGTATATTACACAGTTGTCAAGTCATTCATTCAAACTTCCAGCGAATCAGCCAAGTAAGTAAGTAACTCAGTCAGTCAGTTAGTTAGTTAGTTAGTCAAGGCAAATGTGATGGAAATCAGTTAGACGAATTTGCTTTTTGGTAAAAATAAAAATATCTGTTTGTTTTTCTAGTGATTAAAGATAAAGAATTAAAGAAGATTCTTATGCACGATGAAGGTAATTAGCAACTGACATGAATTGTTCATTAACTTGACTGGTTTATTTAGGAAATAAAACGAAACCAAATTCGCCGCCAGCTAAAATTAAATAAAAAAATCAGACAGGAGCAAAAAGTAAGGATACGATTTAATTATATAATTTCATTTACTTTGTTTTGTTTTATTTGAGTAATAAAAACAAATATAAACATTCGTTGATTAACGTTTTTTCTTTAAGTTAATTTCGTTAAGAGTATTAAATTGTGTGAAATTAAATGAACTCTTCGATAGTAGTTTTTTGTAAAATTAATTTTACACAAAGTTTTGTTTACAGCAGAAAACTAATTAAAAATTAGTGCTTAATTTCAGAATCTGATGTGTGAACTTTTCGCTTTAAAAAATAAAACATAAATCTAAGCTTTTAATATGCTAAATGAGTGGGAAGAGTTTTAGTTTTCCGGTTTCTATAAAATTTGTTTTATAAACTACATTTTAATGTTTAAAACTAATACAATAAATTTCAACGAGACTCTTATATTTTCGCACTCATATTTAAAAACAATAAATAAATAAATGAAACACATTTGTATGTACGTAATACGTATTTCCCACATAGAACTCATTTTAAATGCGACATTTTAACTTAACAATTGTCATCTACATTATAATCATGCATATGAAATAACTTACATTTATAACATATAAAAATTCACACATATGCACGTGTATAAAACATTCATATGCACACTTATACATTTACACAATATTCCATGAAATAAAATTATGGTTATTACAACTGAGTGGTAAAGTGTCATATATTAAATTTTTGCACTTCTCTAGTAGACTTTCAATTCAAGTAGTCTGCTGGTTTAGAAATTATAATAAATGATGATGACTTTTTTTGGCTGCACTTTTCACATTATGTACCAGTGCAAATGAAAAAAAATCGTGTTAATAATAATGGTAAATGATTTATGGGCAGATATTGTAGCCGACATTTTTTTATTAAAATAATGGAGGTCCAACATGGTGAATTTAAATTAAAAACTAAAGTTGTTATTAATTATAAATTACAAAAAGAATAGTAATTTAATTTTTTTCATTTATTAAAATCAATCCATGCTTTTAGAGACAATTCCTAATGCTTGTTAAATAAATATTAATTGCTTCGTTTCTTTTTAATTAAACTCAACAAAATTGCAGACATCATTCCCCAACTGAAAAGCGAAAATCATCATTATTATAATTAACTTTTTTTTTTGGTTACCATCACCATTTTAATCACATTATAAGCAAAAAAGTGTAAACGATAATTACGTAAAAATGAAACAAAATTAAAAAGGCGCCGACATCAGTAAGTCAAGCATTGCACATGAACAATCACAATTGCCGGTGGAAGTGATCAACAAGAAGAAATCTTTATCTTTTACAAAATTCCTTTGATAAACTGCAACATACTTTAATTATGCATCACTTTCGTTCTCAGGATCAAAATCATCATAATCATTATCGTCGGTCGCCGCCATCAACATCAGCAACACCCACGTCATCAACAGTCAAAAACTAACAACTGTCATCATTTTCATTAACCTAGAATTACAAATCGAACATCGAACAGCATTAAAGAAGCAAATCTAAAATAAAACTGTTCGAATTTAACTTCCGCTTCAATAACATGCCACACATACATTAAAACCAACAATAAGCGAAGAAAGAAATTTACTTCAAAAATACTAAATTCATATAAAACAACATTTACTCGAACATTAATCATAATCATAAAGAAAAGAAGCCAACTTTGAAAAGCAACAAAAAAAAAAAAAATAGACGGGAAAAAGTTAAACAGGACATCTGTGATGCCAGTTATAGTTGTATTCGTAGTGGAAGCTGTAGTTGTGATGATGACTGGTTAAGACACATACACACATAAATACTTACTTCCATTCGTACTGAGAAAAATTCATAATCATAAAAAGGAAGATAATCATCAGTATTCCAAAAATACGTAGTAGACTTCTTTATCGTTTTCTTATAAACCACACAACGAGGAATAAAGAATAAAAAGGAAAGTATGCCAGTGAACATTTTGTCAGACAGTGGAGAGTGTACAAATACAAAATTTCAAAATATGCAAAAATATGTGATGCATGTCCTGGAGAATTGTGTACGAATTCTGATTGAATTTTCTTTAAAAATTCGGTGTGATTTTTAAGAAAATTAACAGAAATTGCTGACGAAACTGTTGTTCAATTAGTATTGGAAAACTATTATGTTTTCTTTCGGCAATGAAAAGACCAATCTGCAATTAATTCGTTACCCAAAAGGGTAACCACTATTTTAGTAAATGTATAAGAGAATTCCTGATTATATGTGATTTAAGATAATTCGGTAAAAAATTGTTTACTGGGTATGTGCATACGTATGAAATAAGTAATCATTTGAATGAAATCATTAGTAGCAGCCCTGCCAACTTGCTGTCAAGAGATAGAATAAGCGGGTGCGAGAGTTTGAATAAATGAAAGTTATGTTGATAATGAGATGGAGGCGCTCAAAATCCAATTAACACCTCATTTAGCCGTCACTTTATAGTTGTTGCTGTTGTTGTTATGATCTTAACGAACCTTGTAGTTCTTGTTATTGTTTCAGGGACGCCAAACTATTATGAAAAATAAATCGAAGAATATTAAAACGGACTTAAAGCGTCTTTAACTACGTTAATGATCATTCCACATTAATTAATGATTTTCACTGCGAGCTGCTACGAAACTATTGGCAACTTTTGGGCCCAACAGTTACGTCTTAGAAACGGCTTGATGAATATACTGCAAAAAGCAATAGAAAATGGTAAAAAAATCATTTAAATTGGTGCAATTTTGTGAGCATTTCACATTCTTCAATGCGATAGTCACCAGTACACGAATTTTACCTTTTAATTTTATTTTAAAATTTGCAAAACAAAACAAAGAAGCTGTAGTTGTGCAGCACCGATATTATTTCTAATTCAACTCTTAAGTCGACACCGTGTTGATAACAAAATCGGCTAACGTTTTAGTGAATTATAATAAATATAAATTTAGTGAAATTGGCATTATCTCAATTTTATTTCTTTATTTGTTTACGTTACTACATTTGTAACGTAAAATTTAACAAATTAATTTGCTGCCACCGCCTAACATTGCGGACTTGTATTAGAATATAAACGGCATAAGTCTCTGTGATCAGCTGTTAAGGGTAAGCACAACATGTTGCCTAGAAAACTTTGTGATGGAAAAAAAATAAAAACACTCAACGGTTGCGGAACAGTTACGTTCAATGATCATGTCCAATAATCGCTCGCTCTATCGCACGAATGCGTGCTATAATACAAATTATTAGAAGATATGTATCGTGGAAAAACTTTGGACTACTTAGCAAATGCTAATCTCTTTGTTGTGTTGCTAAAAACTTGATTAAATTTTTTTTTATAATTTCGAAAAAGTTCCTTGAAAATTCATTGAAATATTTTAGTGGCAACTCTTTTGTTCTAAGAAACGAATATAAAAGAATTAATTTTCCATAATTTTTGCAACATTTGGTTAATATTAATTCCTGTCCATAGAGAAGAAAAAGTAGTAGCATTAACACATTTTGAGAAGACCTTTAATAAATAGTATGTGAGAACAGTTAACGAAACATTGTATTTATAACTATAAAAAATAGAAGGGAGAGGAAACAGGGAAATTAATGAAAATGACAATCAAATTGTCACTGTCAGAAGTTAAGCGTTGTTTTAACAAACGAAGCAGCCATGAAATTGTAGATTTTCTCTCTAAATTAATGCATAATTTTACACATCGATACGTGTTCGTTTGGCTTGTTAGGTATAAAATTACATGCAGCATACTGTGCCAAATCTGTCAAAAAATAATTTAAACATGTCATTTGATTGCAATATCGAACAATATTCATACTCCTACCAAACAGTTGTTCAACAGGAATTTTCATTTATGGTCTGCCGTATTTTGTTTGATTGTTTCGAAAGGTTGGTAAACGATTTTGTTTTTTTTTTGTATATTTGCAATTTACGCTATTTTTGACACCTTTGTGTGAATCACAGCAGGCATATTCTAAATAATGAAAAATCACATTATTTACGTTCATAAAGAACATTTGGGCTTCCAACTGGACTCTGGTGGTGTGGAAAATATTCGTCAAAAATCTATTGTTTTTGAGTTGACTTTCTATTGTTTGACAGTTAGCTGCGGGATCTGAAAATTATCACTGTTTGACACACATTTAGTTACTTCAAATGTCCAGCCTATCAATAACCTATTGAATTGAATTTAAATTAATTTTAAATGCAGCAAGATGTGTTTCAAAGAGATGTTTCCTGTAAAACAATAGTGCTTTAAAACAGAGTAGACACCCCACAGAAGTGAAAGTTGAATTGGTGTCTTACGCCAAAATTTAAAGCAAAATAGTTTTTCGATAAACTCTTCAAAATGGCTTAAAAAAACAGTTACTGAATTTTAAGTTGAGTTAGGTGTTGGTAGCCAATAGAAAATCTAAATCCGATAGATTTAAGTTCTTAGAATTCATTTATTCCAAGAGTATGAACAGCATGTAAACATTTAAGATAACATCACAGTGATACAATGCAGAGAGTGAGAGATGCTAAAAGAGAAGCGATGGCAGATTTATTAACAGACATATTCACCATAGTGAATAATAATGCACCACAACTGGAAACAGATTTTGGAGACTTTATTTTGTAAAGAGCATAAGAGAGGAACATTTGAAATAATATTTACTGAGTATAAACAACTAGAGAGAAAGATGAAAAAAAGAACAAAATAAAAGACCCATATTTTTATTAATTATATTTAATTAATTATTATTTTTATTAATATATTCTGTTTTCAGCGTTGAGAGAAAATCCTTATTGTAATATTCCTTTTGTACATTTAGTGGACGGCAAGGAATATTCCGAATTTCTGTATATATTAACCAATATATTGGTCACGGTTTCCTTTATTTTATAGCTAAACCATTCAAGTACGTATATAACAAGTTTTAAACACACACTCTTCTCACAAAAAATAAAAATAATAAAATTTTCTCTCTGAGTTTTTGATGTGTTACTTGCTATTTTGGTTTTTTGGAAAACATGTCCTGTGCGTGCAGGAAAGTAAACTTTTACAATATGCAGGAAATGTTGCAAATATTTTACGAATCTCATTTTTAGTATGAATAAATGTTTAGGGGCATGCAGATGTTGTTGAAAAAAATTCATGTTTGCTGGCGAAAAATAAAGTGTTACAAGAGCAACTAACTGCCAGCAAAAAAAAAAAAAAATCAAGAAATAATAGAGTATTCAACAAGAAGAATTTGCAATAAAATGTTTTTATTGTTGTGCCTTACGGAAACATACAAATATGAAAGGAATTCATTTGAATAAAGGACTCGCTAAATCATCGGTCAATGTTGTTATTTATTTTGATATGCAGTGAAAATCAAATGTAGGATAAATAAATAAAGGAAGGTGAATAAGTTCCATTTTAGGTTTGATTGAGGGAAATTATTTTTGCATTTTTCTTATTTTCCTGACATTTCTAGGAACATTTAATTGCCATAATTAAGTCGAATTGTAAATGGTTTGAAATGAAATTCATCCATCCCCAAATAATTATTTTACTTAGTCGTGTTTTAAGGGTGTAGTTCACATAGAAACTGCGTGAATAATTCCTGAATATAACAATGCACATCGATTTGAACTAAGAAATTGGAAATTGTTTAAAAGGTACTAATCTTAGAACACATATAATGAAAAATATTGCAGATTCTTGGAAGGACTCTTGGAATTGGTAAACTTACAATCACTTGCAGAAGTGAAGCAAATGTTTCTGAATTATTTTTTAGTTTTAAATTAAAATAAAGTATTTTTGCGCGACTTTTTAGTAATGCAATGCACCAAGTTATAGAAAATCGATTAAACAAACAAAGCGATATCAATTTGATGCAAGTTAGTAATAAATGTTCAAGATCATGATATCAGACTGTCTTCAGCTTGTTTTAGATTAACTTATTTATTGGAAGAAGATAAGAAAATTCTTTACATTCTACTAACTTTCTAGGAAGCAATATCCATGGATTTGTTTATTGTATTTCACAGGGAATTAAAACCGCAACCCTCAGACTGCCAGACTACCATATTATCACTAGTCTACTGAGGCATCCCAAAGAAAAATCCTTTAAATCTTTTTTGTTCAATATGCTGCATTAATCAA
The DNA here is from genome assembly GCA_956483585.1 of Gymnocheta viridis. NCBI lineage: Eukaryota > Metazoa > Arthropoda > Insecta > Diptera > Tachinidae > Gymnocheta > Gymnocheta viridis. The sequence continues at coordinate 86,852,570 of OY101444.1, forward strand.
GTTTCAGAGCCGTTAAAAAAGGATTATATGGTTGCATAAGAGATATCCCGCTACAAAAAATTGGGTCTGTACATATTAACATGAAAAGGCTAGATTGGGCGAAAACTTTCTAAACGAAGTAAATAATTTTATTAATAAGACTGACGGGAAAAAAGTTGTTGTGACCTCCCAAAAATTATTACTTTAAACAAACATACATATTTACATATTTTTTATTACAAACTAGTATCGTAAAATCCCTTTGTTGTATATGAGATATTTTAGTACTAATTGAAAAATTTCAATAATTTTTGGCGTTTAAGTTTAGTTTGGTATCTTTGAAGAGATATTTTGAATTTTATGACAAAAATTTTTTAGGACATTTCAGCTCAATATATCATTATTAAAAGGGAGTTTGTATAATCAAAAATTATTAATTTGGCTCTTAATATTTTAATGTTTTTTCTATGATTTGATATTTGGCAGTTTTGAAATATCAAATTTTCAATAAGTACAAGCAAGGCGTATTAACCAGTTGGGATCATCGCGCAACGGACTATTTTTTTCCTCCATTATGCTTTCTAATTCAAATGTCAAAAAAAAATGCCTTTATAATTTTCTGTATGTGTTTTCTGTAGATTTTTTTGACAGAAACAATGTAAGAAATGCCTGTTTTTCTTGTATTGTTGTCACTGTTGTACTAATAATGTCACCTAGTTAATACGCCTTAATTGAATATATAAAAAGTTCAATGACCACAGATTTATTAATCGCTCGTGTTCGTTTTTATTTCATATTTCCTTTTTTATCATTTAAAATTTGATATAATTCTATTTTAAAAGCAGGAAATTCTAAGAAACCAAACTAATTATGTACAATTGAAGTACTTTTATTTGGAAGCAATAAATTGTTAGGAACGTAATGCTCCTTGTTACCTCGTTTAGCATGAACCATAAATAAAGGCGGCCAATCAATAATAATGAAGACTGTTTTTGTAATACCAGATTTAAATTATGAAATTTTTCTCCAGTTGTATTTTTAGTTTATTAAATCATGTGGGTTTGCTGTGCCTTGTATATGTGTGTGTGTGTGTGTGTGTGTGTGTGTGTGTGTGTGTGTGTGTGTGTGTGTGTGTGTATTAGCGTATATGTAATTTTATTATTGTTTAATACGATAATAACATCAAATTTAATATAATTTTTATAAGGCTTTATTTTCCAACATTCTCTTTTATACATCAGCTTCATCATCATCATCATCATCGTCATCATAATATTTATTATCATGTGTGGAATGGAATACCTACCTGTTTGTTATCCTAAAAACATGAATGACATAAATGACAGTATTTTCGTTTTTATGTTGTGAAACTCATAACGAATTCTATTTATTTTTCTCAGAGATTTTGTTTTTGTGAATATGTTCATCTTTAATATTTGATGGTGTCTGCTGCCAAGAAAGGCATCAAAGAGACAACAGCAGAAAAAATCGTAGATTGTCACTGCTCCAACAAACAGTGTGGGGATAAGTGAATGAGCCAGCTAGACATATGTACATACATATGTAGTATGTACATATTTATGTACATTGATTCGTTTAACTTCTTTGTCAAAAAAATGCTGAAAACAGCATGAGGAATGACAAAAAAACAGCAGCCATCAAGGGCGCCAAAATGGCTTCTAACTTTGTTTTAAATGCATTAATTCATTTTCATATGAGTTTTAGTTTAATATGGTAAAATTGTAATGAAATGAAAGCAATGTTATTTGGGGGGGGATTGGGGATCCTTTATTTCAGCTAAAACACAGAAAACAGCAATTTTTATATACAATCAGCTCCAGCTGTTGATGTCCATTCATTCATTGACTTTTTTCATATATTACTCTTGTTCAACACACAGAATTTTTAAAAGTCTATGTCTGATGACGGTTTGTTTTTGTACAATTTATGAATTCATAAAAGATTTTCGTTGAGTTAAAAGTTGTTTAATACAGCAGGAACCAAAAGATGACTTGTTAAAAAGTCTTAAAGAAGTTCCACTTGTTGAAGTCCTTATAGGAACCATGAAATTTCTTTCGTGCTCCTTCTTTTCTCAACTAAAATAAGTCACAAAACGTGCACGTATGAAGGTGCTGGTGAAGATGATAAAAATTCATACACAAACGACATTTTACGCTTTTTATATGTATTATTTTTGTTTTTTTAAAAAAACATCGTGTTAAAATGTGTCGGAAAATATGAAATCACGTTACTGGCGTTAATGTTTTGTGGTTATTATATTTTGTTCTTGTTCTTGATTTTTGTCGTTAACGAAATTTAATTCTACTTTTGCTTCTTTGTTGTCTTCAGCTATTTTTTAAAAATAACAAATTCAAAGATTTTACGATTTTAAAGTTTTACTTCCTTTAAAAGCTTCTTCTCTATCGCGTTCGTTGGTAGAATCACAGATGAGTTGAGGAAAGATAAAAGGAAACAAAGTTTTAATGGCAATAATTTTAGAAAATTTAGATGCTTAAATTTTCCGCCATAATGGACATGGAATGTAAAGTATCAGTATAAGTATGTACATGTTTTTCTTTAAAACACAAAAATTTTTGCTATAAATTTTTATGAATATTTTAACAGTTTTTTTGTGTAAGTTTTGTTTTTATTGCATTTGCTTTTAGCGTGAGTAGGCATAAACGAAGCTAAAGATAAAATCAGACGGAGCAAATATTTGACTGAACCACGGACATTTTTTCTTTGTTTTTCTTATAAATGTAATTTTTTTTACGTACAAAATTATTGATTTGCTTGCGAAGTTGATTTCGTCTCCGCGCTAAGAAAACTGTTTTTTCTCTTTGCCAACAATATTTTTTTGCGTGCTTCAAACATTTGTTAGTTTAATTCAGTTTTAGGGCCCTCTTGCTTGTGCTAGAAATTAATTATTTAAATTAATTTACATACATGCCAACACATGTACATATGTGAAATTGTGAAACGTGAAATTTACATTAAAGTTGAAACGATTTTATGCAAAAATAAAATATGATGATTATACGCAGTTGCATAGATTCACAGTAATACACAAAAATGAAAGTTTATAATTTATTTTAATTAAATTTATATTTGCTGGATACGCATGGGTATGTACGAAAATAGTAAAGGCAGTATAACGCAGCCAGCATTTCTGAGAATTTTTGAAAATATTTTACAAAATTATGCAGACAGAGAGACAGACAGTTGGACAGAAAATTAAACATGTCTTTAAACACCAATGCAAGTGCAAACATTGATATGCACTAAAGCAAATGAGTAAAAAAAGATTGTATCCACATGTAAATAGTACCTCCTTCTGATGTGTTATAAATGTGTGGTCATTTCATAAAGTTGTTTCATTTGTGTACGTAAAGGTGTGAATACAATTGTAACAATTTAAAATATTTAATTTCATAAAATATAATTACACTTACTGGTATAAAATGCTTGGCTCCTTGTATAATATATAATGTGTATTTATGTGTAGCTTCAGATGTGTGTGCGTGTATGCTACTGCTACTGCAACACACCAACATTCACCAGACTGCCAAAGTTAAAACCCAACGAGCGCAAAAACTGACATTTACATATGCACTCTGTTGAGGTTTACACTTGTAACATTTTTAAGTATCCACCTTTTGTGTTTCCCCCACTTACTCTACTTGTCTCTTTACCATTCCATCAACTTTCACTACTACATGCGACCTGTTCCACTACCGCATGCAACATCATATTAATTGCATATGTACAACAATGTTTGTGCATTTGTGTGTCTGTGTGTGTATGTGCATGCGAGGGAGAGTCTGCACACAACCGTAAAGTCCCTTGAGTGTTAAAACCATTTACCATTTTAGTAGCTTTAATTTATCCAAAAGCATTCCATTTATTATAATTGAAACATGAACAGGTTACAAGGAACCAACACGCTTTTGGCTATTTTTTTACATTTTCCTTTAAACCAAAATTTGTGCAAAGATGTGTGTGTGCAAGATTTAAAAATGTACAAAAATTTGGCATACAAATTTTATATAAATATTTATTAAGAACAAGGCAGACTTAAGAGAATTTTTCTATGGATGGATCATAAGTCTTGCGACTTCCATCGGCAGAAATATAGTTTTTATAAAAAGGTTCGCTAAAGCTATCCAAATCACACGACATTCATCCAATTTTAAATATAACTTTAATTATATTTCTATTAAACAAACTTTGAGCAAAGTCTAGAAGAAAGTATAAATCAATACCATAATAAAGATTATCTAACATCAAATAAATTTTTCAGTCTGCCCTCATACAAGCATGGACTATATACACATTTACATAATGTTTTATATTTAAAAGTCTTTTTACCTTTTTATTGGGTGCAGGATGCTTTTTTGTTACTTCTCTCTCATTTTTTAGTTCAAGTTTGGTAAGACATGAAAGATAATAACCACAAAATAATTTAACTGACATAGATTTGCATGAGAATATTTACATGTTTACTTATGTGTGTTTAGATTTTGTTTTATCTTTAATATATAATTTTTTACATGCAACAGGGCAACAGGTTCAAAATGTTTCAGTATTCAAATACATATTTTTTCTATTGTTTTGCTTAAAGTATCGGAGTCTACATGCAAAATAAAATTTATATTAGGCAGCACTTAACTTTACTCATATATTACCAAAGATGTAAATTTTACCTCCCTCGCCTCTTCATTCGGAGTGTTTCAGTTGCTTTTATGTTTTAATAATTTTCAAACATTTTTTTCTTTAATTTATAAATTTTTATTACTAAAGTGTTTGCGAAGTTTTTTTTAAGATTTGATATGAAACAAAAGATTTTAATGCGACTGCTGGTAGAGAGAACGACGTATGTTTTTATTATATGAATACACGTAGAAATATAAGAAATGTAATTTATTTACCTGATTTTTTTTTTGTATACAATTTCATTATTTTTTTTTTTTGTATGGATTCAGCTCTAGAATAAATATTTTTTTATTCATTTCTTTTGCTATTTATGATTTACATTTGTTGAGTTTTTATTTTGGCATATTTCTTACGTTTTATTGTTGACCATTTATTTAATTTTCCCAAAAAGAGAAATCGTATAGTCAAATTTGAAAAATACTCTTTTGTATGAACGTGCACACACACGACTATAAGTGTATGTATGTGTGGATATCAGGACGAATACACTTTCATTAATTTTAAGTGTCATGTACATTTTATACGTGTATTTATATTTACATTCCTGTAAGAGGGTGTGTGTGTGTTTCTGTGTGTGTATGTCTGTTCTAAAATTGCATGTAAATAAATTAATTTTTGTAATTGAAAAATAAGGAAAAACATGTATGAGATTTTATAAATTCTAATTGTTTTAAATGTAGGTTAAATTGTCTACACTCAAAAGGATAAATGTGGCTTATAAATTGCACAGAAACAAATAATGTGAAAAATACTCGTAGGACGCAGAACGCATTAATAAATGCTTTGTTAAAGCATTCACTTTATGTGCACATCTTACCAATGAAAATTGTGCCATACATTGAGATTGTGTTAACTTCTTGATTCTCATATTCACTTTTCATTGATAATTGGTATAAGAGACTAATCTTTACATAAACTGACATCCCTTAGCTAGTGAAATGCACATGGAGCCTGATGTGCAGGTGTAGCAGCCTCTTCGTTCTACTGTGTTGCCAGAATAATTAAATTGCTTCATTTGTGACATACAAATTATTACATGTTCAATCAGTTTTCTATTTTAAGAAAACTTAATAAAATAAAATTTAAAATACTAAATTTTTAACAATTTCCATAAAAAGCACCAGTTATTAACTTGACAGCACCCGGTCAAAAAAAGGCAACACTCTATACTTATTGTATAGCTGTTGTTGTTGTTACATTTTTCTACAAACCTCTTATAACTACAATTAGAGTTGAAAAAAAGTCAGCCTAGGTAGTAATGGTAAAGTAAGAAAACAAAAACAATTGGTTGATTATTGAGTTCTTGTTACAACTTTGATATTGTTTAAACTTTTTATTTGTTTTAATGAAAGTTTAATACAATATCTACAGATGGTCTAAGAAATATTTGGATAAAGTTCCCTGATGATCTGCATTAGCAACAGTGAAATGAGTATAGGAACTAGCTATACCCCTCAGTTATCACTTTCAATTTGTTTTTAATAAAACTGTTAATATTTTACTACATATGTATGTAATTATGGGAAATAGTACGATTAAAATTTAAAATTAATAAAATATTTTTAATAAAAAGAAAGAAAAAAATTAACAAACTAAAGCCTGATTTAAAGAGCTAAAAAACAAAATATACGAAAAATTACCCCATCAATAAGAAGTTACACTTGTACCAGATTTTTTTCTCAGTGTCCTTATTTCTATGCATGCATTTGACCATAATGTGGTAAATCAGAATGTTTGTTTTTGTTTTGCCATATTTTTTCAATAAAAACAATCTGTATTTATGCCACAATTGTCAAATAGTATTTTAATTTGTACTGACAGCGATGTCACTTGCAAATTGTGTTGATGCATGAAAATAAATGTATGAATGTAGTTTGCTTTTGCACACACAATAAATTTGATCTAATTATAGAGTTTCTTCTTGTTGTGGCCTTAAAATAGTACTTCGAACAAAATTAACACTTAAAGTAAGTTTTTGAAAATTTAATTCTTGTATGTGCAAATCTGCATTTGAATGAACACTCACTCGTATTGATTGAATGTGTGAAGTGTGGGATTTTAATATCTGATTAAAAAATAATGAATTAAAGAAACTGTTGAATTTAACAACTCATTTTGAAGCTTAACGTCTAAACTTACTTAATTTAGACACATACACATTAAGCCTTAGTTACATATCTTTGTGTGGATAAGTGCACTGTTGTACACATGTGTACATCCATATGTAAAATACAAAAGGCCTTCAAATATCTGCCCTTCTTAAAGATCTGCAAGAGATTATTTTTTGTTCAATAAAAATGTTTTCTTTTTTATTTAAAGACCTTCCGTTATAAGATCTTCCTCTTATCATGTAGCCTTTTATGTTAAACCTTCTATGGAAGGTCTTCTAAAAGACTTTATTCACAGTCCTTTTAGAATCGCTCCAAGTTGAAGCGAAGCGAAGTAATGCCGTCAATGACAACGTGGGCAAAAAGAATATAAGCATGAAGTAGTACGTGGTGTCCTTGTGCTTGCTGAATAAGGCCTTCTAGAAAGCTCTTCACTACTGCATTTTACCGCTGGCTATATTCTTTGTTTTTACATACACATGGATTTGTGTACATCCAAAAATATGTTTGCATGTTTTTATGGAAATAAACAAGTAGGTATAAGTAGTGTGTAAAGTACTTTTCTGTACCAACAAAGCAACAGTAGCCACTCAGTCATTCAGTGTTGCTCAGTCATTTACATTGGATACCTAAATTTGAGGTGCAGCACGACGGTACATGATCATAAAAAATTCAAGCATTCTGGTAAATATCTTTCTAAGCTGCATGCATGTATGTAAAAGAATGAACTACTTTAGCACCTTACACATGCAAAAGTTGTCAAGTATTTTTTTTTGTTCATCATCATCACTGTACTCGCCACCTCTTTTTAAGTTTAAGGAGTGTCTCTAAGCAAAGAGAAAGATTCACACGTGTTGGCTTACGAATGTCAAAGCAAATACTCTGTTTTAGCATTTATTTTTATTTTTAATTTTTTTTACTTTTTGACATTGATGTGAGTTAAGAGGACCACGTTTTGCATTTAAAGTTTAACAAAAATGTAATAAAAAATTCTACATAAATAACATTAAAATGTATAGATTTACTTTCAAGGATACAAAAATATGCAGACAAAAAGCGAAGGATGAAGTCAAATCAATAGATACTTAGCTGTCTATACACATAAATAAAGTTTTAAACATAAATAACATTAAGGATATAATATTTATGCTCTTTTTTATTCTAGTCATCGCTTTAAAATTGTAAATGGCAGGAGAGTGAGCTGAGCGTTGGTTTTAAAGTAACTGAGTAAAAAACTTATAAATAAATTAATGCTTGTCTTATTTTTTTGCTTTCTTTGATATTCTATTATCAGTATCTTAAATCTTAAAGGCGGCTTTTACTGCCATTTACACCAATCCACATGTTGGTTTTAATAACTTTAATAACTCACACTTTCTCCCAATTACGCACAAGAACACAACACTAAAATTTCCAGTCACAGAGTAGCATTTGATAGCGTTTGATATTGGTTGATTTTTATTTTGACTCGTCTTTTTTTCGTTAGACACAACATTGACTTTATTAGATTTTATTTTGTTCTTGTTAGAAACTTGTCCTTTATTTTATATTTTATTCGAGTCTTTGTTGGTATTTCCTGTTGGTGTTGTATGACATTTGTTTGACAACAAAGTAGCCAAATTTTGATAAAGGTATTTTGTGAACAACCAAATATTGGCTGTCAATACTGTACCAAGCGAACTGCATGTTTTTTTTCTGCAATTTTGTTCAATAAAGTTTTATATAAATTGTGTATAGGGTAGATTAATCAAAGTGAGACCACTTTATGAGAACTCTTTGATATCAGTTAAGTTAAAGCTTTCTTTGTAGAAACTCAAAACGAAGTCACGATGTGATGTGATCAAGAATTTATAGAGAAATGAATTTCTGTTTTTGTCATGACAGCTTTCATAACAGCTCTTAAGTGCATCACCCTGTCTGTTAGCATTAAATTTCGTATTTTCATTTTGTTTGGGTGCTGAATAACTCGTTACAATCGATTTTATGTCAATACATTTATAGATATTGAAAACAGGAAAAAAACAAAAATAGAAAAGCACATGAACTCTTGAACGGTTTCCATGGAGTTTCGTCGCTTAAAGGGGATTTATTTAATGTTATTGCCTTTTACAGTTTTTTTTAAGTATTTTTGCAAGAATATGTTAGTAAGGGACAAAATACTCGTATAGGAAAAGTGAAAGTCAGTCCAGGTGTGGCAATAGGAAAATAAAAAATAAAAATGAAATCAAGGAAATTGGCTAAATAGAAACAACACACGAAAATATGTTTGCAGAGATTTCCAATTATTTCCTCTCACAAATTTAATTTAATTTTAGTTTAATGTTTAACAGAGAGATAAAGTAGAGAAAGAGAGGTTACTAATAAACTGATTGACTTGATTAAAATTGTTATTTATTTGACAGCTTAAATGATAAGAATTCGATTCAGAAACTCTATTTTCAATTCTTTGTTACATAGAACAAACAAATGTAATATGTATAGTTAATACATATGTATGTATCTTGAGGAAATCAAGGTGTTAATGGACAACAACTGAAGCAAGTAGTCAAAAATATAACAATTCCAATGCAAAATCAATTAGCTACGTAATACTTTCAGATGTAGCAGTTTGGAAATGTATCATTCCTGTCGAGGCAGATCTAACAGGTCAGCAGCTGATCATCAGCTGATTGTGCCACACAATTTGTTAAGCACGTTGTTCTTATGATAGATCCACCTTGTTAGATATGCCTGGTACACAATTTTATTGTTGCTTGTAATGTTTTCAGCTTGATTTTTTCCTATTGAGTTAGAAACATTTTCATGTTTTTTTTAACTTTCTTACTAATTTTAATATTGAACATTGAAGTAAGAAAAACAATAATTAATATTCAAAGACGCAACAATTGCATAACAAACTCAGATTGAATATTAATTCTAATTTTTCTCTGAACAGGTTGTAAATTCTTAAAAATAATGTCGAAAAGGCCATCAAATCAATAAAAGAATTCATAATTTTTTACTTTATAATATTTGAGAAGGTAATTAAGAAGATTTTTAAAAATAAATTAAATTTAATTACAAAGTAGTTGTCCGTAGTTTAGCATAATTTTCCTGGCGCTAAGAAACTACGAGTAGATTCCAAGCTAAGATTAATTCGTACGTGATTTATTTTCAACACATTTGAAATTTTCCAATTAATTAAATACAGACAGACTGCAGTTTGTTTCTCTGAACCGTATCTTGTAATTCATTTAATGTGGAAATGCACTGAAATTTAAAAACAGCACCATTAACGATTCTAAGCTTGTTTATTGATGTTATGCCAACTCGATTACGGACGAAAAAGAATCAAGCATTAGTTTCTATTTTACCTGCAAAAGTGTATATCCAAATAAAATTTATCCTGCTTAAATTGCTTAAATTAATGTAACGAACACACTTGCTTTAATACACTTTATTTTTAAAATACATTTTATATAATCCAATATATGTATAGAGAGTGCTAATACGGCTTTAAAATAAAAAAAGGAAATTAAATAAGCGACTGTGAAAGTCTACCAAAAACAATAAAAGGACATCATAAACAATGTATGTGTGTCCTCATGTATATTCGCAGTTATGCAAAGGCATCTTTTGTTTAAATGTGAATAGTTATAATAAAAATGTCTTTGCTCAGTCAAAATGATTACATCACATGCAGACCGCAGAGACAAAAGAATGATGAAAGTGGGCGTAGAATAAGTCCTCATTGAAGAGTATTAGGGACATTTGTTTTTTCTAGTTAGTTTTTGCTTCTGAAATGTTCGAACTTAGTAGCAGACTAGTTACTAAATACTCCACTTTAAATTGCAAGTGAATGTGTTTGAGTGTTTGGGTTCGTTCGTTGGTTGTATTTATTGAACAAACACAAAAAGCTACTTAAACAAATGCAGGATTATCCTTTCGGTTCTTTTATTGCTTTCAGTAGGAAATCATAAAAAAAATCGGAGAAAAATCCAGAAAAACTAAAGTCTGAAAGGGACATGTGTAAAGAATTTTAAATACTCAGGAGAAAAAGACAGAAGGACTTGTATAGAGGTTTTAGTTAAATGAAGTAAAATGTCGAAATGTATGTCTTGTTTTTTTTAAGATTTTAGTTTCATTTCATTCCTTTTTTATGCCTTTTCGAAATGAAAGAGCTGTTTTTTGTTAGATTTTTATTTCTGGAGAAATTTTTAAGTACTTGCTGTAAAAGTTTATAATTCCTTTTTTTCATATAGTAATTTTTTTCCTACGTATGCACATATGCATGTCAGTATGTGTAATTGTGCACAGCATGTAAGTGTATGTGTTTCTAATATTGATGATTTTTGTTGATGAAGTGTTGCCTCTCTGTAATGTTATGCAACTAAGTGTCCTTGTATGCAAAGTGTATGTGGGTGTGTGTATGCGTGCGCGGGTGTGTTTGTTAATAAATTTAGTTTGTTTTTAATATACTTATGTACTTAAATATTCTTATCATCAACGAAGAGATAACTGAAACATTTTTACACCCTCATACACTTAAAACTTACATTGACAACCAGCAGACGGTTAGAACGGAGTCACACTACACACATACAAGCACTGTCTGTGTTGTCGTTTAGTTTAAGTAAATTTATATAAAAACGAAACAAAAACTATGAACATTTTAAATGTTCAGTGCTGTACCTTCAACAAGGAACAAACAAATTAATGGATGCATTGGAATTTCTTTTTCTTTTTTGCCATATTGATGTATGTGTTTTCATTTGTGTGCGTACGTTAATTCTATTGCTGTCATTCGGCTAAATATTATTCGAATAAATATTCCAAGGATTTTTATTTTTCTGCAAAAGAGCAAAACTTTACAATTCTTTCTCAAGTAAAAGCTAAGCAAAATCTTGTTTTCTTTGAATCACAATTCATTAAATTATTTGAGTAAAAAATCTTCGTAATTTTAAAAATATTGATCATTTGAATACAAAGAATATTGTCAACTATTCGATTGATCTTAAGCTCGATTAATTGACAATCTAATAGTTAATTTTTGATCATTATGTAAATGATGTTGGTGACAATGGTTATTTATTTATGCATGTAGTAGATATTTCTGCCTGCCTGTCCGTCTGCACGCCTGTCTCTCTTTTGTCACACAAACACATGCTTCTTGTTTGGTTGTTATTAAATTTTTATTGCAACACAACTGTAAATAGTTTTAATTGGTTTATGTTTCATGTTACAAGTTTGTTACAATACTATTCTAAATTCTTTGGAGAAGTGAGCAGTTTGTTGTACAACAAGTTCTTTTTCTTTAATTTATGTGATTTTCGAAAGTAATAAATTTTAATTTAAGACAGAGAAATAAAATCTATTAAACAAAATGTTAACGAGTTGAATGTATTTTGGGCATATGCAAACATAAAATTTACAACGACATCTAATCCTTAAATGTTTTCATGTAAATGTTTATTTATTATTATTTGTTTAAGTTTATGTTTTCTTAAATGTTAAGAGAATTAGGGAGTGTTTGTAAAATGTATATAGTTTATTTTTTCCAAACAGTTAAAATGTTAAAAAGGGGGGCATGAAAGCGGAAGTTTTCAAAGAGCAAAATTGACAAGTAAAGTTCAAAAAATAAAAAATTCATAGAGATAAACTTCTAACTTTTTTCAAATAGAATTAGAAAGCCAATAGCAGAAGCCAAATTTGAGGATCTTCTGAAATCTTACTTTGCGAAGCGACTAAATAATTTACGGAATTGCAGACTCTTTTGTTATTAACTTCCCCTCGTAATGTTAATTTCTTAAAATATATCTACCGAATTTTATAAATAATTTAACCCAACTTCAGTTGCTTTAAATAAATTTCTATTTTCCAATATTTTTCTTATATGCAGCAAATCAAATTAATTGTGCCTTTTTATGGTCATTAGACAAGGTCAAAATTGAAACCAATATCAGAATATCAGTAATCATCAAAAATGCATTGAATAATATTCGAACACACAAAATAAAAAGCCGACAAGCCAACCAAACCAGCCAACCAAGAATTTCCAAACAAATATTTGGTCTAAAATAAACAAACAAACAATAAAACATTTTATATAGTTTTCTTTGTGTTTAGGCCACTATCAAAAACAGAGCATCAATTGTTCAACAACAATTATTTCAATGCAGCGACATAAGGCAAACGAAGGCTCAATGTGGTCATTTGTTTGCTTGGCTTTGGCCATAAAGCAGCAGACTATAGACTACAAAAAGTACTCATAGACTGGAAAAAGTCAAAGAAAAATACACCATATGGCAGTGGTCCAACATGACCTGCCTGTCTAAAGATAATATTGAATACATTTTTCACGCATTTTACACTGTTTTTTGTTTTTCTATTTTAATGGCAGACCAAAACATTTAACGTTCTGTTCTTTCTATTTAGCATTCGAAATTTTGTTGTATTTTCTAAGTCTTTTAACACATATGTTGTGGCTGAGTATGACTGACTGGTTTTTCTTAACAAAACTTGTATGTAGAAAAATGAAATAAAAAACAGATGAGCATCATTTAAAACGAACACTTTCAAGATAGTATTTCAAAAATTTGTTACACATCAACTTAAATTTACTACACATGTTACCCGTATATGAAATATGTAGAATGAATCTTGTTTCGTAATACATTAAATTAAGCCGCGCCTTTTGTGTCTTATTCATTATTTTTTTATTCTCTCCTTATTTTCATCGTTAAATATTCATGTTACAATTTTTCTCGTTGCTATTGTTGTTGCGTATAAACAAAATTCTTTAAGATCTTTAGGACTTTTTGAGAACGTTTGAAAATATAGAAAAATCTTGTTAGTGCATTTTCGTCAATTCAGTGTTTGGAAAATAAAACAAAAAAATCTAAAATAATCGTTAATATCTTGAAAAAACATAAAGAATGCGTGACATAAATCTTTTGGGCTTAAAAAGGATTTTCGTGTTGTATTTTTGTTTAATGTACAAACAAACCTTGAAATACTATAAATCTAGTTGTTCTAATTAGTGCTTCACAGAATCGTAAAATATCTCCGCTTGTATTTTGTGATTTTATCACTGAATGTTGTTACTATATTTCTGAAGGTATCTCATCATATGTGCTTCATTATGTAACAATTGTTTGAAGTATGTATTTATTTAAAACAATTTGAAATGACACTATTTATTGTGTAACATAATTCCAGCGATTTGAGTTAGGAGACAGTGTGACAAATAATCAAGGATGCAGATGCGACCTCTTAAATAATTTAATCAAATAAACATATTTTTCGCAAGCTTTGGCTTCGAATGCAATCAGACTTTAATGTAGAATGTTTTTTCTTGTGGTTAGAAAAGACAGGGAAAGGAAATTTGACTATTTTCTGGGTGAAAATGTGAACGTCTTCGGTGTCGCAACACATCTCATATTCATATTTTTGAGCAGATTTCATTGAAGAATGCATACGAGATCAGTAAGACTTGTGCTACTGTAAACCTCGACATCTTTCCTAAAAAGAGTGTAGGAATCGCCTTGTTACTTATAATGATCACTGCTTAAATTTATTTTATCTTTTGTTTTACTTTTTTATTACTTTTTTAATAACACAAGTGTCAATTTCCCTCGTTTTCCACTTCACTCTCCCACTTAAGTAGAATGTATGTAGTTTTGCCATTCGATTCACTGTTTGTTCTTGAAATTTAAGTTGTTTTCCTTGTAATAAAGAAGGCAACGAAGTAGAGCAATCTTGAAATCTTAAGTATTTGTTAATATGCACATAAAAATATATTTCTTCGTATGATTGAAGAAAATATTTGTATCCTTGTTAACGTGACGTGAAGAGACATCAGCAAAAAAGGATTTTTCCTCCACGAGTTTTATTTCAGTAAAAATGTAAAAGATTTTGGCTTCAAATATCTATGGAACGGTTATGACGTCTATAATGATGATTCCGACGCCATTTGTTGAAGGTGATGATGACGATTTGTTATCGTAATGTTTCTAAAGAATATATCATTCTATTTACAAGAATGAGTTTAAAATTATAAATAGTTTGTTGTTTTTCTTTTCGTAAGATTTAACAGCTTGTTGAAATTCTTATCTTGGTGTCAAGTACGTAAAAGGGCGAATGTCAATATGTAAGAATCACTTCAGTAAATTAAACTAAAGAATTATAAATTCCTTTTATAATTTATGTACCAGGGTAACTTAATAAATATTTAAAAAATTATTAAAAAAAAACAGTAACAATTTAAGACGAAATAAGCTTCTGACAAATGTGTTGTACAATTGTTTTTGTAAGGACTTATTAAATTCCCCTCGTATTTATATAAATATTTAATTTTTTTTAACTAACATAAATTATTTATTGACAACATATTCGCTTCATTATATTTTTTTCTAATATATAAACTAATGTTCAATAATCCTCCTCTGTAATTACATATTTAAGAATTATTTTATATTAAAAAAAATTATCCTTAAAAGTCATAACAATGTTTTAAAAAATTCACCATTGAAACGGATTATCTTTAATGCTTTTCTCTAGCGATATTTCCATCTATACCATGAACAGGACTCAAATAGTTGATGTTTGAAAAATAAATATTCCTTACTCTTTGATGGGTGGCTGCAAAAATATTAAGTTAAAATTTGAAAAAAATATGAACAGAATTAAAAGAAAATAAATGATCATAAGAATCTACAAGAAGAACATAGAATTACCCACAAATGCTGCATTCCTATGAGCAAAAGGGGGCCAATCATTTTTACAACTTTAGCACTCATGAATATATTCAGTGTATAAAAGAGCATTTGAAGTAGAATGCAGGAAGTAAAATATAACAAACCGAACGAATTTGAAGCAAACTACACCGAATAGGGAACCATTTTGATATGTAAAACAAAAGCTGTAAATTCATATTATATTTTGTATTCAGACATCAGTTGTTGCTACTCAAATTATAAAGAAACCCGAAATAAATAATTTCATCTAGAAGGCTCTCTTATGAGAACTTGTGTATTAAAAGAAATAGTTTTTAACCGCACTCGTAAATAAAACCTCTTTATCTTCGTGTAGGGTATAAAATCACAAGAAAATGTTAAAATTCAAAAGAAGAGTAAAGAGATAGGAAAGTTATTTGCAAAGAAAAAAATGTATGACCCCTGCCAGGCTCAGAGCTTTTCCAATAAAAATAATAATAACAATAAAAATAATTCAATGTAGCTGTATCTGAACTACTGCCATCGCTTTTATCTGCAAAACACGCTTACTTGTGAGTAAATTTATGCATAATTTGGAATGTATTACTTCATGATAGAGATGGAACTCTATTTAAAAAGTATCACTCACAATTACTAGAAAAATGTTTACTCATGCAAGACCCCATTTTTTGAACATTCAATTGGATTTCGGTATTTAACATATATTACTATAAATACAAAAATTGTTTTTAAATAAAAGTTTCTGGTATAAAATTTAAAATTTATCGTTAATTCACTGCCATTTTTAGTATTCTTCGTTCAAAAGTGTTTTTTTTGCAATCACGTAATATTTCACTGAAGCAAACAGATTTTTTTATAGTCACGCTCACATAAGCGGTACCCATCTCTAACATATATTTTCTGTATGAAGAAGTCTGAGATCACCCTTGCAGCAGTCTGGCTTTGAGATATAAAATAAATACACACATACTACATACATAATTATTTCTATTTTTACTGCCAGCAGCTGTACGGAACTAAATAGAGTGACTGGAACGTAAAAGGCTCTATAACTTTGGCAATTCCAAAAAATATAAGGAATAAAAGACAAGAGAAAGAACTTAACAAAACCAAAATTGAAAAGTCAAATCGCTAAGGATAATAAGCACGAAATCATATTTGATATATCTTCCCATTTTGTTGCATACATACACACTTGGCCATTTCTATAAAACCAACCAACAAACGTATTGTATAAATGAATGAATAAATGTAAAAAAGGCTGCAGACAACAAATCGACCTGCTAAAATATAAAAGTCAAATATTAAAAGAAAAGTCATAGAAATAAGGAAAACTGATAGTGAAGCATTGCAAGGCATGGAAAATTGGTTTCTGTTTCTCAAATACCAAACATTAACGAAGTCAGCAACTAGAAACTGTTACAGACATAGAAATAATAAAAATTACAATCATGCCGGCAGTTGAACACTAAAATTCAACAGCCACACAGTTAAAAGAAACGATTGAATGCATATCAGCAATTATAATGCTGAAATATTATGATGTTCAATAAACATATTTATGGCATTAAAATCAATAGCAACAGTGTTGAATATTTTTATAAAACCTTAAGGCGGGTTATATGCAGAGGTAACCAGAAACAAGAAATATGGACGAAAGATGATGAAAATAAAACCAAATTGGTTACGTAACATTAAGTGAAATGTCTTATAAAATTACAGGATTCTTTAAATTTAAGATTACACAATTCAAAACAAAACTTGTAACGTGTTACGCCTCCCGTTGTTAAAATTTTAAAATTTAAAATCAATTTATAATAATTTCAAACGCTTATTATTTAACATCAAGAATCATATTTCATAGAATTTTTGTTTGTTTTTTTTTCCTCAACAAATAGGGAGGTCCCTTCCAAAATTATTTTTCTTATGGTCTGGCCGAAATATTGTATAACAATTCGTTTTACGCCACATGTTGTAGTTTTTAATGATCTTTCGTTTTTCTTTAATTTTGAAATTTTATATCTCATCAAAATTTTAGTGATCCGTACTGCTGGGTTTTTATTTTTCGCTGTTTCATGTTTCATGCCGCATGTTTCGTTTTTAATTTGTTTAACAACACCTCTTTCTAATTTCACTTTAATTTGAAGATTTTAAATACATCTCGTTTAAAATCAGCAAACATACTTGTCATAGACTCTGTGTTGAATATATAATAAGATCATGATGGTTTATATATTACAAATTTTGCAAACTTTGAGTTTTTGTGTGAAGCAAATGAAATTTAATTTAAATTTTTAATTTCTACTCTCACTCTAGACTAACTTGACTTGTAGTCTGCGATTTTAGTTCGAACTCCAAGTTTTGCATTATTCAATGTTTCAAAAAGGAAAACTGAAATTGTGCTTAAACAGGAGCGGCAGCAAAAGAAAATATCACAAAAACATACATTTACGTTTAATGAAAAAATTGACTACAATAACAAATAATAGGATACGAAATTGTAAAAGGCAACTTGCAAACAGTTGCTGTCACTCCCATTGAATTGTATACGAAATGACGGTGCGAAATGTTTCGGTTGTACAATAAAATGTTTTACAAATGCAATATTATCAACACAAATACATAGAAGAAGACGTGGCAATAAATATTTTCGTGACAAAGGACTGAGTGGCGAAAGATTTCTAGTGTTTTTGCATGAAAAATTTTTTAAATACACTTTGAAATTTCTTATTTTTATTGATTTCACGAATCTAATAAACGTCAAACTTCGACATCATTAAAAATGTATGTGTTAAGAGGTCTTAAATCTTTAAGTTCATGAGTTGTAAATTCCATTCCAGCCAAAAACTCTGATTTTTTTCTTTCGTGTGAGCGAAAAAGTCTCCGAAATTCGTTATTAGCTGTATATGAAATTATATATTATTTAAATATCAATTATACACACTATTAACATTTTTTTAATATAAAATATTAGTTATGCCAAAATACAAAGGCAATCATATGAAATTTAAACAATCAATTCGCCGCTCAGATTCCTTAGACAACAATAGAAAGGATACTTTCTAAACAAAATTTCTTTAAGTGTTTCAAATATTTGCTTAAGTATTTCGACTGAAAATTTGTTGTGCAATTTCAAACCAAATTAAAACGTGATTTGTTTTATGTTACTTTGACATTCACTTTCCCATTCATTGCTGTAAAACTACCTAATCCAACACATATTTCAGCATACAACCACGTATTCAGCTTCCCACATTCATTCCTACTTCAGTAGATACATACATATTTATACATTCTAAAATTATATAGTCCCAGGATATTTGATAACAAAAAAAAACCCCACGAAAAGCGACATTTTATTCTCATTTGTGTTTTATAGAAATTAAAGAATTTAATGTATGTGTGTATTTATATATGAATCTTAACATACATTGTATACATGTACATGTGTACAATGTATGTTAATATTCACTAGATGCAGCTTATAATGAAATATATATTGTAAACACTTACCTGCTCGGCTCGGTCTGTAAGGTTTGTTAGGAAGTTGTACTTTTAATTGCAAAATCTTGGAAAATACAATTTGGTCTTCATACTTTTAATTCAAGGTAATGTTTGAATATTTAATGAAATTGTAGAGTTTTATATAGATATCTTATATTTATATATGTATGTATATGTTTTCCGTTCTATTGCTTTGAACTTTTCTTGGCTGATAAATTAAGTTGAATATGTTGGACATATTTTGTGGGTAAATTTGCAGAAAAAAGTTTTAAAGACTTATTTTCGCAACTTTTTTTGGTATCAAAACAAAATCTTATTACAGAACAATTTTGAGTGCATGCGATTAATCGATTGATCAAACATTTTTAATCAATCAAAACGACGATTAATTAATTAATTGATTAATCAAGAGTTCTGTTAATAAAAATGATGATTGAGGAAATATTTTCATTTTTGATTTTTCAACTTTTATTCAAAAATATATAAGAACAAATTTTAACGAAAATAAAAGTTATAAATACAAATACATATGTACAAATTTATGGTGTTCGAAAAAATTTTAAAAACTAATAGCAAAAAATATTAAATTACTTAAATTGCTGATTATTCGAATAATCCATTTTTCGATTAATTAAATAATCGATTAAACAGTTTTTGACTAATCAGAATATTTGAGCAATTGATCAATCGTACATTGTTAAATTTTTAGTTTATACAAATATAAATATGTTGAAATTAGTAAAGCTTCCTCTAAATTCAAAATTATTAAATTTTCACTTTTTGCAAGAAATCGATGTACAGTGGTCATATCTACCGCTGTTAAAATCTTACATCGATTTCTCTACTCTTTTGCTAAAAATATCCAGTTGCGTCTCTCTTCTTGATATCAAAGTAGTATAAAAAAATAGTTTTATGTCTCCACTGAAAATTTTTGAAATTTGAGTTAATTCTTTAGAGGAACAAGTGCGATATGCATATTAGGGTGGGCCATCGATTTTCCGATAGCTTTTGGCATGGGGAAAAAAGTTCCACTACGACATATCAAAAAAATCATTTTCGAGGCGCCCAAATATCAATTCAGTAATAACTAAAAATAATAATAATTCAAAAATAAATTTCACCATGGAACTATCGATCACGCTAATCTTTAGGTATTATTAGTATTAACAAGAACATTTTTAATACAAAAAGAAATAGCTTCGAATTTAAGAGGAATGCAGTTTTAAAAAATAATTTTATAGAATAAAATCATTCCGTAGATAATTTTTTTATGTTTTGATATATTTATAAGTTTGAACTTATTGTTGGAATTTGCCAAAAGCCTTTCTACGCCTACGAAATCAGGCCTTATTTTAGAATTAAATAGCAAATTAGTGATAACGAAAATTCAATGACAGCACGTATCTGACTATTTTATGTGAGAAAATATCTTTTGTTTCACACAAATGTCGACAAGAAGATTTCTTTGCGGCTCACTACATACATCTTAAAAACTATTAAAATTACCTGGAAATTCCTCTATTCTTTACTTTTAACTAATTTAAAATTCATTTACATATGAACAACGTTTAGACTCGTTAAGCAAATGTTTATATTCATCAAGTATTTCTAATCTAAATTACAAATGTGTTTAGAATCATTTTAATGCGAACCAATTTTAGTAAACAAATTCTACATAATAATTAGTGCGGCTGCTGATACTCATGTGATAGCAAAGACTTTAAAGACGACAATTGTTACAATTTGATAATATAAGTGCGAATTGGCAAAAGGATTAAATGTCTGTGTTAATTTAAACACAAATGTGGCAAAATGTATATGTATCTTCATTTTTGTTTGTTTCAATCAAAAAGGTTGTGCTTCCTTATCTGATTAATGGAAAGAGTTTAACACGTAATTAAAATCTTAATAATTTAACATCATCTCTTTGTGAAATTTATTTTAGTTTATTATTATTATTACTATTATTAGCCTTTATTTTAAAGTCATTTTAAATGTTTTATTACGTCTATTGCAATACAATTCATTTAAAATGACATCAACTTTAATTATTCATAGAGAATTGTTTATTTTAGTTTTAACCAGAAAACGTTGTCCTTTTAAATAACTGCTTTTACTTGCCAACACTGTCTGCAGTTAAAAGTGGTCCAGCCAGACAAATTTATTATTAATTAAAATTAAATGGAAATACTTGTTGTATAACACAAAATTTTGTTTTGCTTTTTTAGACTGCGTTGTTAAGACTAAAATTAAGAGTGTAAATATTTGTCTTGAGCAAGGATTTTACTTCATTACGTTGGAAACCCGACTTTTTTATATCAAGTGAAAAATGATACTTCAACTTAAGTGTGCTTGAAAGTCTACAGGAAATAAAAAAACCTAAATAATTTGCTTTTAAATTCTGGATACTATTAACATTTTTAAATGTAGTGGGCAATATTACCGATAGTTTTGAACTTTAGATCAAACCATTTTTTTTAACAAAATGATAACTTGAGAGATGGGTCCCCAGGTAGGATAGTGCATAGTGCTCTACTATATCAGTGTAGAGGATTGAGGGTCCGACTACAACCTCTCTCAGACATCTAAAAAACTTGTAATAAAGTTATTATCTTCGATCAATTGACTTTCAAGTCAACCAGTGCTTTCAAAGCACCCTGTGCACTACATGCTAAATAGTCATATTCCAAAAAAACAAACTTTTTGCTCTCATAGAATAGTGATTCATAAGGCCGAAGCACATAGAATCCGTCGTACGTTATACGTTGCTTTTTTAACTGACAACTAAGTAGAAATACAGGTTTTCTTCGTCAACGCAAAGTATTAAAGTTGGGAAACTTTTAACGTTCGCTCAGTACTTTGACAACTATCAGTTTTTTTGCTTCCTTTTTATTGAGCTTTTTGTGTTGTGTGGTGACAAAACTAAATTAAATAGACTTAAATAAAAATTACAATTAAAAGAAACTCCAGAATATCCTTTAAAAAAGTGTACTTTAATCAAATTAAGCTGATTTAATGTCCGTCAACAAAGAACTCATTGTGTCAACCTCCTCCGCCGATACTTTAATGTCAGTTGAAAAAAGCAACGTATAACGTACAAAGGATTCTATGTGCCTCGTTCTATATGCCGAGAAAAGAACGAAAATATTTTGCCACAAGAAAATAATTTACGACACAAGAAAAATCAATGTCGCATCTTGACAAAATATTTACATTTTGGCATATTTTGAGATTTCTGCACAAAATGTTGTTTAACTGCAAAATTTTTTCTTAATTCACACACATACATGAGCGGGACTAAAATTATTTATTTTAAATTTTCAAATGAAAATTTGTACGAAACAATTCTCAACTTTAGCCATCGAGGAAATCGCAAGAAAATACGTGTTTTTTTCTTGTTGTATTTCCTTTCAAATATTTCTAATTAATTTCGATTTCCTCTTCTACATGCTTCTGAAGTTTACACAATTTAAATGCAAAGTTTATTATATTCTTATTTTCCGTTTTTTGCTGGCGTATTTTGCTGTTCTACAAAAAAGCCAATAGCCGCAAGATATTGAAACATTAACCCATAATCCAACCAATACTTATGAGTTCATATCAACATTGAAGGATCCCAGACAATGAATGCTGAACACATACTTACATTTGTATAAAAGGCAACAGCGTACGCACTAGGCTTGCTGTGCCGAAAGAAATTCACACAAATTAGAAAATTTAATTAAAATTTTATTAAAAAAAACAAGTTTTATTTCGATTCAATTTCATTTAATGAAAGAAAAGTGCTAAACTGTTGGAATACCATCCGCACAATACAAAACGGAAAACGAAAATTCAAGAAAATAATATGAAATATCCCAGCTACATGTTTTTTAGATGATTGTGTTTAATATAAGACTCCTAAAAGAATCTTCTGATGATGATTTGATGAGTAAAAATAACAAAAACATTTACTTTTTTCCACATTTTCTGACACGCTCATCTTTAAATCTTGGAATGTTTAATATGCAAGTCGTAAAAAAATCTTCTAATGATACGAAAATAACAGTGTTACACTTTTTTTAACTACACAAATCTCAAACGATTCCATCTATGATTAATATAAGCGTCTTTCGTTGTGCTGGAAGAATCTCATACGTAGAAGATTCACTTCGTGTAACAGTTTCTCCCGTGCAAGGAATTTTCTACGATTAAAAAATGCGCTCGTCGACGATCAAAAACGTTCTTCATGATATTCCGAGTAGGCTCTTTCACGATTGAAAATGCCAGCTGGGATGCATGTAAAAATATGTATGTATGTGAGAAAATGGCATACTGACTAAATGCCAGTATGTCAGGTTGTTAGGTTGCCAGTATGCCTGTCTGGTTCTAATAACTATAATGATAATAATCATACAGCAATCATAATCACAATAAAGCCAGGATATTAAAACATTGTATGTTGTAAGTGTGCTGTTGTTGGATGTATGTTGACTCTTTGTGCGGTGTGGAGTGTGTGTGTGTGTTTGTTTATAATCATATAAGTGTGTTAGAATATTAAACGATCTGAAGGTGTAATTTAAAATCGTATACGTGCACGCACAGCCTGCCAGCGTACAAACATATTTACCTCCTGCATAAATATACACACCTTTAACAATTTATTAGATTTTGACGCTTCAAGCCAACTACATATTTGTTCCCTTTGCAAGCGAAAGTTTGTTATATCAATGAGCGAAAGTGAGTTTTCGCCTGTCTTTGACGAGTTAATATTTTAGTTTTATTGCTTTCAACAACATTTTAAGAACTTCATAAAATCTAATAGCAAATATTAAAATGAAAACTAATTGTTTTCATAAGCAAATGCTTATCTATGTGAAACATGTAAGATTATGTTCGCGCAGGGTGCGGTTACTGTGCTAAATTTACATAATGCTTCCCCCAACAAATTTTCCTTCTTTAACAGATATTTCTCATGCTCGCCCTTTAGCTTAATCTTTAGTTTAAGTTCTTTTAATAAAATTGAACTTTTATGTAAAGAAGCATTGTACAAACCTACTTTTTTATATGCACGATATAAATTATTAAGTGGTGCTTGATAAAAAGCGTTTTGCTAAAGTTTTTCTTTTCTTTTTTTTGCTAAATATTTTCATGTTAAATGCATATTAAATTTTAATCAGTCCTTCGTTTTTATGAATACCTCTCTGTCTATCTGTCGTAGGAAATCTAAACTACTTTAATCTTAAGTGTTTTTCCCCTTAAATCGTATAAACATTTTCATAAAACTCCCCTCTTTGTTACTTTCATTGCCCGACTCTTAAGCGTTTGTTCTCAGGCTCAAATCCTAAGAACTCTAAAATTGAATTAGGCTTAAATTATTTTAAGTAGTAAAGAAAGCAGGCATTTTTACTGTCTAACAAAAGTATGCAATTTTCTGTCAACTATAATCGCTTTTGTTGCAAAAGAATATACAGACAATGTAAATGAAACAAAAGTCTTTCTAAAACAATGATATTCTTTAAGTCTCTCACTCTGACCTCTGCTACAGTGTACGCGTGTCAGTGTTGCCACCAATGAAATGTTAAATTACACATGCATCATGCCAAAATTACACATGAAAGTAGGAATTACACATGATTTCTTTTTTTTTTGTAATATAACGTGCTTTGATTTGTTTAGATTAAATATTTGACCTTTTTGATGTAATTCCAACATTATTTTATGATGAATATATTTTCAATATTTGGGCTTTCAAGGTCATTTAATAAAACATTATTTTTATATATTATTCCGATTTATTTATTATTATTGGTACTTTCCAAGTTCTTCAGGAAATTTTTTTGTTTTTGTAGATATATAATCTTCTTTAGACCGATTCTACATCATTCTCTTTAAAAATATCACAGTTTTGTTTTGTGTAAAAAGGACAATCACAAACAAAAACTTATAGCCTATTTCTATTTTCAGAAAGTAAACTTAAGCGAATGAAAGCCACTCGGTCGAATTCGGACCAATTTGGAGTTCTAATTGGCACTCACTTTCATTCGCATTAGCTTACGTACATACGTATGCCAATAAAATAATAAAAAAATATTTATAAAATTTTCTCAAATATTTTCTTCCTTATTGTGGATTTAACTAATTCATTAAACCTGCTGCTGTTGTTTCAGCGGCGTTAGCCATCCTCTTTGCTGATTCAGTTTGCACCTCAGCAGCATCAGCCATTATTTTAAAAGAATTAGCTTTTTCTGTCTCCGCAAGTTTATTTGCTACTCTTAGCTGTCGGCGGATTTCGCCTTTTGCTCATTATCACTCAAAAAATTTTGGTTATGTTTTGTCGCAGTAACATTTTTTGATAATTTTTATATATTTGCTGGCCATTTTGTGGCCACAAGTATTCATTGTTACATAGTTTTTTTGTGCTGGGAAGTTTCCGGGTTACTATTTTGTGTAAGCACTGCAACAGCTTTAATGCACCTAGTTGGTGACTCCACCATTGCAACAAAATAATCATCAATTGATTAGTGGATTTACACCAAACACTTTACCCACGGGTGCTTCAGTTGGCGATAGAAACAGCGTCTTGTATAAGCCCGTCTCTCTAAGACTCTTTTGGTTTTCCCTATTTTTTTAGTCTGTGACTTTAAATCTGCCCACGTCTAGAGTAAGTTCGAATAATGTGGAATACCTATTTTTATTTGGTTTGAAGCTCAATTCGATTACGTTC
Source organism: Gymnocheta viridis (assembly GCA_956483585.1). Taxonomy (NCBI): domain Eukaryota; kingdom Metazoa; phylum Arthropoda; class Insecta; order Diptera; family Tachinidae; genus Gymnocheta; species Gymnocheta viridis. The sequence continues at coordinate 86,878,294 of OY101444.1, forward strand.
AGGAAAGTGAAAGAGTCTTTGGAGCCCATGTTTTATAAATATTTGAGTGAAAGGGCAAAAACCCATAAACCAGCAATTGAAAAAATTGGTGGGTTATACATTTTTCTGTTAATGTTGTACATTAGCGTGAGTGGCCGATGGTGATTTTGAATGGATATATGACCGTAACAAGTGATGTTCGGGTAGTTAAAAAAATGTCTCAAATTTGTTTATGTAACTGGGAATACAATTAAGCTTAACAGTTTAGAGTACTTCATAAGAATTTTTAATGCTGTTCAGGCCAATGAAATACCTGTTTTATCTAAACATATCGTTTTTTTCCTTTTTTCTGTTTCTCATTACCTTATTTCACTTTTCTTTGGCATGTCTGACATTTTTCAGTGAACCCAAAAAAAGTAAATCACACGACTATTAAATTTTTTTATTACCACCTCTTTGCATAGCTTCCAAAAAGCAAATCAAATTATTTATTGAATTCTGAGATCTTGAATTCATCAATCCTGGTTTTGTCAGCTTCTAGTTCTATACCACAATACTCGAACTTACTTTACAGATAGTGTCAATATGTTTCTTCTATAGCATACAAACAAAAGTACTAATCTTTTTTTTCATTAACAAATAGTACCAGTGGGAGGCCCAAGCGAATTTAAATTGTTGCACAGCTATTTCCAGATAATTTTTCAATTATCTTTATTTATATTAAATATAAAAATTTTGTTGCGAAAGCGCAACCACATCGGATTTTATATGAATACATTTACGTTTTCATTCGAGTTGTCTATCGAGTCACTGTTCGATGAGAAATAAAGTAAAGAAATCGAAATCAATGATGGCGTTCTTTCTTAAATCAGAAATAGGCTATTAATATATGTAAAGCAAAAAAATACAAAACATGTTCATAAATAAATTTAAATATCACAGCCAATCCTTGTTTGTCGTCATCACAATACAAATTTTAAATTACACATGAGTTACACATGCAGCCAATTACACATGGGCTACACATGAAACTAAAAATTACACATGATATGTGTAATTACACCTGAGGTGGCAACACTGACGCGTGTATACATTCGGTTTTTCTATCTTTCTTTGTGTGTTGTGCAATTGTGTTGCTGTTTGTCTTCAGCTGAAGTTAGTTCCTCACTCGACTTCTGTTCTTATGATCTTGGCTTAAAGGCTGATTTGATTTTTAGAATTGCATAAGCAGGATTTAATTTTATTTAACAAGGTGTGCAAGTGGTTGTTGCTTTAAAGATTTTCTGTATATCTTAACAAATGTGTTCGGGTATGTGTTGGTAGTAGGAGTATCATTTATATCGGGTCCACAATAAGTGACAGCTGCTGTTGATTACTTATGGTTGTCAACTGTTTAAGTATTTTTTTTTCTAATTTCTTATGTGCTCTTTGCTTTCAGATAAATACAGATATGTTTAAATAACGAGCAGCCATGTACGCATATGTCGAGAGTGCTTTAACTGGCACGGCACAAATACTAAGTAAATATTTTCGCTATATAGTTTCGTTAAGCATTATACGATCTGGCAAATGCTGTGTCTACACAAGGGGCCTTGAAAAAATATTAACAGAAAAAAGGAATGCAAATGAGAATAAGTAATCAGAAGAATTTAAAAAAGGAAATTTAGGTCTCAACAACAGCGTGGCTACAGAGTCTTAAACGCCGTCAAACTATCATGTGTTGTTGCAACGTTTTGTACGGTAGCAACCACAATCCGCTCGAATTACCATAAATAAGTTGCAATCGGTTAATTGCTCTAATTTGTCAGTTTGACTGTTTAAGTCTCTTTAAAATCTTTTTTGTGCTTCATTTCTTTTCCTCACTGTTTGTTGCCTGCTTTTGTAATTTGCTAGAGACCTTTTTTTTACTTATTACTTTTATTATTGTAAATTGCAGTCCTATTTTTATTTGTATTTATTATCTTTGCTTTTGCTCTTATTGCAGGATGTAACTGAAGTTGTTGTCCTTACTCGTTTAGACATTTTTCGAATTTTTTGTAGTGTGTGTGTGTGTGTGTGTGTGTTGCTTTATTTCACTTCTCCCTATTTTTCCTTTTATTGAATTGCAGTTTCAAACCAAAACAAGCAAATTGTCTTTGTTGTTGTTTCTTAAGGATAGATTTGTTGTTGTTGTTGTTGTTATTGTTGCTTTTGTTAAAATTTTGCAATTGTTTTAAAAATTGCTGGGGTGTTTACACTTACACACTAACACTCTTAACTCATTTTTCTTTTTACATATGTACGTATCTATGTGTAGTATAACTCATACACATGTACACCACTTCGAATGTTGCTTGCAATACTTATTCGATCCTTTTTAAACTAAAAATGGAATAGTGTTTCCTGTTGTTGTTATTTTCACTTTTTCTTTATATTTATTTTTGCTGTAACAAATACAATAGGCTAAAAATAATGGGACAAATTGAATTTAAATTGGTTGATGTCGTTGTTGTTGTTGTTGCTGTTTTTATTTTCAATAAAAGTGTAAAAATTTTCAAGAAGTTGCTTTTTGAAAACTATACCAATGAAAACGATTAACAAGATGACTGTCGTTTGCTTTGAGAAGTTTTCTAACATTTTGTTGTTGATGTTGTTGCTTTTGCCGTTTATCAATTCTTCGATTGTTAGAGATCATTGTAAATATTTGTCAAAGTAATTGTAAAAACATTTCATTTCATGAGATTTTTATTTTTAATTTTTGTTTTTTCTTTTGTTCTTACACTTCACCGTATTCCATTGTATTCTGTGGATTTTGTTCAAAGAATGAATAATGTTCTTGGTTTTGTTAAATACATAACGATCCAGAAAAAACAAATAATAATAGAAAATAAGAAAAGAAATAGGGAGTTAATTGTTTGCATTGTATGTGTGACAATAGAAACAATAATTGCAATTTTTCATTTGAAAATTTTCTTTACTTTTTCTTCTGTTATTTCTATTTCATTAAAGGAATAGACATTTGATTTATAATTATTGTGCAGTGTTATTTCCTGTGAAATTGTCGTTAAAGAAGTTATAAAGTATAAAAATAATTATGAAGTTGTGCCTGCAAGGACCCAAAATGACAGCAGCTATTTGAAATTTAATTTAAATGTGAGTTTCTCAGAATTACGGCAGACTATTTGAGTGTCCATAGAAATTTCTGGAGTGTTATTCTAATGTTTTGAAAGGTTTTTTGTCATAAAATTTATTGACATCTAAAAAAATTTTAATTAATGATAGTGAATTTAAAGAAAATTTTAACGTAAAATATATTTCTTTTTATTAATTTTCTGAAGGTTTCAGATAAAAGTGAATTAACTAATTATAGAAAATAATTTTCTTAATTATTGCATTTTATTTCATAATGCAGACATAAATAAATATGTTACATTTTAATTTATTGCTCTGCTCAATAAATTACCCAATGAAGTGTTTGGCGGGAAAGGATCTTCCAGAATACTGCCATCTATCTGTAGCCCTGCAGCTTCCTTCGTACTGGTTTATATAGTCTGCTCAGAGCCGACTCTTGATTAAAGATTTTTTTGCATTTCAAACCAAAAGTTTCAAATTTTTTATCATAAATTACTTTAAGAAGTTTCCTAAACTTGTTTATCCTGTCATAAGAAAATTAAGTTTATAATCCTAAAGATTTATTTTACATTTCTTAAATAGCGTCTTTTTCCTTTATCTTTTAAGGTCTTCTTTCGTTATTGGCATTTGTAGATAAATCCTAAAATATTAAGGGGATCTAAGAGTTTTTGGCCGCTGTAATTAACCTTTTACCACAATATTGTAAATAAAAAGATTTAACCTTGTCACTTGATAAACAAGATGCCATCTAAATGCTTGCCAAATAAAAATATTTTGGCAACTTTTTCTTTTCCTTTTAGCTTCGTTTTGTAGAATAAAAAAAAACAACATCTTAAAGGACAAACCCTTTTCTTAGTACTCGTATTTAATCCTTTAAAATGTTGTGTGTAGCCAAGTGTAATTTTGGGTGGCCCCTCTTTTATTTGTTAAAACTCCGAAAGCAAAAAAGATAACCTTTTTTGTTATACTGCTGTAAAGGAAATTAAGATAAATACATTAGCAATAACGATTAATAAAGACTTTTAATAAATTTTTACAATTTCTTGAAAACAAGGCTCTTTATTAAAATTTGCCCATTTAAAAAATGGCTACGAGAAGAAACCGCGAAAGAAAACAAGTGCAATTCAAAAAAGGAATAAGGACACTTAATCATTGTCGCACTTAACACAAAAAGAAAAAATCAAGTTGAAAGCTCTGCTAAACGAAAAAGGCAAACAATAAAATAATAATTTGTTTTCTTTTTTTTTTAATTTTGGAGCTCAAAATAAAAACATGCGAAGAAGTGGCGAAAAAAACACTTTTAATTATAAAAATAAACAAATGCGATAGATGCGTGATATTGTTCAAAGGAAACAATACAAAAGTGATACACTGTTTGTTACAACAAAAAGTCTCTGAAATCCCATTTTTGTGTCTTATCCTTTTGAAACTTTCAACGAAACTAGGAATAATAAAAAGTATATAAAAGAATAATGTCACTTAATTGCCGATTTGTCTGTGGTGTTTGTGGTTTTTTCCTATTCAAAAAGTAGCAAACGAAAAAAGAAGGAAACAAGAAAAGAAATAGAAAGTCTTTGTTGGAGTTTTATTTAATTGTTATTTTCTTCTTTTACGCTTAAATTTTTGGTTCTTGTTGATATTTGCTCAAAAGCTTTACAAAATTTTGGGAAAATGTCTAGAAATGCATGACACAGCCAAGCACCCCTGCTCTAACTCATGAAACCACAATTATCTCCATCAGCAACGTTTTGTTGCCACCATCAGGATAATTCAAATTGTTGATAGTGTATTGCTTGCTGAGTTATTGAAAAGAAGTTGTGAAAGGATTTTAAAATCATTTAAAGCAGCACTCTTTTATCTTGTTTTTGATTCTATTATAATTAGGATCATATTCGCGTGTTTTTTCTTGCATGTTGTATTTTATTTTACGTTTATTAAATAAAAGTCAAAAACTCAGTTTTGTTTTGTAATGCCAGAGATGCCCAGATAAATACTTAATTATTATTTTTTTAATTCTGGGGTTATCTTCCATCCGTATCTCTTTCTAGGGTTCTTTTCAAATATTTGTTGCTTTTTTCAGCTCGTGTAGCGTTCCACTGGAGTGGGATCAAAAAGCAAAAGGGTTTTTAAGATTTTTCTTTAGAGATTCTTTACTTGGCGGTCTAATAAATCAAAAAAAATATCTTTAATCAAGACAAACTTTGTCCCGCCACCTATTCCTTGCATTAGCTTAATTAATTTAAACACCCTCATTACAGACACAAAAAAGTTAAGTGTGAAATAAAGTACTCTGGCAAATAAGTTTCAAGTTTAGAAACCAATTAAGCATAATGGATGTTTTATTATTTTAAATATTTAATTTATTAAAGATTTAAAATCGCAACTCGCAATGATATAAGTGAAAATGAAAGGCATAATTTATTTTTGCTGGATAAGCAAAATGAAATTTAACCTTTTTTATTTGTTAAACTCACTAATTTTATATTTCAAATGCTTTTTGGGTACTCTAACATACATACACATGTATTTGATTTGTAATATCGTGCATTCTCTGCCACATAATACTTGAGTATGATTTCGGGTACGTACATTACGTAGTCTAGAGGTCCGATGCTCTTGCACTCTTTGCAAGGTATCAGACTGAATGTCGGCAATATGGCATCGATTGATTGCTATCAAGTGCCGAATTGTTTTTGGGTTATCGGCGAAGACATCCCCATAGAAAATAATCTTGATTGCAGCAGGGAGCTGTTTTTGTGTGGCTGAAATGGTTGAGTTAATCTTATGTTGATTTCGAATGCCTGAGTTCGTCGTTAGAAAATGAAAAACATCTATTATGCACGCATTCAATTTTTATAATTTGCACTGTATATCTTTCTGTTTCATTAATACAAAACATCACTTTTTTCAATTAAACATTTGCTAAATTTAGTGCTATTTTATTTTACTATTTCCCTGATAAGTCATATCTTTTAAGTAAAAAAGTGTATAACTCAATAAGGAATTTAATTTAATTAAATTTTTTCATGTGCAAAATAATGTGGAGTCGAATCAATGGCTTTTGATGCAGCATACATTCAGTTATTAGTGAAGTCCATTATATCTTCTACCGAAAAAAAAACATTTTAATCCCTTTAATTTGTTTTGGAAATTTTGCTGTTGCTGTCTTTTTTCCTTATCAGTAGCCACAACTTTGTTGGAAGTTCTTTTATCGAATTTAGAACAAAAGTTTATATATAATGCTGTTAGCAAACTTAATATTGTCTAATAATTCTAACTGTTTGATAGACATAAAGAAAGAACCACTGCGATTTACTATTGGCACACATACAAGCACAGTCAGAGTTTCGGAGGAAGATGGTTAAAAATTGAAAAATAAATATAATTTGTGATGATTTTCCTTATAGTGAAAAAGTAATTATTTGGTTAAAATATACGAGCGTATTCGACAAACAATAAATTTCAAACAGTATGAGTATCTTGTATTAAAAAGTTTAATCTTCCCCTACAAACAAACTGTACAGCAGTGGTTTGTTGTTTTTAACTGTCCAGGATACTTGTGCTGGGGTATCCTGTCTGTTAGTGGGGTTGGAAGCTATAGAAGGGACGAGAGTATGGAAAGAATAGAAAACTTTTCTTATTGTTGTTAATATAATTTTTTTATTTTTTCCTTTTTTTGTTTCCTAGTATTGCGGATATATTGTGCTGGCTGCAACTTAGTTTATTTAATTAAAAGTAGTTTGTTATGTTTACTAATAACATAATAACTTGGCATTAAACTTCTTTAAGTGACTCGTTAAATATGAAACGCAAACAATGGGAGCACATGCTTTGCATTGTTTCCTTTGCTGTTTGTTCATTGCAACTAATGCTGCTATTGTTGCTGTTGGTGCTTTAGTTGCCAACATTGCTTTTGCTGGTACTATTTATATACAAACATGGATATCTGTATGTATGCATTCCATTTATGTCACTGGGAACAATGTGAATTGTATTTAAGAAGCTTTTACACATTATGTATGAATGAAAATTGTCATACTTTAGTATTAAAAAATAAACTTTTCGTTAAAACTTTGTTCCAGTTGAGGATGCGACTGCTTATATATGGGAGTGGAGTGTAAGACTGTTTTGATGTTAATAACAATGGCACCCATCAAAATGAGTGTGTCATTGTCAACAATGATATCAAATAATGTTACGAGCGGCAGCAGCATAAGCAGCAGCAGCAATAAGCCAAGGCATATTTAGTCTACAATGTTGCTGACTTTAAAATTCTTCTTATGAGACAGCAACAGAGCATTTATTTTCAGGTCCTTCTGATTTATATTTACTCAACTACAAACTCAAATATGTATGCAGCTACAAAGCTTAATCTGAAAATGCAAAAAGGAAGAAATAAATAGAAAAAAAACATTATTGTTTTTCAGCTCTATAAATTTAAAATATGTACTACATGCACAAACGTCGGACATACATATATAAATGTGCGGGAGTATACTCTGGAGTTGCTTCATAATATATGCCGCTTCAGATAATAAACTTTGGGGCTTTCTAGAGAATCTAAAGATGTTCAAAAACACTATACATGGTTGCCATTGTAGTATTTTTATACTTAAATGATTTCTAATGTGAGTTTTGCTCAAGTTAGTGCATTTTTGGGGGTCTCCAACACATTGGAAATTCCTCATGACATTAGTAAACCGGCGATACTTAAATATTATCATATCTGTAAGTAAACGCCTTCGAAACTAATTATCTTCCATAGTTTATATCAAAGGAATAATCCAGTCAGTTAGATTTATACAAATTCGTATGTGTTTAAACAAACATACAAATAATTAGTCTGATTCTTCAAAAGCGTATGAAAAATATTGCAATAAATAAAACCTGATGATGAGTAAATCTTAAGGAATTGCACAATTATGTGTTACTTTTCGAATGCTACAAACAGACTTTACCTCCTGCCGTATCCTGTACATGTGTGGATTATAGAATGAATGGTTCATAAAATTCACTTATCCAATAACTTTTTATATTCAGAATTTGTGCCTCAAGGCCTTATCAGAAAAGGATTTTGCCGAAGGAGAAGTGAATTTAAACTTAAAAGCAAATATTCTACATCTTTATTTCAGTATTACTCTTGCTATGTGATTGAAAAGGAGTAAAGTGCGACTCTATAAACATCCTTCCTACTTAGTTGTTTAGGGGTTGGAGTTTGTGCCATAATATAATACCGACTTGTCGACCACCCCATTATCTTAACTCTCACAACTGCAAAAAATGAGCTAAAAAGTGAACTTGAATTTAAAGTTATTAATACTAATGTTATGCTGAATAAAGACAGACGAGTGAAATAAAGAGACTTCAACAAAAGCCCCGGAAAGTTCAAATTAAATTAATTAAATTATTTAATATCATTATTACCAGACTCTTATTCTCTCTGGGGTATATTATTTCAAATTGTAAATATGCTTCATTTGTGTTGACTAATAAATATTAAATGTATGCACACGCACTGAAGTCCTTCCACACACACACACTCATGTACAAAATGTATACATATCACTACAAATATTGTATGAATTTATGCAAAAACCAACCACCCTCCCTCCCTGCTTTATTAAACATTGACTGTTTTGTTGTGGAAAATTTTTAAAATCTACAATATTTGCATTTTCATAATTTGAATTGTACATATTGAGTGAATAAGCGAGCGAATAACCAACTGACTGCTGCATTTAAATAAAACGACGCATACCGCATCAACAGCAACAACAACAATAACAAAAAAAATGGAAATGAAAACACAAAGAAAAATAATAAAAGCAGCAACAAAAGAGGAATAATTTAAATTAAAAGAAATACCATGTCGCAACTTCTAAAGCTTTTTGTACAGACTATTTAACTGAGTCTGTATCAATTTTCACAGAACTCTATTCCAAAAGGGCATAAATAAACGAGTTGTATCAGTCAGGATAGAGAATTTCTGCGTGTGTATGGAAAATAACAAACGGTAAATACAATTTATATTAAAACCTCAACACCTACAACACCCACTTAAAACATCCTTTTTCCTCATCATCATCTCTTGGTATTGTTGTATGGGCTCCTTCATATAGAAATGGCAACTAGAGAATGTAGTCGTAGTCTAAAAACCAAAGAAAAGATACTAATAAAATGCAATAAACACACCCATCTAAATACTAAAATTTAATGCCTGCAACATATTTACCCACATGCACACTTAAAGCAATAGCAAGAGCAACAGCAGCAGGAATGCCAGCAAGCAGCGCAAGTTTAATAATGCATGTGTGATGCAAATACATTGAAAACAAAAATAATACATTTCTGTACATCTCAGTGTGTTTGTGTGGTGGAAAAAAAAACGAGAAAACGCCACAAAAACGTCGGCAATTGCAAATAACAACAGCTGTCATTGTTGTTGGTTTGCTGTTACTAAAAACACCAACAATATTGCTATTGTTGGTGTTACTGCTACTGTTGTTATATGACGATATTGGGTGTTGGTAATTGTATGTGAACCATTGACATTGTTATGAATGTTCTCATCAAATTCTAAGATATGTTATTGGTATTGGGACTACATTCTGTCACCAACGCTCGAATTAAAGTTGTAAATTCAGTTAGGAATCGTTTAATGGCACCAAATCGCAATTATGTTGCTTATTAAATATTTTGTCCTTTAAAAAACAATTATACGAGTACATATTGTACATACTTTTTGCAAAATTATTTTTACATGAATGTATCACTAATAATTAAAAAAAGAATATATTTGTGTTTTACACTTCAGTATGACCATAGTCCTTGTGAACGACACATCCTGAAATTTGGTCTTTGGAACGTATGAAATAATGCCATTAATAAATTTTGGATATAAATAAATGATTATCTTTTTTTCGAAAAAATTGTAAGCAATTTTGTAAAATATATAAATGACCAGAAGAAAACTTTTATAACAATTTTCATAATTCTTCCGAATCCTTAAAAACAAAATAGGTCTATCCGCTAGGAATTAATTGGTACGCTGTGGCTGGCGTAATGATAATTGGAAAAACATTCTTTAAAACTAACTAGAATATTTGAAAGCCTAAGATGATAAAGTGGGATGATCGTACTAATATTATTGTTTGATGGCCACCACTGGAGAAAGAAAAATTAAATGAAAAATGTACTTCAAGTGACTGAAGTAACGTTTATCTATTTGCTTTTGTAATTTGACCGTTTTTTTATGCTAGAAGTTTAAAAATTGTTGATGTAATAATCTACAATTAATAAAAATTCGATTTTAAGTGGTTCCGGATTTCATTTTACGTTACATAATATTCTCTCAAAAAGTTGTCATTTGATAACAGATTTCATCAACTCCATGCTCAATATTATGCGCACGAAGTGAAATTTCTTAAACACTGTCGATTTTTTCTAAAAATTTACAAAATAGTTGGTCACGTTGCGTTAAGATACTAAAATTTTGCTGCCGCTTAAGACTATAAACTATAAATATCATCGTGGAAAGTCATAATGTCAGTAAAATGTGGTGGAATTCAAGCACATTACTGGCAGCCACATTACAGCATACAATATACCATTATGAGGAAACAAGCTTTTGCACATAATTGTATATGGTGTGCATGTCTGTGGGAAAGTGACATATCTTACAAAAGGGCGAGCAACCAACCCATGACCCATTACGTTCAGACATGCATCAACAGAAAAAAAGAAATTGAAAAAATATGTTGTGCCCCGAAAGCGAAACAAATATTTTTTTATTATTTTAATTTTTCTGTTTATTAAGTTGAAATATTTTTTAAATAAACGAAAATCTACAAGATCAAAACATTTTACTTGATTTTTCAATGCTCGATTTAAAAAAAATAAATAAATTCCAAATGATGTATTTTAATTTGGCCCTCTTATTAGGAGAATGTTGGTGGCCTTTAAATGTAGTTAATTTAATGTTGCCTGTTCATCTTTGCTTTTAAGTTCCCTTCAGTAAGGAAGAGTATTTCAGTTTTATTGCAATATAAGAGTTGCAAGCTTTTCACATATACAAACACATTCGCACTTACAACAGTATTTAAGACAACTTCTGATATAAAAATAAAAACGACGGAGAAATGTTAAACAAAGGCTATTAGCAATAAACAGCAGACATAATGTCTGGAAAATCCCTTATGCCACTACAACTGTTGTTGCCACTGCTACTGCTGCTGCTCTTTCTACTTGTGCTGGGTGGTTGGCTGGATGGTTGGCAGAGTGACTAACTGGCGTTAGTGTTGTAATATTGCGTTAAGAGCACGACATTTATACACACTTCGCACATTCTGTTTGTAAGAATATGTATAATTTTAATATTACAACTAACAAAATTTTCCAAATAAAGGGAGTAATAAACACTGACAGAAATATTTATAATTCGCTTTGTTTGTTGTTAATAGTTGTATGGCATTCGGTCTTTTAGTCACTCCACCACTGCTGTTTGTGTGCATGATTTTAGCAACGAGTGTATCGCATAAAGTAATTAGTTAATAAATTAAGATAACAGCAAATAAAAATGAAGTAAAACGAAGGAAAAAAATTTTATTAATAGCGCAGTTGAAATAACATTCCGCTATTCTTTCGGGACTCTCGCATTTGCATGAGCACAAAGGACCGCCCGGTAAATAGTAAATACAAAATAAACTGCTGCAATGTTTATTACAGACAATGCATAGTTGTAAATCGCCCTTTAGATCTTTGAAAATAGTTAATAGAAAATGTAAACTATTTATTTACTTTAAATTTTGGCAAAAATTGTTAAGTGTAATTGAAGAACTTAATTAAATGCCAGTAAGAAGTATATTTTGAGGTAAAATAATTTAGATAGGAAAGAACAAATATAAGACATCTGTAATAATTTTTAATCTAAGAAAAAAATTTACATAGAACTTTGAGCATAGATTTTTTTTTTGTTTTTTAAAGAATGGGGGTTTCGTTTGTCTTATCAATTTGTATGTTGCTTTCAATAAATAAAGAAGAAGTGGCAATAGATCAAAAGTTTTTTTTTTAATTAATTACAATTCTTAAAATCAAACAATCAATGAATATATGATACTGCTAAACATGGAAAAAATAACTGAAAAATCGTAACAAAAGACTAAATAATATTAATTATTTTTTCCTCCTGGAAAACAGACTTTTAATCGTATTAAAATAAAGTCTAAATAATTTTTATAATTTTCAAAGAATCCATCTTAAAGTTGAGCCAAAAGTTATTTCGAATTCTTTACATATTTAATATCTATAAAAATCTAGAAAATCTTCGTATTTTACAAAACAACATACTGGAGTCATTAAAATTCATACAGACAAAAACTACTTTATTTTTGGGGAGAAAAATAGATGAAACAAACAACCGGAAGTTGTAATACACTGGCACGCACAAGTGTGTCTTCTGATGTTTGGTAATTATTTAACCAATTCATGAACTGATTAATTGCAATGGCTTTCTTGTCTCTTCTGCTTTAAAATGTTGGAAAATGTGTATGCTGATTTAGTAATATACATTTTATTAGTTTGTTGGCGTGGAAATTAAATAAAGTAGTATTAATTGTTTACAAAGGATTCTCCAGGGAAAATCTTTGAAAATAATTGCTGTTGTTGAAAAGAAAGATGCTCTGACAAAATACGAAATTAATTTAAAACTAAAAATTACTAGTCAGAGAAAATTGATTGCCTTTTAAACTTTTTCATACAATCCAATCAACCAGTTGCATTTCATATTTTATTTAGGAGTACTATGTGGCTCTAATTCTTTTATTCCTGAATTTTTTTATGTCAAGGGGTGTAGAAAATATATCAAAATTCAAATTTTCAGTGGAGTTGAAGATAAGCTTGGACCGAGGACTGGACGCCCAATATGATCTGCTTTTGAATCGAAACTTAATTTTATTCTAAGAATTTGAAGAGATCTCTTAGAGCTCGGACCACCGCAATAATGAATGAGTCCTAACCATTTTGCATTTCTGTTGATTACCACCTCGACCTAAGAGCCATGTTCATCATTTCAGCTATATGTAATCCAAAACTTATTTTGAACTAAATATACCAGCTAATAATTTAAATTTCTTTCGGAGAACTCATAATATGTAGTCGATCATTTATTCTCCGGCATTTCTTGATAACTACTCCTCCCACTGATATAATTCTTACTTCAAAGTCATTTACTTTATCCTCTAACCAGAAGACCTTCACTAATCGGGATGAAGTCCTAACCAAGTAGTAAATTACATTTAAATATTCCAAAAATGCTGACCCGTAGATGGTTTTTATGGAAGTAATTTTTATTACTCCCTGGCTGTTTAGCATAAACCAAAAAAACTTGTAGGCTTACAAATGAATAAATTTGAACAAAAGATATAAATAACTTTAATGATGGGGTACAAAGTTAATTGTTAAGATTCTTTGGCTTTTGTCAACACTAAACCCCGTTCGTACTTTTCAAAAATAACAAATTGCCACAAGCTTCTTAATTTGTCTTGTGAAATGAGTATTAAATGTAAATTAAAACTTGATTGCGAAAGTTCTTGGGAAGTACTTTCCTAGGTGATGCTGCTGGTGGTCAAGTTTGTAAATTTTGCCATTTTACAGCTCAATAAAGTTTAGGTTCATTCTGTGTATTTCTTGTTTTGTCTGGCTGTGTATTTCTCTTGTATTCTGTAGTTAAACGCAACTGTTTAATGAAATACAAGTCCATCCATTAGTTTTTGTATGTAATGGGTGGTTGGGGAACATCTTAATGAATTGAAAGACTTGAAAGTCAATGCGTTTGAGTGACTCAAATAAAATTTGTGTAGAATTTTCGTAATTTTCCAAACGAGTTAACAATTATTTCTCAAGCAATTTATTTGTCTCTTTTGTTGTTTTTTTAATTTATTCTTAATTAAGTGATGTTAATTTTTATCTTACTGGTTGCTCAAATTAAGTATGATTTCTTAAGAACTTTACACGTTTTTCTTCATTTTGATCGTGTATTAATAGTAAAAATTCTATTTAATTTTTTGCGCTCCTAAAATAATTATAAATAATTGAGCGAAGCTTTACAACACTTCAAATGTCATTCTATTTGTTTAGCAAATGGAATTTTTAACATTTTGTTTTTTTTTTTGCTTGCTAATCCTTTTGGGATCAATTAAGAAGCTTCGTTGATTTCTATTTCATTTTTGCTAGTTCTTCTTAGTTTCCGGTTTTGTTGATATTTCTTAGACAGCTTTTAGCTGCATTATTAAAATTTCCTGTTTGCCTTTCCGTTTAAATTTTTTTTGCTTCTATTGTTATTGTTGTAGTATATTTTTTCGAAATAAAGGACTATTAAAATGTCTCATAGGTATGTTTAGCCGTTAGTATCATCAAGTTTTTTCAAGCTGTTCCGTTCCTATATTTGTTTCTTGTCTATTTTCCTTTTTGCTGTAAATAATTGTGTTAGAAAAAATAAAATAACGTTTCCAACATTTTAAGATTTGAAGTGTTTTTGTCAGTTTTACCGAAATTTCTTCAATTTTCCTATTTTTTCCAAACGATAATTTTTATTTCTTCAACATTTTTTTGTCTCCATACTTTCGGTATATCTTTTTTTTTTGTAAATTTGCATAAAATCAAGCTTGCCAAATACAGAGAAGACAGTCACAGACAGCATATAGCATCTATCTTAATATACCATGATGCTCCTGGTTACAGTCGTGGCTGCCACTATGAGAACATGTCATTAGGTTCAATGTTAGTTATGGGAAAACAGAGTCATAACTTTTGTAGGTTTTTCCTACGTTTGAACTTACGGTAGCATACGGTAGCAGCAAAAGCGTTACCACTTAATTGTTCCAGAAGAAAACAACTAACAACAGGAATGCAAGTAGGATGGGCTAAACTTATATTAAAAACAAGAAGTGGAACTCTCCTCTCGATTACGAATTGTACTCGTATTTTCAATAATTGTGTACGTTATTCAAGTGCTAGAAAAAATTCCCGGTTCAACTCTTAGTTTTTCACAATAGATGATATACCTTTCTCAAGTTTTTTCGCCAACGCCTGTTAATGTTTTGTAAAATGATAAAGTAAATTGTTTTTATTTCTTTGCCCCCTGAGGCCAAACGAAATACGTTGGCGCCAAAGTTAATATTTTCCAAAGGCCAAAATAAACTTGAGATTTTAATGCTGTTGCCGTTGTTGCTATAAATTTTTTATAGAGTGTTTCATTTTTTATTACTCTCATATATTTCCAAATATTCTGCAAATTAATCTTAATTAAGCGCAAAAAGGGTTAGACGGAAAAAGCGTCGATAAAATCTTTAAACTCAAAAAAATTGCACACAAAACCTATAGAAAAAAAACACATAAATGTGGAAAATATTTCGAAGAAAAATCTTTTAAGAAAAATTACTATTTTGCCATACTTTGCATATGAATTTGGCAGGTCGTTATACTTTATTTTGAAGCATATTGTATGGGGTTGTTAACATGATTATTTTTGGCACAAAGCACTTGGCCTTTACCAATACAAACATAAGTATCTTTTATGTGTGAGTGTCTGGCAGCAAGTGTGCATATATTTATATGTTTCTTTACTTCTAGATACTATTAAGGACAAAAGCTTGTGTTTAATATCATTAAAATGATGGATGGTTCGACCTTCTTTAATTTTCAAAATGTCTGTTGTTTTTTTAATACTTCTTAGAAACAAATTAGGGTTCTGTTGAATGTAATAGAGTAGAAGAACCAACAAATATTTTTTGTTTCTTTGCAATGGCGGTTAAATAAACACAGATAGCGAACATGTTTTGGCTTGAAAACTCTTTTTTTTCTTGCTGCTTGCTTTTGTTCTTGGTGTAGATTGATTGATAAAAATATCACAGCAAGATAAAGTCATAATTTTTTCTTTTATTCTCTTGTATAAACTTTCCCATTTCGCTAAAAAAGAAGAAAAACAAAATAATAAACCATTATTTATATGTCTGTGTATGTGGTGGCTGTATGTCTATTTAAATGTAAACAGGGCATCGCATCTATAGAAAAATATAAAAGTAAAAGCTTTATTCTACATGTTGTATTACAAACATTTATAAACTTTTAGCATCTGTAATTTTTATACACATATGCGCATATATGTACGCACAGAAGTACTAAAAAAATTGCAAAATAAAAAAAACTTTTGGCTGCTATCAGTTAAAACATTTTTCATAATTTCAACCATATTTTGTGAAAAAGGAACTGAAATGAGAAAAACAACAGAAATCAAAAAATACTGGCAGTGTGAGTATCATCAGCAGCAGAATCAGTTGAATGGAAAGTGTGTATTTTTATGATATGTCAAAAAATTGTTACCCCAAAATGAAAACATGCTTCAATATCAGTACCACAAATTCAACCACAATGCCTCCACTTTTTATTTAAAAATCATGACAACAAATAAAACAGTTTATTCGTAGTTTTTTGTGTAACACATCTTGGAGTAAGTTTTTTTTTGTTTTTCATCTTCTTTTTAGGCAAGTGAGTCCTGTGTGTGTGTGTGTGTTTTGGTGTATGAATCCTCCTCACACATTGCTGTAGGTAAAAACACTATATATGAATCTATGTATGTATGTATGTGATTATTCTTTTATTAAATGGAAGGAAAAATTTTTTTGATTTCACATTGCATGTGCCACAACAACATGCTACATGTTTGAGTTTATTGCCACTTTTGGTAGAACTTTTGATTTCTCTATATAAAATTTTTCCTGCATACATGCAGTAATGCGTTACGTTCTGTAAAAATGTAAATATCAGACTTTGGCAAAAAACTTGATAAAATTGAAGCCACAATAGCAAAAGCAGAAGCAGTTAAAAAATCAGTGCCTCAACGGCAACCAAATGCAATTGCAATATAGTTCAAATGCACATTGCTTACTAACAAAATTCCACCCTTTAACACAAATTCAACAAAAAAAAAACAAGAAGAAAGAAATTAAAACAAAAATGCCGAAATTGAATCTGATACTACATCCAATAAAATATTGTTCAATGTTACAAATTTCAGTTCGTTCTTCTGTCTACATTAAAAGTTTATGCAAATGCGTGCACAATAAAGTATTTTTTTTTTAATTGATCTCAATAACTAGAGTTTTAAATTGCACTCCATTGATACGAGCTATATAATCTGTGTCTAAGCGGTATTTATTTGTTATTTTAGGAAAATATAATACTAAAATTTGTTTTCAAAATATTGGACAATTGGAAGTTCATTAATTTTGAATAATAACACAAACATTTCATAAATTTTTAATCATAAATTAACTCTCTCCGAGGCAACGGTATTCAAAAGTCATCAAAGATTGTGTTTGAAATAAATTGGTTGACGTGGTAAACTCCATTGCTATGACTATTGTTCATTTTATATCTTGGGAAATAAGTTCTTTAGGAACGGAAAAGTTTTAAACCAGCTACTGGATTATTCACCAGATTGCGTTTATTTTAGGTTGCGAGGATAAATGACAAACACTGTTTCGTAAGCTTTTTTGTAGTCAGTTTCTAAAAGCTGGTGCAGTGCACTCCCTCCAACTCATCTTTGAATTCTCTAGAAACTTTGACGTTCAAATAGCTGTGTTCGGTTTATAGCAACACATGTTCCTTAATTTTTCAATAATAGATTTGTGTGAATTAACAGAATTTACCAGCCGTCATTTGCAATTTCTTGGTTGTTGGAAGAACTTTTTGACTTCGTATGTAATATTTTTCATTTAATTCATTTTAATTTAAAGGCGTCCATTTCCAAAACAACACGAAAACTTTATTTCTTTATAAATTTAAGTAATAAACATGCAACTTCTTGTTAACATTTTCTAATGTAATTTTGTTGTGCATTGGCATTTGCTTCCGATTCCCAAAAGGATTAAAAATCATTATATAGTCCAACAAACCTACAATAAACTAAACAATTCATTGTTTCTGTTGTTATTTTGTTTCAATGAAAAAGTTTTTGGGAAACATATTTAAATATGTTGCTCCCCATACACCAGACAACACCTCAGAAACTCCCCCGTCTCATTGAAAACAGTGCTGCGACAACAACATCATTGTTACTTTGACTTTATGATTTTATCAATATCGTGACTAATATAGCTGCTGTTGTTTTCACATTTCTATGATGCATGGAATATAGAAACCCATACACACACACACACACACATACACAGAGGCATGTATTGCATTTTATGTAGAGAGTTTATAGTAATAAAGAACTAAACAACTGCAACAATAAAATTGTGGAATTTGTTGTTTAACTATACAACCGTCTATTCGTACTCATGTAGATATATGTATGTCTGTCTGTTCATCTGTCCTTTCAAACGTCGAAATAACAGTAATGTCCGTCCATGGTTGAGAATCCAAAAACAAATATCTAAAAAAAATATTGAAAATAAAAACATCATTTAACTACAAATCTATTGAAAATTTTAAAATCACAAAACACACACAATAACAACAGACTGTTGGTTGGGGAGGAGTTAAACATTGTTGTATCGGCAGTCATTGTTGTTTGTTTGTGTATTGGTAGCGGGGCATTTGTGGAGGTAAAAGTAGTTGCAGCAGGAACAATTTCTGCGGTTGTTTGGTGCAGTATGTGCTTCGGACATTTTGAATATATTGGCGTTGCATCGATTTGTCATTTTGACGCTTTTCAAGTGCAACATAAAACGCTGGCATATGTCGGCTGATGTCTTTACTGGAAGACGTGAAAGTGAAGTATGCTAAAAAGAGAGACAGGCAGGGTGATGGATAAATGATTGTTAGTGTCCGATCGAATACAATTTTTCAAACCGAACCCGAACTTCGGTAGATATTTTAAGTCCAACCCGAAACCGAACTTTTATAAACGGGGTGGGCATATTTTTATTTTTGCGAGTTATGTATTTCATAAAAACTAAATTAACACGCTTAAAAACTTTTATTTTGAAAAACTTGTACTTCTTGTCCTTTAATACCATTTCATTATCCATGCTATCAGTCCTTGGGAGGGAATCGCCCATAGACCAATTTTGTTTTTTTATAAATTGAAATTGCTTTAAACTTTACCTGTTTATAGTTTCTTTTTCTATTATTTTAGCTTGTTTTATAAAATTTTGGTAATCTTACATAATACAATTTTGTTAAATTATGTTTTATTTTATTTAAATATATTTTTAAAATTACTTAATCGTGTTTGTCTGAGTACATGCATTTCACACTGTAATGTAAAACTTAAAGTTTTGTGTATGGGACACCGAAAATAAATACAGAAATATGTTAAAAAATGTAAACAGAGCTTTTGGTGGTATTCCGTCACCGAACCCGAACCCGAACTTTCGGTCGGACACTAATGCTTGAAGGGGTAGATGATGTGACTGGAAAGTTGTTTAAAAAGCGTCAGTTGTTTTATAATTTATACTAAATTGCTTCGCGAAAAATTTATTGGCAAGAGATTTTAAATTGTTCCTGCACTTACTACCGCACAACAGTAAACGACCTAACAGCTAACCGTCAGTCCGTCTGTCTGTACGTCTGTCTATCAGGCTGACTGTGAATTTCACTCGCTGTCGTGCATGTTTGTGCCTGCACTAAATTTTTTTGACGAAGGTATGATTGTTTGTCAGCTTTTAAATATTTATTTGCTTTTTGCAGCCTTGTCCATTGTATTGTAATGCATTTTCTATTATTTATCAACAGCCGGCTTAACAGCGCAGCCCAACGAATGAAAATGTTGTTTTTCATACTTTTGTATAAGGACCACCTTCGACACTCTCCCATCAGTTATTCTAGCTTATATTTTATATTGGATTGTGCTTGTGTCAGCGTGTGTCTGCATTTTTATGGTGTATTGGAATTTCTGATTGATTTTAAAAATTGCACGATTTATGTTTGCCATTTTTGCATTGTACGCTCGTACATCATACGCAATAGCTGCAGCAACTTTGCTTGTGTTAGTATGTTTGTATTTACATGTACGAGTATATAATAGTTCTGACATTGCTCCCTACTTGCTGGATTTCAAAAATGTTTTGGAATTATAGTTTATTTTAATTGTTTTAATTGTTTGTAAAATTTTGTATTTGTTTATACAGCAGGTACAATTTCAAACTGTTGTACTTTCAGAACTTTTCTACTTTGCTTTTCGAAGAACTGCTTGTTTTATTGTAGTTTTCATTATATAATTATCATATTTCATTATGTCTCCAAATGTGCAAAGATTAAATATCGCCATGTGTAGGGCTGTACTACAATTCAGTATCATAATTTATGTTAGCGCCCAATAAAATTGTGCAGTTTTACAAATATTCTCTGTTGTAGATCTAGTTGTAGTTTTGCCATGCAATTGAATGTTGTATGGATGCATGCATATGCATTCATATGCTTTTATTGGTATGCATATCTTTAAAATGATAGCGTTCATGTATGTAGTTTTGTATATGATGCCTGTAAAGTTTTAACTCTACTTTATTTTTTGTTTCATTTGTTTATTCATTCATCCGGCAGTAGTTTTTATTTCGTTTTAAAATATTTGTTGCAGTCGCTTTTTTAGGTTCTGTTTTCGTAATTTTTAATAGTCCTTTGGGAATTTTTCGTTGCTGGTTGATGGCATAAATATGTGCACTAATGGATGAAATTAATTATTCACTGTCACAAGGCTTAAAGTATGAAATTTTTAAACATTCAGACGTACATAAATACATGAGTACTTTCAATACACAAAGCAAAATAGAGAAAACAGAGAAAAAAAAGTTCAACAATGAACTGAGTTCGAAAGAAAATTTCCAACCAGTTCAAAGGAAAAAGTGTTAATGAATTGTTAATTCAAAAATATCTAGGGCAAACAAAAAAAGATTTATTTTTTTATTTAAAATTTTCACTTGAATGCGTTAATGTTAATTAAGAGTTTTATTTTTATTAATATATTTGCAAACAATCATTTAAATTCTTGAAATGATTATAATTTTTTATATTAAAATACACATATACGGTCGAATTCATAATGAAAAGTTTGCACACCGTACTTATTTACGAGTATTTATTCATGGAGAGACGTTGTTTTGTTTGATTAGAAATATAATTCTGTCATTTAATTAAATTTTAATTAATGAAAAAACTAAAGGCCAGAAAAAACAATTGGTCATAATAAAATGCACCTTTTCATCTTGAAATTTCCGTATAGAAATGTTTATGTTCCTTCTTTTTAAATATGTACAGTGCAGCCTCGTTGAACGCAACCCTCGATATGCGCAACCCCTCGCTTAACGCAACACCCAATTTCTTAACATTGGTGACTCTGTAAACGCAACTTTTCAAAAAACAAAGCCTCAATTAACGCAACTTTGCAGAACAAGTAAGGCTTTTTTTGTTTTTTTAGTTTGGTTTTTGATAAATAAATTCAAAACTAAAACGTGTTCACCGAGGTTGCACTGTATTTTAAAAATAATTTATTTAGTACTCCAGAAGCACATTTGATTTCCTTTAAAACAGGAATGTTACGCATTCTCCTAGACAGTCGATGTATGAGTAAACTTTATATATTTTATTTATGCACTGGTTGAGTTCAGTACATTGACATAGATTTTTTTATTCCAGGTAAAATTTCTTACAAAATCTACTTCATTGGCATAATAGAGTCAACAAAATCAAACTTATTTCCTGCTGCGTGAAAGATTTTAAAAGTTGTCCACAGAAGCTTACTGAACATCAAAGATCATTGGATGGATATAAATGTGAGTGAGTAGAATTTATAACTGATAGAAAAGTTCTGAAGTGTAATTTTAAGGTTCAGAAATACAATTACAAAATTTCTCAAATACAAAGACAAATCTCTGTACCTGTAATGCGAAACAATGATTTCAGGTTTCGATTTTTTGTATAGATCACAGGAATTTTCATCAAACATGCTGCTATTACAAAACTGTTGCTTATGCTTTTGTTCTTAAGCGGATTATCATTGTTGTAAACTATTTTAGAAAAAAAAAAGATCAGATAATTTTGTTTTAAAAACATAATGTTGAGATATGAGCTTTTCTTTATTTGTCATCCATCCGTATTTTCTCACTTCAAATAATTATCAAGATGAAATTGGGTATGAAAACACCTCCTTATATATAATTCTTTGATTTCATTATTCCTTTTTGTTTCTTTTCGAGCATTTACTCGTATATTAGCTTATCAGAAATCACCATATCCATTTTCATGTTTTGTTTAATCTTTTCGAACTTTTTATCTTAGCAAATTATCTAGGATGTTTGTGTTTGCCTTGTGTCGTTAGTGCTTGTGCTAGCATTGTTTGTCCTTTTGCAAAATCCCTCTCTTCCGGCTTTGTTTGCTGTACGCTTTTGTTGTTGACGTCGTTGTTTTTCTGTTTTTTATTTTCCTATCATGTTATATATCTGGACAGCCGGTCGGTCGGTCGGTCGGTCCACTTTGTATGTTGTTGTGCTAGATAATCAAGGGTTAATGTGTTCTCATAGATTTAGATTTGTGCACTAAAAAGCAGAAAAGCATAAACCGATTTTGGCATTTCCTTTCTAGTGGCACTGCTACCAATATTTTACTACTATTTTATTTTATTGTATGTATCTGATTTCAAAAATAGAACACTGTTAACAATATATTTTTTCTTTTTTTTTGTAGTTCTACTCAATGATTGGATCTTGTTGATTGTCATTTTGTCTATTCCATTTCCTTTTCCATTCTCGTTTTGTTATCGATTATTTTTGT
The DNA here is from genome assembly GCA_956483585.1 of Gymnocheta viridis. Taxonomy (NCBI): domain Eukaryota; kingdom Metazoa; phylum Arthropoda; class Insecta; order Diptera; family Tachinidae; genus Gymnocheta; species Gymnocheta viridis. The sequence continues at coordinate 86,901,151 of OY101444.1, forward strand.
AGCTGAAAACAAACACTTGTCGTTTTCGTTTAAATTAATTTACATTTTAATGCTTTCGACGCTTTATGCATTAACAAAGATGGCATCAATAGAGTATAAAACAGGAACTTTTTTTCAGTAGAGAAAACCAAGAAATTATGCACGTATAGGCATGAATTGGAAACGTATAAAAATTTGTTTATTGTTTTATTTAATTTAAGACAATAGTCATTGCCAGTGTCTGGTTCATATGGGTTGCTGATGTATTTGTTGGTGTTCTGGGAGACATGTTTTTCCATAAATATTAAATTTTTTTTTGCTTGTTTCATCATTCTTTTTACCTTAGATAAATTGAAATACGGCCAGCTTTATTTATTATACTCGGTTGTTACCACAGTTTTAATTTATTTGAAAATTCACGAAAAAGAAACTAAATAACAATGAATTCTTAACGAGATCTCATCAAAAGCGTTAGAGTATGAGGCGCTACCAAACTGCTACGTGACTGTTTCATTGTTTTAACAAACAAACAAAGAAAAAAAATATCGAATCAGTCCAACTGTTTGATTTTGTTGTTTTGTTGTTGCTGTTAGAAAATTCAAATACATTTTCCATGTTCTGGCCTTTGTTTGTGCCATAATTATCATTTGTTTACTCGTAATATAATTTGCCTTTCAAACAGGAAATTAGGAAATTAAACATTCTTGTCAACACTTCCATACTCTCTAGAAATTTATATTAACACAAACAGTTTCCTTTTATCTGCTTAAAAGTTTAAGAGCACATATTTCTTTCTTAGTTGGACAATAGTTTATTTAAGAAAATTTAAAAAGGTTTTACATTAGTCCTTCGTCTATAAGTTGTATTCGTGGTAGTTTATTTTCATTTAAAAGTTGTAACTATTTTTAATAAAAACTTATAAGTTTTAATAATTTAAAGTTTCTGTAAAAATATATTTTTCACTAACAATTACTTTTAACTGTTTTCAATCTTCTGTTCTTATTATTATGGGCAAACTTTTGTACTATTTTATCACAAATTGAGATTTAGGTTGAATTAAAAGTAATTCATTATTTAAATTAAACATGGAGAATGCAAATGAAAATAAGTTAAAAGATTTGTTTGTCTAAGAATTTATTAAAAGCAGATATATTTTTAGGTGGAAACTAAAAAATTGGATATAATGAGGCCTGTTCTGTATAACAATCGAAATGAAAATTGACTTTATTGCCAAACATGACGATTGCTTAAATCAGTTATTACATAATATTGTGTTCTTTCTTTGCATTCATTTTTGATTAAAAAATCTAAAAAATGAATCCATTTTTAGAAAAAATATTCAAAATTTATTTCAGTTCGCTTCATTAACATTTAACTGAATGTGGTGTTTTACGAATTCCCTTCAAAGTAATTTTCTGCTGTTCATTAACTAAAATGAAAGTTTTTGAAAATTTTAGATGAAGTCTTTTGTGCGCAGTTTGTGAGAGTGAAATATGTAGTTAAACTTCAACAAGTTCGCTTTTATTTCATTCTTATTTTAGAAAAATAAATTTTGTTCCAAAAACAATAAAGAAAAACAAATTAAATTCAGCACTTTTTCTCTCGTATTCATTTATGGTGTAATTAAAAAAACATGACCATAAACATTTCTGTTGTTTTTTGTACTTTGCGCCAAATAAGTGGTAAAAAGGTTTGCAAAATTGCATGTGTACGAATGAGTATTTTTAATCGAGTTTATTTTTTAAATGGCTGTTGGCACGAGGCAACAAAAGAAATTTTTTAAACGTTTGTTAAACTTTCGACGAACTTGAACTTCAATTAATGCAGTGTTTCGTAGACTGTATGTAAACTTTTGATTTTTTTTAAATCCCAAGTCTCATACAATTTAAACTGTCCCTTCCTTAAATGTGTTTCTCTGTAACATTTGGTGGTTTAGGAACACATTGGAACGAAATGAGAGCAAAAAAGGGGGAAAATGAAAGAAAACTCTCTTGTTGTTTGAAAAATACACTATTAAAATTTTGCGATGCAGTAACAGCCCGTATTTAAATTAGAAAGTAAACAAAAGCGACAAATTTATGTAATTGAAATAGCAGACATGGTTAATGCTGCTTGCTGCTGGCTGATACTGCTGATATGATGATGCTGCTCTAGCCTGCTGTTGAAATTCAAATATACGGCAGAGTCTATGCAAACACTTGGCTTAAATCAACAAAACATATAACGAATAGAGGAAAAAAACACACATGCAACAAAAAAGGAAATTTTACAGTTAAACAACAAAATGTACTTGCAACTGAAATAGAGTTTAAGCTGTTTTCAAACAGTTTTCATTACAATAACCCGTCTCCTCTTACCCTCAAATGAAATCCATCTGGTTTTTTATGGAAGCTCTTGCTGTCGCTGTATTCTAAAAACAATAAAAAAACATTTTCTTTGAGTTTAACACCAACTGCTGCAGTGAAAACTAAGAGTTTTCATTGATACCGATGAAGTGAGTTTTAGGAACCCTACACGAAAACAGGATTCAGAATAGATAATTTATTTATGATGAATGCAAATTTATTTTCCTTGAATTATATATCAAAAACATTTTTATAACATATATAAAATCATTTAGTACGAAAATGTAATCGCTGATAATCACTTTTGTTTTCTAATTCCATTCTTTTGCTTAACCCGACCCTTTGCTTCGGAGAGAAAGAAATACTGGAAAAGTTAATTAACCCTGGAAACACTAGAGCAGAACGGAGGAAGCATGTTGTCTTAAATTTTAAGCTGATTATCAGATAAGGGTCCTCCGAAAACAGCTTGCTTATTCGGTTTTGTTGTAGTGATGCTGTCAGCAGAAATTTTATTTTTCTATATTTCTTTTGTCAATAAAAATAAAAACTTTAATTAATGAACTCAACCTGGATTTAAAAGCTCTCAACGAAATTATATCTTAAAACTGTTTTAAAATTACAGACTTATGGAAGAAATTATTGTAATGCCCATCGTTAGAAAAGGGTAATGAATGGAATTATTTTGGGTTTCCTACGACGGCTTTGTGAATGTGCACTTTTCGGCAGCACTTGCTTACGCGAATACATTTTATTTGGTTGTTGTGAGACGCGCGTTGCTAAGCAACATGCACGACATCTTCCACTACACTCTCTCTCTGTTGTCTATAGACTCAAATGAACTTTCAACTTTGTAGAAATATGACGCACCAACCTCTTCCTTCTCCGCTCTTCTTTTCTCTTGATCAACTTTTTATCATTCTTGTTTTTTTGCGTTTAGTTTTAGCCAAAAATATTGTTTGTTTATTTATAGTGTGTGTGTGTGTGTTTAAGGATATATGCAAAATTATGTTGTTAAACATTTTATAAATATATTTATATGTCGGATGTTGGTGTTGTTATTACTTTTCTCTTATTGTGTTGCAGACACAACAAGTTTTTCTATGTATTTTATTTATAAAACGGATATAACAAGATTTTGTTGTATTTCGATTTTCATCTTTTTATAATTTGTTTGTTTGTTATTTTTAAGTTTTTTGACTAAAAACGCTGGCTTTTAAAGCCCGTGTTGTCTTCGCTGTTGCGCGTGTTATTCTATTCATTGCTGCTGCTTTTGTTTTTGGGAAGTGAACAACATTTTGGCATTTATTTGTTTTATTTTAGTGTTTTAGAGGAATAAACTGCTTGTCTGGTATTTTAATAAATTTTTCATTTTTATATTATTTTTTCTATACTTTTTATGTTTTATTATATACAGAGATATGTATGTATTTTGTTTGATTTTTATGTTTAATGTTGCTATTTTGTTTTTATATGTTAGTCTAGTGTGTGCCTTTGTGTAAATCTGTTCACCCTGAAAATTAAAAAAAATGAGAAAAGGATTTTTGCTAAATTTCAAAAGCAATATGCTTGATTAAATTTAATAGAAATTTCACTCTTAACTTAAAAACAGATTTAGCAAATATAATTAATCAAAAATATATTTATTACCATAAAGGAAATCTGTGAAATATGAATAAACTTTTTAATTAAATCTGAAAAGTAGCTGCTTGCTGACATTCCTGTTATACAAAATCTTAAATACAAATATTTTTTGCTCTTTCTGATAGCTCCAATGATAGAAATTATTATTATATTCTAATAATTTAAAATTGTGATTTGAATGCAGGTGTCTCATATTCAGTCTTGACTTCTTTTGGTCCTCAAATTTAACAAATTATTTTGCAAACAATTTTAATCTTATTGGTGAAGTAAGTGTTGGTTGAAGGATACCACAAGAGCATGTTGCTATAGAACCTTTTTATAATATAGATTCAGATATTGTTAATAGGGACTTCAAAAATTATTTTAACATAATTCCCATTTTGTGGAGCCACATGGGGATTCAACTACTTTACTTTAAGGCATTTTATTATTCTTTAAACATATGAACATACAAGGTCATTACTTTGTCTTATTTCTTTATACAATTTTCCTTTTTCTTGTGCCCATTAAAAAAACAATTTTTGTTTTCGAACTACTTTAGGTTTTTGTTTAAAAACCACATAATTTTATATCATTAAAATTAAATGCCGTTTGAAAAGAAAAAAATATATACGAGTACTTTCAAAAATGAAATACTTCAAACCATTATATTAGATTTTTCTATGAATAAAGAATAGTAAAGTACATTATATTTGATCATACAGAATGTTGTGCTGTTTCTATGAAAAGAAAAAATAAATATCTTGAGTTAAAAAATAAAGCTTTAGCTTAAGGCCAGTTAAGTTTAAATTGCAATACGAACTGAACGTCTAACTCATGTTTATTATAACATGAAACATGTGAAAACAAGAGCACACACTCATACGGCCATACCGCAAAGTAAAGTAAAGTAAAATATATACTTTTTAAAATACGAAAATAAAATACTTTCAAAACTATGCAAACACTCGTACATATTGTAAATTTACTGCAAAGAAAGGCAAAAACAATTTGAAAAATAGAAATGCCAAAAACGAATTTACAAAGAACAGAACAGAACAGAACAGAACGGAAATAGCAAAATGAAAATTTTACCCTAAATTTAATGTTGATATTAAAATCCATACAGGAAATTAAAAGGCCTTTATGACATTAGATATCAGTTAATTTATGACTATTTGACACTTAACTCACTCTCAAGCTATATTTACACACAGAAACACACACTCATACATATTTATTTGTATATAAATACACGTACCATGCCTTAAAGCTTTGAGCAAGTTGTGATTGTACATGCGTAAGAAATTTAAGGGAAACTTAAAAAAATGGTTAGGAAATATTACAATACCAGCTTTTTTCCAAAAGAATTTCTTTTATTCTACTCTTTTTTTGTAGCAAATTCTTTAAAATAAAATTTACACAAAAATGACAGCATATGGTGAGAAAGTCATATAAAATTATGTTGTGCATAATAAACAGTTTATTCACCAGGAGAATTTTATTTATTTCTACCAAAAAACTTTCCTAAAAAACATTTCTAAGGATTTTGATGTCCAAACACTTGTCATGAAATTAAATCAGTTTCTTTAGCACAGACATCCCCATTTTTATACTTAAACTATGAAGCAGAGGCTGATGCAGAGGCTTATGGCCCAAATTCTGAGTGCTGCGGGCTCATAAGTTTTATTGAATTGTGCATATTTAGTGATATTTTTTTGTTGTTTTCAATTTCTAAGATGAAAATATTTTTTATGAAGTTAATTGGTTCTTTTTAAAATTAACTAAATTTTAATTTGCAATTATCTTGAAATTGTTATTTATATCCAATCGCCTGGTACTAAATTCATACATACCTCAAACATTTGAGGATTACGCACGTATTGCCAAAAATTGACAAATAATTTATTTATGCTGTCAATAAGACAGATGCATACAGAGTTCAGTGAACTGTTCGTTCAGGCGCTGGCTTATTTGCTACGTCCTTAAGCTTAAAATACTATACATTTGGATCAGTAATGACTGTACAAATGTTTGCTTAAATTGTTTAAAAATGATTTCACATCTAATGCGTATGAGGACTTTTTAAGGTACGGTCAGACGATGCAAATATTTGGTGAAATAAGCATATTCTTTTAAATGATGTACTATATTCTTTGCTTAAGATAAACTGATTTTTACATTAAAAAGCGATTCACCGATATTAATATTTTATTTGACTTCACTTCATATAATATGTTTCATGTCAAAATAATTTGTGCGCTTACTGTTACTGCATCTGACCATTTCTTGATAATTTTTTTTAGACAAACACAATCTACGAAACCTTCTAGCTTGTTTGCAGAAACACCCAGAGTCTAGGTAGGAATCGAACCTGCGTCCCCCACTCGCTACGCATCGTTACTGACATTGCAGTCATTAGGATTCAGCAGCTTTATATATTGATTTTTTTTGTTGGAAAATCAGCGATTATAATCGTCATTGTAAATTACTCACAATCGCTTTTCTAGTGTTTAGTAACAAGTCCTCAACCTGGATAATATATTTTTATTTTTAATTTGAAACCATCGTCCTACTATACTTTCTAGTTATTATTATCTTTATCATTGCCAGTAATTTAAATACAAGGTTTAAGGTTGTGAAACCAATTTAAGTTACCATACGAATGGGTTCAGGCGAACTTATTTTGTAGCTGTATTTAAAAATTTGTTTCAAAATAGGAAATAGAAAACACTCGACAAAAGAAAATTCAATTCATTTTCTGCTAATGGCAGACATAAAGTTCATATTAGTGAAAGATAAAGACAGAACATTTTGAGTTACTTGGCCCTTTGATATGAGTCGAAAAAGGATATGTGTTACACTTGATAGTCTTAGTATGTGTATGAACGAGATATTATGTTTTGTTTTGATATTTTCTACTCTTATTTTTTATTATGTGTTTTGGTAACCTGCCATGCCTCCAGGATATTTTGACTCTTTGTTCCTTCACCCCTTTTGTGAACTTAAACTGTTTAGTCATGAAGTCAATTTAAAAAAATACAAAGACACACTCACACATATACGAAAATGTTTTCGCATATAATAACACAAGCAAACAATTACATGCAAGGACGGAATCCATTCATAATAAGAGTGACTAGCTCCAGCAATGGACATCTGTATGTATGTATGTATGTATGTATGTATGAGTGTGTGCAAATAAGTTTATAAGTAAGTGTCTTTTGTATGAATGTAAATATTGTCAGATGATGCTCGAAGGGAAATTTTGTATGCCTTTTTTGTATTATGATTTTCAGTTTTCTTTCTCTATTTATTCGATGCCATATTGCATTTATGTACTTTTAAAGCTATTAAAAGGTTAGGCAAATACTCACAAATATAGACTGACTAAATGAAATAGAGTTTAAAACCTCTTTCCCTTCTGTGTATACTTAAACCCTTGCACAGAACATGTGTCGATTGTCCCCCATTAAAACGAACCGCACCAACAGGACAAAGGGTAACCAATTCAAATATCAATTCGAGTACGCACTATTAGTGACATTTGTTTGTGTTAGAGTTTAATAAAGATGAAACGAATTTGGATGATAATTTAAGATAAAATATGCACATAATCTACATAATATTATTTAATATACGAACTAAAAAAAAAGAAAAAACACTTTCAAGGTACACACAATAATAAATAGTGGTTTTATTTCTCGTCCTGTTTTACAGAAATTTCAATTTTAATTTAAAGAAATTGTTTTAATAGAATGTGCTTTGTTATTTTGATAGGGATTACGATTAAAATCAATGACCACAGGGTATTTCCTATTTTCTAATTTTATTATGTCAAATTATTGCAAACATAAGTGTGTCAGTCATTACAACAGTCCCATTCAGCCACTCGTTCATTCAATCAGAGAATAATTTCGTAAAAATGGAAATCGGATTTTTAGTTTAGACAAAAAAAAAACAAGTTTGCACTCTATCGACTTTCTCATGCAAAGCGGTGTAGAGTGTCTGTGTATGCGTAAATGTTTTTACGGCAATGGCAAGTTGCTAACAACCTGTCCAAAACTGATGGACTGCCTCACAATACAAAGAGAGACGTTCATACATTATATTATACTTATTTCTACCTATAGAGTTCACACAGACTCATCCATTCATCAGGGTATGATATTCACCAATGTTTAGGTGCATGTGTATCCTTGCACCTCGCATTCATGTACATGAACGTATGTGCTCGTACATATTTGATTTTCTGTGCAAAAATTATGAAAACAAAAACTTAAGAAGATTACTTTATTGACTGACATTACTGAAACGTATACGTGTTTGTAGAGTTTGCAGGAGTCCTTTTTAGGTGGCAGTCATTGTTGTTGCTGTAGTAGTATGTGTGGTGCCTGGCTCATAGCAGGTCGTTTTTTTGTTGTGCTGTTAGAAAAAGGTTTTGAGTACGAAAATATATTTAACAAATTAAATTAAAATAACAATTACAGCAAACTCTTGTGATTTTACTCCTGTTGTTCTACTGATTTTGTTTACAGGACTTAACTAAAGTACATGACGACAGATGGAAAGGTAAAATACACTTGGAAAAACTCGATTTCTTTTATTTTAGTTAATTGAAGTACTTTTAATTTGTTGTAGTTAAAAAAGGGTCTTAGAAGTGTTCTTTTTTGTTTTCTTTTTGTTTGTTTTAAAAAGTTTTTGAACGTTTAAAATCAAAGAATTTAAAAAATTTAGCGTCTGCCTGTCAATCTTGAGCGTTGAAATGATTCTAATTTTTTTGAATCAAATATTCATTTAAATTTATTAATCGAGATTGACTCGATGTCTTCTTTCAAAGATTTTCAAAAACTTTTGTTTGTCGAGGGTTTTTTAGTTAGTCTATATACATGCATTTCATTGGTGCTAATGCCAAATCATCAGTAGTAGTTTGTTGGGACTTTTGAATAAGTTTCAAAGCCAACTATGCTTGTTTATACTTTTGTAATTTTTGAAATTCTCATTGGTTTTTCAAAAGTTTGTGTATAAGATAAGATGTTTGAAACATTTCAAAAATATGGTTTAAGGTCTACTGATGATTTGCCATTAGCACCAATGAAATGCATGTATATAGACTAGCTAAAAAACCCTCGACAAACAAAAGTTTTTCAAATATTCATTCTTTCTTTCCTTTTTAAGCTAAAAATAACAATCTTTAGGCCGTGGTTTCACTATGTAGCTAGAATAATAAAAATGTAAATATGTTTACGGCAGCAGAAATTGAGATGTTAAGGAATAGTTTTCTTATATATTTTAAATAAAAAAAATTCAAATATGGGTATTTCTTTTTTAAATTGGTTTTCGAAAGGACACGAAACCTTAAACAAAATATCGTTTAAAATGGTATTCCGTTTCATTCCTTCGTTTTCTTTAAGTGTTAAAAATTGGTTTTGCTCGGACAATGAGAGAGTTATGTAGTTAAACAAGTTGACTTAAGCGAAAGTCCAATTATTGGGAAAATCCCTACTAACAAATATTTCAACAAGGATCATAAGCAGGTACTTAGATATTAAAAAGAACACACGCTTGAGCTACTCGCAAATATGCAGAATTTTTTATAGAAAATTGTTAGAACAAATCAAATGAGGAAAAGGGAAAAATAAACCAAACAGCTGCTGTCGCAACAAAAGGCTTAAGATAAACAACTACGCCTCTTAGAAAAATTATAACTGCAACAATGATGCTTTCAATTATAATTCAAGCAATTTGTTATAATTACATAAAATCATACACTTCTAATGGTACAAGAATATTTGAAATTTAATTAAAAAAATTACAAATAATAATAAATTAAAATATTGTCTAATTACTTCGAGTGCATTTTGCAACATACAGACAAATATATTTTATTTATGGGCATGTCTTCATTAATATTAACTTATTGTCAGCTTGTGCATACAATGTACTTTACAAATTTACACTTTATTTTATTCGTCCACAAATACAATTGTATGAATGCAAAAACATTTGCATTTAGAAAGAAGGACACACGCAAATCTACTAACAACTTTATATTATTATTCATATAAATAGCAAAGGTGTGTGTGTATTTGTGTCCACGACTCTGCAACTGTATCTGTTTATTTTAAAGATTTATGCACTTGCATGATAAATTATAACGAACCCGTAAATAAAACTCTTGCAAATGAAACTCTTTCTCCGAACGCGCCTAAAACAGCCAACGCCGTGGAGGTGCCATAAGTTTAAATATTTGCATGTGCATGTGGGGTTATATATGTGTTTGTGTGTATTTTGCGCAGTACAGCAGTACAGAATTTAGTTTAGTATGAGTGTTAATAACATTAATTAACGATAATCAAGTAGACACATTAAACATAAAGCACAATTATTTAAGCTTATTAACAAGTGTTGGTCAATCAGCTCCAAGCATGTGGGGCTCTTGTGAACGCAATTGTTAAATATTTTAATTGAAGCGAGCAACAGCAACAATAATTTTGCGTTAAATTCAAAACTTTACAACTCAATCAAAATTATATCTTCATTCAAGCTTAATTTACTAGTAAACAACTAAATGATTTATTTAATACCCTGGTAATCTGCTTAATATGTTTCTTTTGAAGCTAATAACTCTTAGATATAAATACAATGTACGAATACATGACGTATGATTAACAACTTGTCTGCTATTAAATTTAATAACGTTAAAAGCCTTTTATGTACTCGTAGATACGTTTAAACCTTCTTTTTATATCTGTTTTTTTTTCGTTTTGTGTTCTTTTGCTATTGCAGTTGTTGCTATTGAGGTTTGTTCAACCTCAAAATGTCTAGGTTTTCACCAATAAACTTTACTTACAGAATCATCATCTAGCATTTAACGAAATATGTTTTCATTGAACTTGCCAAAATCCTTTGCTGAGCTCTACACAATTTTTTTATTGTTGTTGTTGGTTGCTACTACTGTTTGTTGTATGCAGCATTATTGCTGTTGTATGCATTCGATGTCTGGCCACGTTTATTGTGGTTTAAGCAATAAAATCGATTGATATTAGCCTGAGTTCGTCGAATGGTCGGTCAGTGTTCCTTAAATAACAAAATTTAAAGAAACATGCTGTTTGTGCTCCCTTTTAATTTGATAAATGAAAAATGGTCTTTACTCATTACAACATCAAATTTTATTATGTATTATGTAATTAGTTTTGATTAGTTTTGAAATCTTAATCAAGTTCAATGAAAGAATCTAAAAAATTGTTTATTAGAAAAAAATGATGCTTATCAAGTTCTTGAAATAATTTAGAAAACATATTGTGAATCCCTTATTTAGAGAAAATAACCAATCGATACTTTAATCACTACAAAATCTCGATTATCTTAATAACTTTGGATTTGCAATAAAAAGTTGAAAATTCTTTCTGCAAAGTAAAGAAATTGAAGCAATTCATTGGCATTCAGCATAGGCTGAATTTGATTTTCTATTTTCTATAAATTTCTTTAATTAAACTATATACAATAATTTATAAACATTTGATTATACTTACGATCCTCTGCACTTTCTCTAACTATACACTTGTCATCATAAATTTAATTAATTATTTTTTTGCAATCAGCAACATGTACATATGTAGAATCATTCAGTCAACCAGACCCATAACTAAACGAAATATGCCATAAAAATTTGTTTTATATAAATAAAAATTAGTCTCACTAAAAGTTAACATTGCTCAGCCATTTGTTAACATTCATATTCATTTATATCAAGTAAATTGTATATCATACTGATAAATTATTTATTATAACAAATTGTACACATGTAGAACAGACACATCGACAATAATATTCACCACCCCAGCCCATCCGCCACTACTTGTTCGATTTTACCCACGTAAAACTTTGTTTCTCAAAATTTTTTTTTTGAGAATTTGTTCTGCTTGTTTTTTTTTTTGTGTTCTTAAAAATGTTCCCTGTAAAGGAAAGTTAAATGAAAACTAAATATTCAAGTATTGCAGTACTACGACAAGGGGGACTTATACAGTAAGTTTGGGAAGTGAAAATAATATAAACACATACAACCACTATTTTGTACACAAATGTATAATGAAAATAGGATAAAAATAATACGTTCTGTATCATCATGGAATGCGCTCACACTCAAGAAAATTAGCAAAAACCAAGGGCATAATAAAAATTTGTTTCATCTTTTTGTGCTCGTTCGCAACCATTGTAGAATTAGGCAATCAATTCAAATAGAGCTAAAAACAATTGCAAGTATATTAGAAAATCCTTGCTGCAATGTAAGAAATTTAGTAGTGAATCAATGAAACCCAGCAGCAATAGAAAATGCTACGAGTAAAAATAATATGATGATGGAATATTCCATATTTGATGAGTTTGAACATAAAATGCAAAAAAATCATAAATATTACTTGCTGACTGACTTGCAAGGATACTAGAAATTGTAACAAAGCAAAGATTGCCAACAAACAACCGCAGAAATACACACACATGTATGTATGTATATTTATTAGGGTGATAACGAAACTCTGTATCGAGCATTTGGAATAAAAGGTTTGAGTGAAACGAAAAATTCATAATTTCTTCTCACTTATTATTTTAATTTTTGGTTGAAGTTTTAACGCTCAAAATACTTTCCGTCTAAAGGCCCTAATTCACTATAATATAGAATCGTATGATTCATTCATAGGAAAATGTGATGGAATTTGATCCTACTTTAAAAAAATCGCAACAAAAGGTTTTGTTGGTGCCACGTTTTTCATTTTTATCAACTTATAAGAATATTACTTGATAAACAAAGCACACATTGCTATTTATCTTATTAGCTGCTCTAAAAAATACAACTCTAATCGCATAGAATATATCATTTTGTGAAAATTTTCATAAAGTTAGCAAATCGGACAGACCTGCTAAAAAATGTGTCAACCTTATAAAATTTTAATCCATGCTAACATTTTTTCAGCACACACGATTTTTTTATTGATCCGATAATGGATCACGCCCTTAAGAACTCAGACTTTAAATATGGTTTATATTCAGGTTAGAACATTTAATTTCTTAAAAAGTTTCAGTCCTAATGTACACATACAAATTTATATGAAATATGAAGCGAATTAATATTTGACTTTTGTACTGATTAATTGTTGATTTACTGCACAGCATACACTCCACCACCAACAAACAACAACAAATCGAACTATTAGTTTCTTATACAGATGTAATATGCAAGAACGACTATCGTCATACCCACCCTTAAAGATCTTAACAAGACAAGTCTACTTCATCATTTTCCTAATTGTGGATACGGCCTCTCATACACGAACGAGCAAAGCCCCAAGGGATGCGCTGCAGGAAATCCTGCCACAACTACAAAATTTACTATTGAACATACAAAAGATATAAAGATGAAACTATGCTGATTGATGTTCTCTTGCATTTTAGATATTATAGCAGTATTTATAGATTCTAATCTACACAAATACGAGTACAAATCCTCATTGTCATCATAAAAAAGAAAAAAAAGAAAAACAGAAAAGAAAACCCGCAACCAAATGAAATGAATGTATCTAGTTATTAAGTCTTACGTTGGAGAACAATACGATTTCCACTTATTTTATTTGTTAATACTTGCACAATGAACATGACATGATGCTTCACAACATCCACTATAAATCATTGCGTTGCTATTTCTATCAAAACTCATAAATAAAAACAACTTGTATGTTCTAGTTGCATTTATCCACTTTGTTTGGCGTTCATTAACATGCCATTGACTTTTAAATGTCTATAGACCTCTTTTTTTATCACATCACAGTGTTACACCAACGTCATCTCACCGTCTTAGAAAAAGTAGTGGAGTGTTAAAATTTGAAGAGGCGTTGTCATGTAACAGTCATAAATCATTTTAATTGATAACTTTTTTTTAATGCCTTTTACAACAAATAATTGGAATAAGAATATGTGACAAAATATGTCATGTTGGATAAAAAAGTCTCTCGAACTAAAAATTTATGATTTGGCCCCACCATGATTCTTTGTAAGCGATAACTTTTCATCTTCATCTCCTCTATAATTTAAAAAATATGCATCTTTTATTTAAATATATTTTATGAATTTCTCATACCTTCCTTCGTGCGTTAGAATACGCTTTATTAACTGCGCTCTATTACAGGCCTATTCTAAATTGCAGGCTTAGCTGACTAGATCCAATGGATATTTGAATATGTGAAAGAATTGTTGAAATATATCGCACATATCGGAAATTTAGATTTTTAGCCGACTTGCATTTTAAACTTTTGCGTCAATTTCTGTTACAGCCTTTTTTTTCGTTTTCTTTTCTAAAACAAAGTGCAAAATTGTTTGCCCTTTACATTGCAAACTTGCAATATAATAATTTTTTGAAATAGTGAGTTTATTAAAAATTATTGTATCATCACATACGATGCTAAATTTTTGTCTAAGAAGACTTTAGATAGCAATTATTTTTATAAAAAGTAAAAGAAATGTTATATTTTTTTAGAAAAGAAAACGGCATTAATATTCCCAACATGAAATTTTGTTAACCAAATTGTAATTTAAAGAACTCCATATCAATAAAACATTTCAATTGATATTAAATATACTTTTCCATTTCTTTATCATATAAAAGATTGTTCGACAAAACTTAATTTATTATTTCCTACACTTTTTATATTCTCCATTTTTTTAAAAAATTACTTAATTGAGAATTATTTCTTCAGCAGGTTATTTAAAAAAAATAATTAAAATTTTCCTTACTGCAATCATAAAAAAAGTTTTTGCACATTAATATTAATCAATTCTATTATTTAAATAAAAAGTGAAATAGAATTAAAATCTTTATATTTATATATAATTTATGTTGTAAAAAAATAATGAAATAAATCAATTTAGAAAATCGATAAGAAAAATAAACTCAGCTAAAAGCATCTTTCGATTGAAAGCTCATTAGATTTTAACGTGATTCAAGGTTTTCAACACTTTTGTTTTACTTCTAGACTTACTTCCACCTTTATGCAAAATTAATTTGACAATGATTTAGTAAGATTCGATAGCTGAGTGAGCAAAAAGTAAAACTGACAAATAGACGTGTTACAAAATTACAAATGCACACACAGTTAGCTCAATACTGTTTTGTCAAGTATTAAGATGATAATGATGCTGATGTTGATGTTGATGCTGATGCGCCAAAAAGCCTTTCAGTCATGAATAATTTGTAAAATATTCGCAAATACTTAAGCTTTAAGCTAATAATATCAAGATGCAGTATTACAAAACATCATCCTCATCAGCAGCCACTCCGCCGTAATCGTTTTAGTCATTGGCATTGATGAAAATGATGATGGTATTGGCATTGGCAATGGCAACATCGTGTTGTATATCCTTGATGCTGTTGAAGTTATTATTGCTATTGTTGTTGCTTTTTTCGTAAAAGTAGTATAATTTTGCACTGAAATTGTTGAAGAAATAATAGAACAATAAATTATCATCAAGTTGTCAGCTATTTGTATCTCATTTTCCACTCGAATTAATCATTTTGAATTCACTTGTCGTCATTACTCTGACAATACACGTAAAATGTGTAGACAAAAATGCAAACAGCAAAAAAACAGGGCAATTTCTGAAAAATTCCAGCAAAAATTCGCTTGTATCAAAAGGTGGCCATGCACCAAAGGCTTTAATTCTATTCACATAATCTGTTTCCAACGTTGTTTGTCTATCTGTCTGACTGCCTGGCTTTTTGTGCAAAGTGTTTTAGCGACAAGTACTTGTGTGTAAGCAGTAGATGCCTATCGCCTGCTTTTCATTTGCACCAAAAACTGTAAAAGAAAAGTTGCAAGGATTTTGGCACTCGTTATGTCTTTTTTGATTCTTGATTTCTTGCTGCAGATATTCGCCAAAAAAAAAAACACCTTTGTAGCATCAATTAAGTCATCATTATCACTTAAACGACTGACTCGTTTGTTCGTCATAAAAAAAACTCTTTCATTTTCATTCTGTTTGCAAATTTAGGCTTTACGTTTTTCAAAATAATTAGAAAAAAATTATTGAGTATTAAGAGTATTAAGAGTACTTTTACTGGCGTCAACTTTAATTTATTTCTTGACTAAAATTCTTTGAACTTTACAAATCATTTCTTTTGTGTATGTTAAAATTGCTAAAAAAAATCATTTAGCAGCATTAAAACTGAAAAGTATTCAGGAATGGATTGTAAATCGAATTTTTAAGTGAAAACATTTAAAACCAAAAATAATCGCTTTTATGAATCTGTGAGTTGCCTAAATTATTTTTCTTTACTTTAGATTTGTAGCAACAATTCAACAATGTTTTTTCTTTCTTCTTTAATGTACTTTATCATACATATTTATCACATTAATTCCAATGCCTAACAGCTGTTTTGCAGTTGTTATCCTTGTTAGCAAAGAACTTAGTTTTAACAATTTTATTTATGTTGCAAATCATGTCTAGTATTAACTGTTTTGTGGTGTTTATAATGCATATGGGTAAACATTTTATTGCTGCAACAGATAAATCAAATATTAAACTTTGTGATTTTATATTTAAAATTTTTTTTCGCTATCTTGCACACACACATACAGTTTAAATGTAGGTAAAAGCAGGAGAGTGTGTTGTTGAATGCCGCATATATTGTAACAGCAATATTTTTTCATTTCCGCTAAAATGCAAAGTACCTGTTTACACTCACAAATATTTTTATTTTTAGTGTGTGTGGATGTGTGTATGTGTGGCTGTGTGTGTGTGTGTGCTTATGATATAAAAGTCTATAGAGTAATACCAAAGAATTGCTAAAGTTTAGCAATGAAAAAGTTTTGTGCATACTGATACAGTTTTTTAGAGAATTATTCTGCATCACCACCACTTTGTCCGCAAAAGAAACAGCAACAAAAATATACTATAACGTTAACAGAAGTTAAAACTTTTTACCATTTATTTTTATATAAACTACTTGCATTTATGCCCCCACCCTGTCGCAATTTTTATCTCCTGGATGCCAATAAAAAAAATTTGCATCTTTATCATCAACATTTCGTTTCTCAACTATACTTTGTGCCACCGAAAAAATACAACTACTAGAGAGTGTAAAAAAGAAGAAAAATGTAGCAACTAAAAGATTGTTAACGTTTTTCTGCTGTTACCTACAAGAACTGCAGTTGGTCGTATATAATGTAGCTAACGATGCAACGATGACAGCTACAGGATAAATCAAGAACGATAACGATAAACACCAAAGTGTTTTGCATGAAAAAGCAACAATAAAACTAGAAAACTGTGAAGGGTACTGAACATTAAAAATGGGTTGTTGTGAGGTGTTCCATCTCCCCCCAATCTCCACAACTAAGCGGCAAAAAAGTTTCATGTTCTTTTTTTAAGTGTTTTTCTTATTGCGTTTCTTTATCTAGTTTAAAGTTGTTTTGTATCTGCTACGCAATGCAACAGCGGAAACGGAAGTGTTACAAAGCAGTGGTAGATTACAAAAAAACCAATGGGGGTAACAACTTGATTTAAAACTTTATCATCTTTCTTTTTTAACGTAAAATTGCTTCCATATTTCATATTTTTTCAAACATAAAAATATACTTACGCTCATAATTCTGCATTTTTATTTTTGTTTTCTGTCAACTCTAAATAATAAGTAATACAACAACAGCATCGAAAAAATGAAAGAAGTTGTCATAAATAAATTATAAATGTTTATACGAAATTGCTTGAAAAGGATAATTTTATGTACTTGTTTTACCAAAATGACAATTGTGTGCTGGTTGATTCAAAAGAAGCTCAATTTGAAAAATACTAAAAGGAAATAAAGTGGCAGTGCTAATAAAGATTTTTAAATCTGTTTTGATTTGAGCCTACATTTTTTAGTGGAGCATTTTTCTGATTTTGGTATTTTTTCTATTGTGGGCTTTTTTTTTAGATGGTTTTGCCGATGAGAATTTGTAGAATTTCACACAATCTGATTGTGTTAGTTCTAATTCCGCTCTTTCTGTTCCCAGTTAAATATTTTCAATCTTATCTTCCCGCCACGAAAAAATTAAAAGTTATGGATTTCATCCCGCTTTGAGGTCCTAGGAAGCTTTTCTGATTATTTTCTTGATGATGTCCGTATGGGTGTATTTCAAAGTGCTTAATGCATTCCAATTTTTCTTAGATTTCGTGTGAATATGAACCATTTGCAAATGAAATTTCCGTACAGCTGCATCTGATCTCTGCGTCGAAAATTTCGTAGATGGCTCAGTTGAATTTCTCGAGTATTTAAGGATGGATAAGAGTTTTGATTGTTTTCAAAGCGGGTGCTGTTGGATGAACTAGTTAGCGCGTTGACTACAAAGCAAATAATTTCTAAGAACGTGGGTTCGATCCCAGCTTCAGACATCACAGCGCCCTCCTTCGCCGGTATTGTAGAAAAATCGCCGGCGAAGTAAAATAATTAATAAAATGGCTACAACAGCTTAAAACACATTTAATGCGCCTACTTGTCATCAGAGGCGCTGCAACACTGATCTAAAATCTAACACAGCGCGCAATATCAGAGTTGTAAAAATTAAGCTTTCTTTCTCTCTTTCACCATCTGTCCTCTCTCACTATCCCTTTCCCAAAGAAGGTAACACAGCTACGGGTTGGTAGGCATACTAATTGCCTGAGTGTAAAAAAAAAGTGTGTTGTGATTTCAAATTTCCTACTGAAAACAATGAGAAGTATTGTGTGCGCCGAAAACGTCGCAGTCTTGATATCATTGCACATATACAGTTCTATCGTTAAAGGCTAATTTTTTATAAATTTTAGCCTTCGTTTTGTCCATTAAAAAACTTCATATTTTTTTTATAGTTGTCGTGAAAGCTTTCTTCAATCAAGTTCCTTTTAATTGTTTCATGTTTAACATCAATTTTATAATTTTTTCTCCTTCCTTGTGCAACAATACAAAGTACACTTTTATTTGGCATTCATTAGATGGCATTTAACTTCTTGTACTTGTGATGCTTTGCAGTTGCCTATTTTCCCTCTAGTTTTTGCATTGTCTTCAATCTTTTAGAAATTTGTTACAATAGACTGCTACAGGAGTTGGGGAGAGAGCATCTGCATCAGCATTGTTCCAAAGTAGTTTGAATAAACAAATTGCAAAATGATAAAAAAAGAACAAAAATCTAACAGTCTAACAATCGTTTGTATTGTGGTTCAGTTTAGCTTTTATAACTGAAATGAACCCTTTTCTCATCATCTTCGTCGTTTCATCATAAACGCCATCTCATCAAGAAAATCATTGTTCTATTCACACTTTCTGCATAACCTTAGGGAATATTTTGTGCAGCACATCCTGCTCTGATCTTTAACAAGCACAAAAACGTCTAAACTCAACTTGGCTCGATTCTTAAGATGAATGCAACAAAGTTGCATGATTGCTAAATGTACAAGGATGTGAGTGAATGGATTTTATTTAAACAAGCTCGTACAATAAAATGCAATTTCCTTTGTTGCTTTAACACAGTGGCCTAAATTTTTTAGGTCAACATAATCGCTTTAAAGAGCAAGAAGAAACAAATATTAAACTTAAATTCTTTGTCTTACCAACAACAGATATTGAAAATTATTTTTGGTAGTTTTCGAGTCTTGTTAATAAAATTGCACTTTCAACATTTATCAAACAAAGTGAGTGAGTGGGCAAATCTCGATGACGATGATGTAGTTTTTGTTATTCATAAATATATATCTAAGCTGAAAATGCACTGCATTGCGGTAGTATTGGGGCCAAGAGCCATTGTTTCATTATTATCTTTAGTTCTCATTTTTCGTTTTCCGTTTTTGCTGCCTTGAAAAGGAAGTGCAACAGGATGTTCTACTCCGAATGCTTAAACTGTCTTGCTGTATTAAAATCTTCTATAAAGAATATTCTATTCTGTTTAATCTCAAATTAAATGCAAATTTAAGTTATAATAATCCATCAAAGTTTGTGTGTTGTGATTTTTTTAATACAGATTTCTTTCTTTTGCTTGCTTTTGACGTTATTGTTGAACTGCGTTGGTAGTAAAATTTTTCTTGTTTGTTTTGTTGTTGTTGTACCCCCCATTATGACTGTTATTGACTTGTCAAATTTGTTTTTAATTATGATTTTGTCATTGTCAGCAACATTACGTTGAATACAAACTCATAAACACACTCGTTTGGTAAGAGTAGAGCTGTCATCACTTTATATATACAGACATGATTTCACTGTAATCTACAAAGGTTGTCTGATAAGTGAACACATAGGAAATTTCGTCAACAACATTTGAGTATACTCGTATTAGAATCGAGTTGACAATCTTTAGAGTTTGTCATCATTCTCAGGTAAAAGTTCTAGTTATCAATAGTAATATGTGATTCAAATATCCTCAAAAATTGTCTGTCTAAAAAGACGTTTACTTTTCTTTTAGTCCACGTACGTACAACATGCATTTCTGTGGGGCATGCAATATTTTCATCGCTGTTACCACCATCACCATTAACAAACGAATCCAATTTAACTGTGTGGAATATAAGCATTAATCAGCAAATATATATTCACTCGTATGCATCCTGTCGGCTTTATTTTTGTATAATTTTTTTGTTGTAGTGAATTTTTGGGTTTTTCATATTTCCCGTATATTAACGTTGCCACATTATTTTAGCTGTGTTTAAGTGACAACAACAACAACATCAACAACTAAAACAATACCAAAAACTAACAACCATCATAAAAGGTTTTGTAATAATGTTGATGATGACGATGATGAAAATCGTTTACATTTAGTACTTTGTTGCCGGTTTGAGTAAAATGATTTTTTTCTTGTTCGTTTAGTTTTTGTATTTGCGGAAAATGTTGTGGATTTTGTAAATCACAAACAAAACACACGAAGAAATTAAATTTCCCGGCAATTAATATGTTATAAAGAGCAGTGAATAATTTCAAATTATTCTTCCCGATATATTTGTCTTCATATCTTTCTTTGAAATTTATTGGATAAGAACTTACTTTAATCACTTGTTTAAGAAAATTCTATATAAAATATGAATATATATTTAACATGGCCTACAAAGGACTGTTAACAAGGCTGCTTACACTATTAAATCAATTTTCATGGTCTGGGGCGTCAAAATACTTGGCTTGTGTGTTGAAACGCCAAATCGTATGAGACTACAAGCTCAAATATTTCTACAATCTTTGCTAAAAAAATGTTATATATAAACCATATATTTATATTCAAAACTTAAGGTTATACACTCAAAAGAAAGCTAAATAAATTTAAGGATATTCGGTAAGGATATGACTACAACGAAATTGTAACTTATTTTGAGATTATGATTTTCTAAAAAATAGTAAAACAAAATAAAAACTATTAAACGTTTTCGATAAAATAATCCAATATTTCGTATGTGTTTTGTAATATAAAAATACACATGTCATCTGTAATATGAATTGCATATAAGATGATGTATTTGATCTGGAGCGTAGACCCGTAACTTTTGGAGGCAAATATAATTGATTCATATCTAACTCTTGTAGCAGGGAGCGCTCATTTGAAACTGTAACTTCTTGTCGTAAAGTATATGGAAGGATTTTTCTTTTTGTTTTGTTGGTAAGTTGACTTATTGAAATTATTTCTTTGATATGAAAGCAGTTCATTACTTAGAACTTTTGATCCAACTTCTTGAATTACTAAAATTGTTTGCTGGTCAACACAATTTTACACACAAATAGCCGGGCTCAAAAAGTGTTAACAAGCGATTTTAGTACAAATATTGTTTTTAAATAAATGTGGATGGATGGATGGATGCGACCCGGCAATACATGAACGATGTTGAATGTGGTTTATCATCAACCCACATCTATTTTGTGTGTTCAAAGCCATTTGATGGATTGCGTGACTGGTGTGGCGTTAATATTAAAGAAATTTTGTTAGCTTTAGCATTATGGAATTGTGCATATTTAGCAAAAGTGCGGAGAAAGCAACGAAACTCATTCATCATTATAGAAAAACAGAAAATCGGCAAGAAAATTGTATATTAAAATTTAAAAAAACCAACAAAAAACAAAAACCAACTACAAAATTTACAACATAATAAAGTGAAATAGCGAAATCTAGAAACAAAAAGTATTAAACAATTTGTTGCTGTTGTTGTTCTTGTTTTCTTTGTCCCAAATTGACATTAACTTATACAAAAGGCCATGTTATAACAGTAAAACAGGGAATAATGGCATTTCAACTAATAATAACATTAACAACATTGTCAACTACAGTAAGCGAAATAAATAGATTTTTAAAGCGCGAAAACTGCAGGGTGAAAGGTCGACTTGCAAGAACGATTTACAGGATAAAACGGGGGTGAGCTTGTTTTGTGGGGGTGTTGCACAGAGGAATAAATTGTTAATACTAGTAATATGTTGTTGTAGTTGTTTTTGATATTTTATAATTGCAATATTGACATGTGTGTTTACAGAATTATTTAACGGCTTAAGCAAATACTTAAACACTAAATAAATTAATTTATTTACACGTATCACATCCATTGCTGTATGCTGGCACATGTAAACTTAATAGGATTGCAAGGATACAATTATAAATGGGGGTGGATTTCTAGTAAATATTGTAAAACAAGTGTATGAATTGAATAAATGATGATGTTGTATTTTAAATTGGATGGGTGCATGTAAGAACACACTACGTTCTCTAACTGCAGCTGAAATGATGCAAATGGTGCAGGAGGGGTCCTTCTAAGGATTTTATTTGTTTACCATAGAGACATTATTGTAAATTTTCATTTGATGTTACAGGTTTGATATTAAATTAATTGTTTAAGCAAATTTTGACAAAAGTAGTGAACTCTCATTTAATTGAAGAGGTAAGGAAAATTAAACACAGATGTTTTGTAAATGAAAATCTCCTTTAAATATAACTTTTCATTAAGCAGTAAAAAACAAACAAACTTTTGAATTTAATATTTACCTTGTAACTCTGTAGTTGTGTATTGAGGCAAAAACAAAGAAAACTTAATTTAAACTCACAAGAAAAGTCTCATACAAAAAAGATTTGCAACGAACATGTATATTTGTGTGTGTATGTGTGTGCCTGCGTGTGCGCTACAGTTGCTTTCAAGGATGAATAATTTTATTGTCAGTGTGTTTCATCATATGAGGGCTTCCTTAAGTCTGCAGTATGTTTACTCTGCCCGTATTTGTTTCATCTTTAGACTTGTAATAGAAATTAAAAACTCGTTTATGGTCGGGCATGAATTTTGCAACAAACCAATAACAAAAGTTGCTCTTATACTTCATAAATAAAAAAGTATCTGCGATAAGCGTACCCTGATCGGCTGTTATAATTTGTATGATTTTATTTTGAAGCCATTGACTTCTTTCTATGTTTGGAACTGATTCCCTGCTACATAACTTTGTTTGCCTGTTTGTTTATCCGCTTGCACTATATTGCTCATGCTTCCAGAACTAACAAAAAAAAATTATGATAGAAAACGTCTTAAGAGGATTGCGCTATATAAAATAAACTCCTCACGTATTAGTCAAGTGTAATTTATTTATTTATTAGATCAATAGATTTTTACACCCTTACTGACTAATTATGAGCTACAAGAGCTATATACGAGTATTAAAAAATAATTGGTACAACAATTTAGATATAAAGTAAGATTTCTCTTCAGTACGTCATTACTCTCAGATAAGTCCATAATATGGTAGCATTTATTTAATTTAACACATGCGCGACTAAAAAAATCATCATTAGCAGCAGAACGGTAGTGTATTAATGCCAAGAGTTCAAAATTGCGGGTAGGTCTTACAGGAACATTGAAGTTTAGTTGATTAAGTAGGAGCTCTGAATCAACATCACCACGAATCAGACTCAGAACGAATACGTCGTGGACTTTTTAGAGTAGGCAATTTTATCAGACCAAGTCTGCTATCATACGGCGGCAACACATAAGAATTCCAACCAAGACCATTGATGAAAATTCCGAAAATCGGCACTTAATAAAGTATTTCCCATAATTTCGCTAAAAGAGTTAAAAATTGTAAAATCATCGGCGTACATCAGTACTTTAGAATGCAAAACAGCAGTAGGAAGATCATTAATGCATAAAGTAAACAGAATTGGCCCCATGTGACTGCCTTGAGGGACACCAGAATGTACTTGAATGATTTTTGATATAACATTCCCAAATTTGACATGTTGAGTTCTTTGTGTTATATAAAAGATTAACCATTTTAAAGCAGAGTGACTAAAGCCCATAAGTGATAATTTGTACAATAAAAGATTGTGGTTAACTTTATCGAACGCCTTACTAAAATCGATGTATATCACATCAGTTTGCATTTTATTTAAAAAACCTTCTTACGAAAACCATGTTGACATGGTGATAGAAGGAAGAAATTTGATGATACAGGTAATCAGTAAGAATTTTTTCAAGGAGTTTTGCAATTGCAATTATTTTAGCGATACGTCTGTAATAGATACATCAGTTTTATTGCCGTTTTTGAGTAAAGAATTTATATGCGATTTTTTCCACACTGATGGCAAATAACACGATTCAATAGATTTGTTATATAATGCACTAAGAGGCGCGAACAGTGATGGTGCACAGTTTCTAAGAATACAGCTTGGAATTCCAGCGGGACCTGGGCTTAACTTCAAAATAAAGAAATTATAAAATATACTATTTAAACCTTTTATATGAGCACTTCCTCTTTTCCTGTTTTAATTCTCTAATAATTGAATTAGTTGAGTCCCAAGACACTAAATATTGTAGAAAATATTGTTGATATGAGCGATATCACTTGTAGTGAAGCAAACCATAGTTCTTGACTGATATGTGATCTCACTGCTGGCATTACTTCGAATGAAATGCTTGAGATAATCCTTTCGATAGTGATTAAAATTCGTCATGGTCTATAACTTTACTCTTTTTCATTTAATTTTAATCAACAAAATAACTAATATTTACAAAATTGTTGTCGTATAACAAATTTTTGTATTCTTTATTATTTTTGTTTATTTGTGTTTTTACAACTATTTAAGTTACCAAATACACTTGAATGATTTGACAAAACCTAAGATACTCATACGCACACTGATGCACATATTTTTAAGAATTTATCAACATTTCTATTTGGAAAATATATAAATAAAAAATTTAAAGCTACAGAGTATCAGAGTATCATGAGGTATGTTGCATGTAACATGATTTACTGGCTGAATAAATGGTTGTATAAATGAGAATGAAAGACAAACCTAAACTAAAGTTTTATTGACGTCCTGTAAATATGTGAGTGCAGGAGCTTAAGTTTTTGTGTGTGTGTTAAATATAAATAATATTTAAAATGCTCAAGAAACGGACTGTAGTAAAGGAAGTTAAATAAAACGTAAACAATAGCAAACGGGATAAAGTTTCCTTAAAAATCTCTTTTTTTACTTAAAATTCATATTTATTACGAAGTGTATAATGCAATATCATTGCATGCGAACAGTTAGATAAATCTATATTTTTATCTAATCTTTTAAAGAAATTTTCAATCTCTCCTCGCAAATTTATTCATATGTAACAAAGTTAACCATCATGATGGTGATTGGTCTGTGTGTGTGTGTATGAAAGCATAAAGTTAAAAAGATTTTCTTTCTTATATTTAAGTTTTCGAGTCTGTTGATATTACATGGGTATTTACTAACAATTTGTAATCTGATACACAATAAACAACAAAAAACATTTTAAGGAACAAACATACAGATCTACAAATATGGGAGGTTTCTAAGTAGAGATGTGCACTGTTTACGTGATTGTGTTTGTGTGAATGAATTATTGTGAGCGTGAATGAGGCGAACTTTTGCGTGACATAATATAAAAATTACCTGTATATCAAGGCATTCATATCCATCGCTAAATTGCAAAAATTCTTTTTATTATTTATTTTTGAGGACTGTTTTCAATTTAAATGTAACAAATTCATTTACAGTCTACAAAATATTATGACTTTTTACAGCAAGTTGGAGGGACAATGTCATGTACACATACATACATAAGTAGATTGTGGTATTAAAAGTCCTTATTACTTAAAAATACACTTTGGTGAAATGTATCTTATTCGCCTGCACTGCAGGTCAGACGAAGTGGTTGCAACAGCCAGATGTCACTTCTACGACCAGTAGTGCACAATGCAATTATGTCCGATATTCCTAGACCATCTGCTGGTTTGTGAAGAGAACATTTCCATCGCGTCTTCTCATATCTGCATCCCAAAAGCAGGTCATTCACACCATCTCTTACGATTGGAAAAAATTTTATATCTTGGCGAAATATATTACGAGAATTTCGGATAATTCTTCGACGTCATGATATTAATATCGACATTACTCTCCTCCTGCATCTCCAATCAATCCGAGCTTTATTTTTCCTGCTTAGTTCATAATATCTTCAGGCCAGGTAGAGGGGATTAGAATATGGGAAGGAATATCGTCTGAACGTTCTTGTTCAAGTATGCTTTGAAATACCGCCTGATATAGAATCGAGATACTTGTCACCCGTGATGACACTGGATGAAACAAGTCTCCTATACGAGGCTTTTCACTTTATCACAGTAGAATTCATACTTTTTGTAAATATATTTTCTTCTATTAGTTTATAAATTTTGTTTTTGATTTTTTTTCTGGAATTTGATTTATATTAATAATGAGTAAATTAAGTCCAAAAAATATTATTAAGGTGTAAAAAAAATTTGTTATTAAAACTTGTTTCGGAAAAAGCCATGTACTACTACTTTACAAATTTTATTTCAATTTAAAAAAGATCGAAAAGAGATTTCTAAATCATGCCTCGTATTGGTGGCAATATTTAAGAACATTTTGCAACAAAACTAAGCAAATAATAGTGGAGTGGAGCTCATGCATAAATAAATATTCGTACATAGAAATGATAAATAATAAAATATAAATTTAAGTTACTCACAGCGCAGTTAGTTGCAACTTTTCAACTTTGCTAATATGTATTCAAGTGCAAATGTTGCAACAGAAATTTGTTTTAGCCATTTTGAATCTAAGTAAGTAAGTTTAAAAGGAAAAATACAAATCTATATTCATTTGTTTGTAATTCAGGCCTTAATTTGTCAATTGCATTTAATATAAGAAATTGTAAAAATAATAAATGAGCAAATACAAGGAACAATATGTAGTACATGTTTAATATAAGTATGTGTGTTTGAAATAGTACAAACACGAGTGGAGTGGACTACAGTAATTTAAAAATAAATAAATAAAAATTTCAATTGAATTCAAATAATTCTCTTGAATTGTAAATAAACGTCAGAATAAAAATGGCCATGCAAATAGCTTATTGTCCAAAACGATTTTTGTTTTTAATTCAACAGTTAAAGAACACTATTTCTAAGATAAAAAAATTTACAAAAGAAAGAACATGAATTCATGTGTAAAATAATGTCTGCTCATAAAAATTTGGATGAGAAACAAAAATATTCAATGGCTGAATTTTGAAGCAAGTTCTCCTTGCTAAGTAGCCATATTTTAAAATGGTCAGACTGGCTTGGCCTGAACAATCTACCAACACAATACTCTGGAACTCTTAAATACTGACTTAAGGCCAACTTTTGCACTTGTAACCACTTAAGTTTGTAGTCATGTGCACGTAATTCAATTAAATTAAAATCTACCATTTTTAAATGGTTTCATATATTTTTCTTTCATTTTTATTACATTTTATTTGCTTAAAGTCTTCAAAATACCACCAAAACCTTTGCCATCATCATCTCCTTAAGCGTCTCAAGTTTTATCGTTGCAGCACTTCGTCTTTTCTTTCATGTACTTGATGAGAGTCCTGAGTACTTTTTTTTAATATAAAATAAAATTATAATAACAATAAGAATAAATATTCCATTCAGCAAATTATTTATGATTATGGAGGGGGGATTCGTTTTTAAGCTAATTTAATTTTATTGTTTAAATAAATGGAACAGAATGCTTGCTGGACTGTAATTTATGTAGTTGTGTTATTTGTTTTAAATTCGTTTTATAGGTGTAATAAAAACAAAGTTGAAAAATGTGTTTTTTATTTATTTTTAAGCAGTTGTTTGTGATGTGTAAAAGTTAATATTGTTAAGTTCTGTCGGAAGTATTATTTTGATGAGATGGTGTAGCTACCTCGAAATCAATACTGATCCGTTCTGCTAATCTGATGAATAAATGTTCCAAGACTACTTTCTTAATAAAAATAATTTAAAGTTATCAAAAAATTCCTTAAATTTAAAAGAAATCGGTGAAAACAGATTTGAACTTAAGCCAAACAATATCTTTTTACATATTTATTTATTTTTTTTTGCGAAGGGGATTATATTTCCCTCTGGATTCGCTCCTGAGATCAAAATACAAACAATTTTTTACGTTTTTCAAAAGCCTTGAAAAAAGTTAACATTTCTCAAAAAATATAATCGGTATTTCGAATTGTTGCCTCTGTTTGGTATTCTTGGTGTCTTTTCATCTTGATTTTCTTTGAAACTTGAACTTTTTTAATGTTTGTATGATTTTCTTACAAGGACACAGCTGTATCCTAAAACAATTTGATTTGTAAGTTTAAACTTAAAGAAGTTTTTCATTTAATCTTAAGCAAAAGTTGAAAGTCTTTCGATGATGTTTTCCCTTCTGTTATTCTATAGTTTTTTTACATTGAGTTTTAAACTACTGTTTAACCTTTTTTCATTGTCAAATAAACCATATTTAAACAACTTAGTATTGTCTTTCTGCCTTCTAAATAAAACTAAAGAAAAACAAATATAGAAAATAAAAGAAACATCAAACAACAATCAAATTAAAAAAATAAATATTTTACAAAAAGAAGAATACAAGACAAATTGCAATCAAATAAATGGATGGTAACATGACCTTTTCTTTGCCATTCAACCAACCCCAGGCCCAGTAAATGCTGTTTGTTACCTTTGTCTCGGCTCCTGTATTTTTCCTATTTGTAGTCGTTCTACAACTTCAACAAATAAAATGACCTCTTCATTTACAACTTTTCTTTTAAAAGAATATGTTTACGAAACTGAACAATTTTTTAATTTTATTTCGTATTTTTGTAAATCTAAGTAAACACAATATCATTCATTCGAAATAATAAATTATTGTATTTTTTAACTAAGAGCTGAGCTATTCGAAGAAACGGATTCCATTGAAATTATTTTTAATACAATTATTCATTGACATGTTTATTTAGACTCGTTTTCTTTGTGCTGCTGTATTGATTCTATTGCTTATTTTTGTATAATTTATTTTTTACTTAGACTTCGTTTTTGTATCTTTTTTATTTATTGATTACTCTGCTCCATCTACGCTAATAAATGTGGTTTTACTGTTTTTGTCAATACAAATGACAAAAGCGCTACGATTGAATTTATAATAAATTATATTTAATTCAATTTTTATTTTTAAAATGGCGGTTTATTCAGCGTCTGTGACGTTTGACACAGACATATCGGTAACTATTCTGAAAAGCTCGTCCACTAAATGAAAGTTTACATGGGAATAAAAAACAGAATATGTTTTTTAAATTTTGAAAATACTAATTCAGTTCTATACTTAAATCTCTATTTCATGTTTTAGTTGTAATATAGTGTCTTTAAAATTCGAGCTCACCAACCTTTGTAAGAATTGGATTTTTTGTTACATATTCCTACCTACATCGAAGTGAATTTCAATCAATTCTTGTATTGGTTTTAATAAATGAAATTAAAATTTATTAAATTTATCGTTGCTTGCCGCAATATTTCACTGCCGTCGCAAATGTTCTTGATAACATGTTTTAATTTTTTATCCAGTTTTCACAAATGTTTATTTTGTTTAAATTTAGTTAGAATTTGTAATGCATTTCAAATTGAATCCTCTTGACTGCATAAATTAACTAACATTAAGAAGAAATATTATTGCAGGTGTCTCAATTTGGGATAATTAAATATGAGCATTAAGTTCCTTTTAACATAAATTAAATATGGTTTATCAGGTGTTACGAACTCGTAAGTAATATTTGTGTTAAGTGTTAAGTTTTAGTGACATTTGTCGAGTTTTGTATTTAAAAAATCAATTCATTCAAATGAAAGTCTGATAAGGTTCAAGGATTCTTTAGTCTTCAGTAACTAACATCAGTGTGCTGCAATATTGAGTTGTGTTTTGTCGGGAGGAATGATAGAAATAGAAGCAGAATCCTTCAGGAAAAGGTTGCCTTGTCAGCACAACATATTTTTCTCGTTTAAATAACAAATTTTCATACATTCAGCCACAATCATGAAAACACAATTTGTCAATCACATGGGATTTCAAGTGACAATAAAAAAAAATTACTTATTGAGTAGTGACACCTAAGTGTAAGTGAATGACATTGGCAAATCAATAACATTGAAAGTGATTTCGAAAATTTGCTTCAATTTTTATATATTTATATATATATTTTTTCTTGCTTTTCCAAAGAAAATGTTCACTTACCACACAAAATAAAACATGAAAAAGAAAAAGAAATTTATATGAATTTATATGATCCTTTTTCATTTTCCTCTGGATAACTTTTAGCCAGTCATGACATGTTAAGGCATATTTATTGTATTCATATTGACATTCTTAACAAAACATGTATTATTCAGCAATTTGCTAAAACCAACAAAATTATTAGCTTCGTTAAATAATTAATATCTGCTGAAAAAGTTTCCAACCCTGACGACGCTACTCCTCAACTAAATGCGTGCTTCAAGTATTTGAGCGAAGAATTGTCTTGATTTTTATTTGAAAAAATTGATTTGTAATCATTATTTTTATAGGTCATCGGTTGTGTGCCATAAATAATGAAAAATAAAGGATGCATTGGTACATTTTTGTATGTGTGTGAATATTTTTTTTAATTTTGCTGCCGCTGTTGTATATTCTATGACAAATCGTTTTTTTTTTGCAAAAAAAAAAAGAAAAACTATAATAAATTTTTATGTTACATTATAAACTATCTACATATGTAGATATTTTTTTAATATATATTTCGATGTTTTGGTGATCTCTGTGAGATTACAGTGTCATGTGTTATTTCAGTATTTGATTGGTTTATAGTATACTCGCTTTTGAAGAAAAAACCAATTAGTTTTTTACTAAACACTGAGAAAATAAAGTAATACTTTTGAAATAGTTTCATAAAAACAGGCTCTTTACTAATGTGTGATCGATCTAACAGAACCACTAATCGGTTAAACGAGTTAGTTCTGCTAGATGAACTTAAATATATGTTTTTATATTTTATTTTTTATTCAAAAAATTAATCGGTTAATTTCTCCCAAGTAGCCGCTTAAACGAAATGTAATAACTTTTTAAATATTTTTACATATTTTTCAAAAATATGTCAAATTTTTTATTGATCTCATAGATTTATGTTGTGCAATTGTTCTTCATACCAACTGCGTTTTAAAATTGATAAAATCTTTTTTTGAAACAATTTAATGAAAATTTCTATGATGAAAATTTTATTAAAATTGATACACGAAGTTGCATATGCAGTGTTTTGAAATCACTTTTTAATATTCTTATTTTTTTAACAGTTGTATTACTGACAAGCATAATGTTTAAAGTGATTAATTTTTATTTAAAAAAAAATTACGGTGCCTAAGATTTTTCTTTGTTCTATAATCGAATAATCTAAAACTATTTGATTATCAATCAAGCTCGGAAGCCCGATTAATTGAATATATATTGGTTTCCTACGAAATAATTTATTCTTCAAGTTCAACAAATGATTCAGAATTTCTTCTAGTGCCTTCTCACAAAGTAATTGCGTCGTTTTTCAAATTTCTTTCAATGTATTTAAAACACAAATGTATGCAGTTATATTATAGGCAAAATTGCTTTATGCTTTATTCATGTCGCATAGAAATTCCTTCAACATACTCTTGTTTCAATTTCCTTTTCCAATTCGGAAATATTTTTACGAATATTTAGTATACGCTTCTACATACATATGCACATATTTGTGTGTGTAAGATGTACAGAAATTAAACCATGCAACAAACGCGAACATTGTTAAAATAAGAGAGTAGATTTTGATGCAATGTTTGAAATTTTGTTGCAATTTTCATTTCATATCAAAAACAGCGTCAGCAAATGATTGTGTGAATCATAGAAATGTGCATCGAAATATTAAAATATTCTTGCAGTTTTGAAGGTAGAATATTGAAATATTCCTTCTTTTTAAGTCAATTTTGCGACTCAACTTCTGTTGCGAATTGCTCACTTTCAGCTATTCACAGATGAACAAACTAACACACTTCCAGAGCTCAACTGCTACGTTAAAGTATAGTTTTCAATAGGTTTTGCGAGTAGGAAAATACCGTATCCTTTTTATGAAATCTGCTGGATTTAATAAAAATGAAACTGTGATATTTTACGATTGCACTTCGCAAGCCAATTTGTGTTAAACTCTGAATTGCAATTAAACATTTGGCATATTCTAGGTAATCTTCAAAACATTGAGTAGAGTAGCTCCTCATATGCTTCAAAGTTTTAAGGCTCGTTAGACAGTCAATCATCAGCATTGCTGGGTAGTTGCCTATACAAGAATGCTTAAAATATTTCTGCATATGTGTAGAGTTTTACGTAAAATACGCGTAAATAATTGTGTGGTATGTGAAACATTTAAGCGCATAAGAAAGCCGGTTCTATTTTTAAATTTCAAAATCTTTCAATTGTATATTTTTATTGTTGTTGTGGTTGCTGCAGCTTATAAATACTGTCACATGTTTTCATTCTTTTTTTTCGTTGCTGCGTTACTGTTTATCAAAAACCATCATCGGTTAAAAATAAATGCACGAGTAAATTTTAGTGGTTTAAATATAACCAACCAACAACTGAACATATCATTTTGTTTAAATATTGTTTAAGATTATTTCGCAAAATAAAAACATTTTTTTTGTAAAAATGCTCGTGACACGTGTCAGTATGGAGTTAATATTAAAGTGGTTGTCTTTTTGTGTGATGTTCTTTTCTCTTATTGTTTGTGGCTTAAACTCTATATTAAAAATCTCCGTATTAAAAAAAATGCATGCAATCTGCCATTATTGCAATACAGTGTTTTCTCTTAATGTGTCTTTTGTTTTAAATTTTGTTTTGTTTCTTGAAATATATAAAATAACTGAAAATATTTTTATTGTCCTTCTTAAGCATCCTTTTTTTGCAAATGTTTTTGTAGCATAGTTTCTTCTTCTTTCCGAAAAGTCTTTTGGAAGTTTTTGTTTTTCAGTTGTTTTTATCATTTTGAAGTTTCCATCAAAACATCATTCTTCTTGTTAGTCTGGTTGGTATTTCAGCATGGTACAGTTTGTGTTTTAGGGTGTTCTCTTACAGAAAGAAAATGACATCATTTACATATCTAAATTTCAGACTAAAAAATTCTTTCTTAATGACAACGCTCTAGATATAGAATATCTAGATATAGAATAATTAAATTTGTATGAAAAAGTTTGTTTGTTTCCTGGCCGTTCGTTAAAAGTGAACGAATAGATTTCGTTCAATATTGAAGAAAAATTTTCGGCCCTTGAAAAAGTTTATAGTTTTCTTTTTAATTTATATTGTAGATTGGTCCACTAATTTAATATTTTACTTGAGCTCTTGTTTGCCTGTCTCTCTATTTTGGAAAAGTTTTTTTGTGAGCTTTTTTTCATACATACACATATCAAATGCGGTGTTTTCGAAATTGTTGGAAAGAAATATAAAATCTACACATATCACAAAATAAAAATTAAGAATCGAAAAATGAAGTTTTTCAAAATCGAAACATTCTAAGTTTTATCGAAAAACTCAAATTAAATAAAATATATAAAAGTTACCAAAAGGTTTAAAAATCGGCGAAAAGAAGCCTAAACTTCGAAAAATAGCTTGAATTTTGATAAAATATAAATTCGAGGAACGCCCCTCATCTGCTTCTCATTCACCCCAAATGTGTGAATATTGTGGAATTTTATTTCTGACGCGTTTGAAATGTACTTCCATCTACTTGTTTTTTTGGCTGCAACACAACCATGTGCGTACAGTCAGTCAGAGTAATTTTTTCATGCACTTGTTATTTCTTTATATTTAAAACATACAACAATATCTGGATAGTTTTCCTTTGTTTTTGCTGTCGTTGCTATTTGTTTTTCCCTTTTTTGTATGCAACAACTCTTCTGACACATTATTGCAACAGAACTCAGCTGTTGTACGTTGTATTATGATGAATTTGTAATATTTTATGAAATCAGTTTTTCTCAATATGATTTTTTATTTATTTTTTGTTTTGTTACAGAAAGTTTTTGTCAGTAGTAATGCAGAGTTTAAAACTTTAAATTGTACTACATTTGCGATTACAAAATCGTGTGGTATTTTAGAGATTAAAAAATAGTGACAAAAAAGCTAAGCTGCTCGTTTTCAATACTTTCTTTTATTCTTCATTAGCCCAAAAAAGTTTGTCGCACTGCCAACGTATGCAAACAACTAGAATTTATATTTTGAAGTCAGTCACCTCTGGTGAAACTATACCGTCATCTACATGAGTCAGTCGGTTCCAAATATGTTACTATTTAAATAAATTTCTTTCTTTCTAGACCCTTGGAAGTTTCAAGAAAAAAATTGTCTGATTTTTTGTTTGTTTATTGTTTATTGTTTGCAAACATACACACTCACACTCGCATACATATACATACGAATGGCAAGTTCAATAGTGCAAAGCTTTAACTTGAAGTGTGGCTTTTATATACACAAAGGTAGTTATTATTCTTGCCGTCATGACTCCCTTGACTACAAGTAGCCATTTAGAACTATGTACGTTTATTTTCAATTCTTTTTTTTTTCATACATACTAATTTTTTTCACTTGACTTTCTGCGTTTTGTTTCCTGCAGTAAGTGTTACCAAAACCAACATGTATGATGACAGTTCCCCAGAGAAAACATGTGTGCAATTTAGCACTACATGAAAAGTCAAACCAAATCAGCAGACCTATAGTTGTATCTACATATAAATATATTATTTTCTTATATTTTTTATTTGCAGTAGTAGTTGTTGCTTTTGCTATTTTATAGTCATGACTTTATACTTTTTTCAGAGGGGGGTTTTTAAGACAAATGTAATACATAACTACCAAAATAACAATAAGATAAACAAAATAATAATAAAAACAATGAAAAGTTCAAGTGCTGCTTATATATTTCATAAATATATGGAAGACATGTAATACAAAAACACTCATACAAATTTGCAAATAATGTTTTACGTATCACAATCGACCGGGAAATTCGATAAGAACATTACCCTCTAGCGTTTTGTACAACCGGTTGACAACGAACTTCGATTTCATAGGTTGGTCTATAACATCATAATAAGAATAATT
This sequence comes from Gymnocheta viridis, assembly GCA_956483585.1. Classification (NCBI taxonomy): domain Eukaryota; kingdom Metazoa; phylum Arthropoda; class Insecta; order Diptera; family Tachinidae; genus Gymnocheta; species Gymnocheta viridis. The sequence continues at coordinate 86,936,549 of OY101444.1, forward strand.
TATGGTGAAAGCTTTTAAATTTCTCGACAATTTCGGGAAAGTTTAACTGGAAAATTCTTTTTTGAAATTCTCAATAATTTTAAAAATATTTTTTTCTAAAATTTTCAACTGTTTTCAAATGACAGCTGAGTTTGTTAAACTGTTCCGCTGCAATAATCATAACACTATATTAGTGCAGACGATATCTGATTCTTTATATTCGGCTATGAACAATTTTTTCTTTCTGTTAACCCAATTAAAAAAAAACAATTTTTTTAATATAAACTTTTGATCTCAATAACTGAGAAGCATAATAATATCGTATAAAAAGTGTTACATGTACTTACAACAACTGCTGCGTGTGCTACGACTGCTGGTAATTTTGTTGTTGTTTTAAAGCCCCCGTGTTTAATATAGACAACAACTAGAGTTATCCACTTGCTGACAGAAACAAAAACCCACTTTGGCATACAGATATAAAACTGACACCATTGGCCTACCACATCTGAATACGGTGACTGACTGAAACAATTTCATACTTCGTTTATAAAGCACTAATGTTATTGTTTTCTTTTTTTCTTATTTTGTTTTCGCATAAATTATGCATCATACAAGTGTGAGTATGTGTTTTTTGGCGATTTACCCCGCTTTATTATTATTTTACTACCAAAAGAAGCGAGAAAGAGAGAGAGAGAGAGAGAAAAAACATTAAAAGTAACGTTAACACCAGGGTAAAGTCAAGAAACCATCTTCTCTATAGTCAAACAAAAGCCCGTAAATATTTTCTTATATGAAAAGTTGGCAAAAAGTGTCCACTTCATACATTTGTATGCGCCCCATAGTGTTGGTTAATGGCGTACAGGATGAATACATGAGATGGATATGCTTGTGTTAGTAGTTTACCCAAACAGTTTTGTATATTTTTATGTGTTTTACATATTTCAATTCTACTTACTCTTTTCCTTTGCCAAATAATCTGTAGTTTCATTTAGCGATAAGATCGTGAGTAGTTTTTCATTTATGGTCACGAGAAAAAAGCTAGAGCCAACGAACGTTTTCTTGAGTGTAATAATAAATTCGTCGCGATGATAAAGACTCACTTCGCGAAATGCTCGTGAAAAATACAAGTTCACGTTTAGTTATTAAATATTACAATAGAATTTCAAATTATATTCTAATTCAAGAAATTAAAAGCAGCCATTTTAAATTACATTCTAGATCTTTGCAGTAAAATATTTCAGAGTTTTCCTAAAATTTCAGAAATCTATATTAAATTTTTAAATGGAAATTTCTTAAGTTCAGTTTTGAATTTACTCAAAAAATGCGTAACTTGCATGGCTATATTTTTTTCGTGCTAAGAAAACAGTGTATTTATGTAAACGAAGAGAAACATTACAAACGATCTTGATTAACCACACTTGATTCACTCTATTCACGAGGACGGTGCCCATCTCTATTTGCAACTGCTGCTTCGCTACAAACACATAGAAGTTTAAATTTTGATTTCTTTGACGCAAATTTTACAAAAACCAAATGCATTGATATCAAATTTTTCGTTATATTTTATAAATTTAAGTATCAATGAAAACATCGAATAATTTAAAAAAATGTTAATTTTAAGATAGCATGACAACTTTTAAAATTTTTATTCTTATTGCCGTTGTATGGCACTAAATAGATTCTTTTGGTAGGTATTATCTTTCCCCAGAACGGTAACACTTTGCATAACGAAGCAGTATCATATATGAAAGTTTTGCATTTCCTGATGTCATGTTTTGGTGTCAATTTCGATAGAAAATGTTTGCAGGGTTGTTTTCAAATTGTTCAACCATGTTGCTTTTGTAGGATTCGATGGTGAGCTCTTAAGGCTTATTTGTATGTGTGTAAATGTTTCGCTTAGCTGTGCTTGTGTTAGTGCAAGTGTTACCAATTTAGTTAATAATTAATGAGCTTCAGAGAACGTCGAGTTAAACCGCTACAAGTACAACATACTCTTTATACTGTAGATTGACATCAACAGCCTGTGCTTTGGCAGTAATGCATGTAATATTGCTCTGTAGCAAAGTACTCTTGAATTCTGTTGTTTTTTCCGCTTTTACATAAAAAGTATTATTCTATATGCCATTAACGCTTCCTTTTAGCATGTCCGATGTTAAGTTTTTAAGTAGTTTTCTTTGCCACTACCCTTGAAACGACTACATGCTGCCATGCCACTACTTATATTTGTATTTTTATTTGTTTTGCTTTTCGGCATGTTTGTATTTGTTCCTAGAATAGTTAATATTTTATGCATGAGCCCAGCATATAAAACATACATGTTTAAGAACGAACAAGCTTCGGCAATAAAGATTGTGAAAAAAGTGCCTTTTGTGATTCACTTCCTTGGCGGCTGTGACTAATAGTGTCACTATAACTATAGATAGTAGCTGGTAAATAATTAATTCATCTCTATTTCTTCCTAACACTATCAACCGAATGAAATCTAAAAAAATATTTATCAATGGCAAATATTGGCTTTTAATCTTTTCTTAATAAGACAACTTGAATTATCCTTAGAGTATTAAGAAGGAGAACATTGTAGGAATCTAAAATGTTGTTGGGAATTTGTTCATCTATCTTCTTCTTTTATTAATTATGCGAGAACCATAAAAAGAAAAGAAAATATCAAATAAAACACAAAAATACAAAAAGTTCCAACTGAATTCAACTTTTTTTTATAATTTAGCAAAGCCAGTTCCTCTATAGAATACCAATGAAATTACTTATATATTTTTTATATATAAATGGTATTAATTGTTTTGCTACAACATATTAAAATTCGTACATTTTACTTGTTTTCATTTCACAAAAATGTAACAAAACCACAATCGTGAAAAACTATATGAACTATTTGCTTTTTCTTATAAACAAAAAACAATCTGCAGCGGCTTAAGTCACTTCTTTTTTTGCGGCCACATGAGAATTTTACGATAAATAATATATGTAAAATTTACGAGCAATTATCTCTTACACGTGCGAACGCTTAAAATATGTTTTACATGTCCATATTCCGCGCAAGAGTTTGAGTGCCTCTGTGCCAAGCATTAAAAAAAGACAATAGACAAACCATATAAAATTTTATGTAGAAAATGTTTTATAATCCAATTATCGCAAGAAAATTTGCCACCAAATAGGATCTACCCACCCAGCAGCCGAAAAAACTCAGTCATAATAATAATTCAGCAACTGAGACATAATTTTGTGGGTCCTAAAAAAAGTCATAACTTTGATTTTCATACCTGTACATTCGTTTATTAGTAAAATCTCATTACACGTTTGTAAATGGATCGCAGATAAAGTGCTCATACATAGTCCGGCTAATTGCCTGACAAGGTTTTAGATTACTCTTCTTTTGGGAAAATATCATAATCAACATCTCGTCATCAACAGAAATAGGGAGGTGGAAAAAAGCGTTAAAAGAAAATACCATAAAACTGTGCTACAAAATGTTTTCATTAAAACACTAATAAAATACCAATAAGCATTCATTTGTGGCACAACACACATGCATTTACGCCATAGCATACGAGTACACTAACGTATACAAAAGGTGCCCACCACTTGTATATAAACGTTCATCATTATAATGACAGCTGGTGCTCCACCCAAAAATAACAATCAAATGCTTCGCCTGCCTCACTCAGATAGATGGACTGGCTCACTCAATGCCTGACTGCTGAGTTGAATGGTTGGCTGGCTGGTTATTATCATTGCTAATGACCCCGTCTGTCGTTTCTTCACCAAGATATATCTTTTTCCAAAAAATGAACTAATGCGTCATATTGTTATCTGCTGCAATTCGTGGATGCTTCACACACACTTGTTCCTATAAAATCAAGTAATAAGACTAAACCTGACACTTTTACGGCACAATTAACTACAAGCATTCAGGTATGTTCGTGTGAGTGTGTTTAATCGTCATTAGAAATATAATAAAAATAATAAACCTGGGTGCTTTTTAAAGCTTTCTTGTTAATATTTTCTTTAAATTTTGATATTATCTGTTATTTTATCTTCCAAATAATTAAATTATTTTTATATTCGTCCTACAATTGTTAAATATTTCATCAAATCTAGTTTTATTTTATTAAATGTTGTCTTAAGAAGCAAATGCTAAATCGTAGTATTGGAACAGGCACTTTTTCCTTCTAAAAATGAATTGAAATTAATGAATAAATCGATTTTATTTGAGTAGCAAAATATGACATAATTTTTGAATAAATTTACAACTTTAACCATAAAAATTTATGTTTTACATGTCTTGGATTTTCGATACTTAATTTGACTTAAGATTTTGAATAGAAGCTTTATAAACAGGGAACCCGAAAGTACGTTTTAGGAAAACTGTTAGAAGCGTATAAAATATGCGTATAAATTAGCGTATAAAATATGTAAGGGTGTGAACTTTTTGCCAGTTGTGACAGCATTAGCAAAAGAAATCTTAATGTAACTTTTAATAATATAGTTTGTCACGTATATGGTTTAATAAGATTTGATCATGTTTCTTTGTACGTAAACAAACGTTATGGAATGTGTCTTGATGACTACTTGAAGGTAAGCATATTAATCCTAATGCATAAAATAATATACACGTGTCAACCCGAACATCTTTATGCGCGATTGAACTTTTCAACACTAAATAGAGGCAAACGATTACTTTGTTTTAGATACAGCACCCAGATATCTAAATACCAATTCTTTATTCATGCTATAAGTCTCTGGAACAATATTCCCTACAGCTCCCAAGTAATTAGTAACGCACATAAATTCAGGAGAAATATTATCTGTCAATTTTTAAGTTAATTTTACATAACTATAAGATTAATTTTATTTTGATAATTATCTTTTTATTGTTTTGCTTTTTGAGTTTATAGCATAGTCCTTGAGAACCACTTAATAACCATAACCAATTGTTATTAAATGTATTTTTTTGTATGTACTTGTACTGAGTTCCATACTGTAAGATGAGACTTAGAGTCTTTTGTATGGGACATCAAAAATAAATAAATAAATAAAAAATATGCTGTAAAAATGTGAAAATATGCTCTAAAAATTTAAAAAATATGATATTAAAAAAGCAAGAAACAAAAATGGCTTGTTTTCAAATAATATATGTGTGTACATACTTTTTATTCAACAAATCAATTACATTTGCATTTAAAAAAATATAAAAAAATAAGAACGTAAAAATTACGTTAAATAAAATATATACATGTGTTGTTCAAGGTAGACTGGTTGTCGGAGTTGTATGTCAACTGATTTTACAATTAGTTTTGAAATGTTGTTTGTAATTACTTGTGTAACACACATAACTTTTTGCGTATGTTTTTCAAATTCCGTATGTCAAATTTCAGACAGATTGATCATACTTAAAATTTCATGTATAAAAAATTAATAAAACTTGTGAAAGTATAGTTTGCCGGATTTTGCTTTTAAAAAAAATTAACGGGTTTCGAATAATTCGATAAGACGGCTTTTTTTTCACCGCAAAACTGTTTAATTTTTTTTAATAACAAATTTTCATTTTATCCATTTTTATTTTTCAACAGATGTACTGTCAGGCCCACAAAAGAACGATATCGTTCGACATCGTGGGCCAGGCAGTTGGTGTGATAATATGAAAAACGTCATTGACAAAACAAGTAGAGGAAGAAGCTTCACTTGCGTATTCCTTCTTCATCGAATGCTGGTTTAAATGTTAATGATGTTTGAACAAAATCTGCTGAGGTGTGTTGCGGCAAACGAAATAAGTACATATTCCACAACAAGTTAATTTGTTTGTCTTTTATAATTATAAAAAATTATTTTCAATATCTGATGAGTTCTCAAGCGTTTAAAAAAGCTATTTGTGTATTTAATTGTTTTCGATGTAATCATATACTCCGATAACCGGATAACCAGCATATCGTCAACAACCTAAAAAGCTTACTGCCTTATTTGTAAAAATATTTTGGGCTTATAACAGGTTTACCAAACAATTTTAGAATGGCAATTCGCTTTATAAACCTTTTATAAATCAAAAATAGTTCACAAAAAATAGGAAAAGACGTTTAATTTTAAAATAAATATATTTGCCTATTATAAAATAAACTTTATGCATTGAATATGTTTTTTCAACGTTACTGATGTAAAGCGGCACATTTAAAAAACAACGCTTCCTTAACATTATAAAACGGCGTTGGTAATCAAAAGTAAACTGGAAATGAAATGTAGATAACGAATATGTAGGAAAACGTTATAACTGACAGATGTAAAAGATTAAAAACCAATTTCTGTTGATCAGAATTTCAAACAGATTTTTTGATTTCGTTGGGGAAGAAAATTAAAATATGTTTTAAAAGGGTTGAATAAGCTCTATAAATTCATAAGATGGTGCATGTATGCTCTTAAAACGGAAACATGCAAAAAAAGTTGTGTAAATGGTGAAATATGCAAAAATATGCAGTAATAAATCGATACCAAAATTCATAAAAATTTCTGAAAAGGATAATTGTTTTATATCCGCTTCCATAGGTTGCACAAGAAAAAACATGCAATTGCATATTTGCGGTGTCCCTGTTTACCAAATTATTCAGTTGAACATGTGTGAGATTTTGCGTTATTGTTTGGTTATGTTGGTGTACATATTAATATTGTCATTGTTGGCTTTGTTTCAATCATAAATAAGTTTCTTCGACTGCTTTGTATGAAATAAATTTGCTTGAAATCCAATTAAAATCTATATCTGCTTTTATACTTTTAATATTCTTGTGATGTAAGACATTTAAACATACATACATATCAACTCCAATCATAAAAGGATAAAATTTATAGTTATGAGGAAAAAATATAAGAATTTATAACAAATTTATGCACATCCTTATACAATATATTTTTGGAGGCGACATACATTTTATGTATATAAATGTGTGCATATGACCATGTGCAAGTGTGTTCAAGTACTAAAATGTTGTTCTTATCTGGGTGTTTGTGTGTGCTTAATATAAATATATAACCAGGCTAACAATTTGTCGTAATAAATTTTATGACACTTTCGTTGAAAGTTCTTCCAATAACCCAACAAATATTTGCGGTTTACATTAAGTTCCTAGATTTCAGTTTTATTCCTTAAATGTGTTACTTATATGAAAAGAAAATATTGAAAAATGTTTGAAATTTTAAACTATTGCATAGCTTTTATCGCGGGCTTTGAGCGCGGCGACCGAATCAAGAAATTCCGTAACGAAAAAACCTAACACTAAATTTGTTTCTTAAGTCTTTTGTTTTTTTTTTCAATCATGTGAGCGTGCATGAATGTAAGTATAAAACAATTGAGCGTGAATGAAAGTGAGTGAGCGCTCACTCACAATTCGTAATCTGAATTCGTAGGTTTTTAAACGATATTAACTTCTCATTTATTCAATAAAAGAAAAAAATTTTTTTTCTTATCGGTCACCACGCTCAAAAAGTGTAACTCGAATTCATATCAAATAAAAAACTTGAATTAAAAACTTTAAAAAAATACTGCATAAATAAAAAATAAATAAATAATTATAATTGCATAAGTTGATAAAAAATGCTATGCCACGCGTATTTTTTTTAATCTATTCTTTAGGGTTGGAGTAGCAAACGCCAAACAGTTTGACCATCGCCTGCCTACACAAGGTAAATTTATACAGAAACAAATAAAAAAATTATTTTCAGAGAGCAATTATTAAATGCTTTCGGTCAAATGATTTGGCTGGTTTTAAAAACTCTCTGTAGACCCGCCGTTAGTAATCAAATTTGTTTGAGTTCAAAAATTCTTTTTCAGATTTTAAAATAAAAATAATGTTAGATAATTATTTATCAAACTCAGGAAATGTATTTTTTAGCTGAATTCGTGTTTTTACTACAACGAAATTTTTTTACATTATGGTAATAGACAATATCATTTTTCTCTGTGTATATTCTGTCATAAGGCAGATTATAAGATCACTTACAAAAAGAGAAAGACGGACTTTATGCTCCAACCTTCAAGTGCCTCTTACCCCAAATTAAATTATTTGTTGTGTTTCTTATGTTAGTTTGAGAGTAAAATAAACTCTACTAAAGAGAGTAATTAGGAATAATAATTTCTTTTTTTTAATAAAAATTTAACTTTAATTCAATAGGAAAATTATTTATTAATATCAGTCGATCCCCAAACGGCCTTTCTTATGTCATGTTTAATCTCGTGGTCGATATTACACATTTTGGCGACCACTGGCTTTGAGCATGTGAAATACAATTTTACACTTATTGATGAATCCATACTAAGAAATACGAAAATGTAGGAATATATTAATTATTTTAAGAATATCTAAACACAATTTTATAAACCCAAAAGAAAATGGAAGGGAGATAAAATTGTAGATGATATGTGAAAGTAAATTAGAGGTTTATTATGGTCAAACAAAATTCTTATTTGATTTTCAAAATTTTATAATATGGATCAGATCAGCACAAGCAAAAAATAACAAGATGCTTGTTTTTTTATTTAATATTCCTAATAAATATATTTAAAAGTTTATGTTGCGTTTAGGTATTGAGTATACAATAATATGTGAATGTACTTATACATATTGGTTAACAAATCATTTAATTTTATTTAATAGAATATGTGTAGAATACTCATTTGTTTGTGAAAATTATTCAGCTCATTAAATTTCAATTTCCAGTTGAATGAATAAATATCCTTCTTCATTGTTGTTTCTTTGTTTTACAAAGAACTTTCTTACATAAATTTTTTTGTTTATGGGTTAAGTAACAACAACAAAAGCAATATGAACATTCTTTTAAAATAATATGTTTTACACACAAATGTTTTTGCATAAAGATATAATTATTATTAAAATTTAAATGTTGAATTTCGAAAGAAAAGATTCTCAATTTTGTAATTAAAATAAAAATATTCAATTCATAAATATTTTGTTTTCACAAAAAAAAATTCAGTAAATAAGTGAGACCGTTTTTTAATTGAAGGAATGAAATAAGTTTTGTGATGAAAGCAAATGAAAATATGTATATAGAAAACATTTCAGAAAATATTCAGTAAATAGCTTTTTAAAAATTCTCACTGAAAAGATTTTCAAAAATTGTTACAACAAAATTTTTCGAAAAAAAAATATTTTTTTGGAATACATATTTACAACAACATAACTATTTTTTAATAACAGTTTCGCACATCCTCGTTTCCTCAGGTTTATTTACAAATACGTTCTAATTTATAAGATGCTTTAACAATTCCATATTATTAAAAATATTTAATAACTTTTAAGTAGTTTTTCATAAAAGTTCTAAGATATTTATTTTGATTCTTATAATTTTAATTTACATATTTAAACGTGTTGTAACCCACTTCCTAAAAGTTGCTAAGATATAATTGAAGAATTTTGTTTTACAATTTCCTTCCGGATTTTGTTTTTTTTTTTGCTTAATAAATGATATAAAAATTGTTAACACCAGCTTCTTTTGTTTACTTACTTTTACTTGTTTGTAGTAGAATTAAATTTAATTTAGACACTTTAGCCAACTTAATGTAAGAATTACGGAAGAGTGGATCCTTTAAGTGATAAACAGTCCTTAGACACAAAGCAAGCAGATTTAGGAAAGGCAAAAAAAAGAAAAACCTACACAATCAGCCCCTACATATAAAATCATACATAAATATCCTAATGACTTCTATAGCACACTTACTTATGTCGAAGTTAGCTGAACTTTTTATTGTAACTCGTTTAAAGTTGAGTTAAACCAACCGCAATCGTATGTGTTAAGGAAACCCCGTAATCTAAGTGTTTGTTGAAGGCTTCTTTTGCAAAAGCCCTAAATGGCATATTTTAATGCAAATATTCTTATATAGATAAAAGCTATGGTTTAGACAAAAAACTTAACTTAAAGTTGTTTCTCAAGTCGACTGATAAAAAAATATTAGAGAAATATTTATTTTAAGTTGAGTCCTTTTTAACCGGAATCCAACTGCTGGGTGATAGAAATTTATGCATTTTTCAAGTATGTACAAGTTGAGAATAATTTTCTTGAAAAAATGAAATAGAAATGCATGAAAATAATATAGTGGTAGCAAGAATAAAAGAATACTACAGGTGCAAAGGGTAGAAAGAAAGGAACTGTGTTATGCTTCCATTGCAAAGGTGTGAATCGATAAGTTTGTTCTCTTTTGTATTCATCCAGTAACGGAATTCCTTTTAGTGTTTTAACAAGAAGTACATACACATGTATGGATATCTTTGAAGAGGTGAAAGAGATGCAGAGTAGAAAGCTCAAGGACATTGTTTATATATCCTACATGTGTGTTTTGTTATGATTAGATACGAATAAATGGGTGAATACTTACCTGTATGCATGAGTGTGGCATGTTAATGCAAATGCTTTCAAGTGTATTGTATTCCCTTAAAGGAAAGACAAAGTTACATTGTCAGGATGTTAGAAATGCATTTAAATGGAAAAAGAAAAATAGAAAAAGAATTCTATTGTTGTTAAGTTGATATTCAAAAATTCTATTTTTTAACAGTTCTCAATTCAGTTCGTCGAAAATTGAGAATAATTTATCGATTGAGTTTATAGTGAGTGTAAAAATAAAAGTTAAAGGGCAATATTTTTCAGACCATTGAGCAACAAAATTGAAAAGCTAAAAACTGAATTTCAAATACTTTTTAACTAGACCAACTCTCTTTTTGTCAGATTTGAACTTAAGTTTTTAATAACAACTAAAAACTAAATATTTTAAATACTTATTGTTGTTTAGGATTTTATTTTGTTACAAGCATTTTAAATACGTATTCTTGAACATCTGATATAATATTTTTTATTATGACAATATCGAAGAAACTAAAAATACTTTTTGAAAAGTTTTTAAGTTTGTTGAAACAAAAAACAAGAAATTCCTAGTGTTTCAACTTGGTAACAGCTTGTGTTTCATAAAATTTTTAACCCTTTATATCTCGATAAAAGTAAATAATTGCAGCAAAGTCTGAGCAATGTCATCAATAGATAAATATACTCCATTTTTATGACCATTACTATATTTAATTAAAAATTTTAAATTGCGTTTGCTGGTGTTTTGCAAAAAAAAAAAAAAAACATGCCCACGGTATTACCTCAGAGGAGGTTAATTAAATAAAGATGGTTTTGGTTTTACCTCGCATAATCTCTATAAATAATTGAATTCATTTGATTTTTTTTGAATAATTTTATTTGCAAATTATTTCATTCCTTGGGAGCTTTTTCACTTCAAATTTTTATTAACCCTGAAAATGGGAAATTATTGAATTTTGAATGTTAGTTGTTATTTAATTTTTGCGCTTCGGCCTTTTTTCGTATTTCGTGGGAATTATTTCCTTAGTATTCGCTTCATTTGCCATAAGTTTTTTGCGATTTCGAGGATGATATCACGTGATAACAAAACATTTATTCCTATTTCTTAGATAAAATTTTGTACTGCTAAGATTTAGGGAATCCAACTTAAAATAAAATCCAAAATATTTATTAGCTTATTAATTTTAAATAAAATTCAGAATTATAAATACACATCTCGTTGCAGATCTAAATTGTACTTTCCGAGAGCAAGGCAGGATAAAGGAAGCCCAAGTCCTGGTGTAATATATGGCAAAATATTCATTGAAATATATCAGTTTACTTAAATTTACTTAAATTGCGTGAAAGCAGCATAAAAGACAGGTAAGGGTCAAAAAAATATTATCAAAAGAATATTATCTACGTAAATAAAGTTTTGAAGCGTATGCATCCTGATACATCGTGGTATAACCTCAAAGGCCATTAAAAACACGAACAGTTTTGTTAATGCTATTTTTAAACATATCGCCGCTGTACTTATCATTTGATTCACTATAATAAGCGTTCAACAACCACCGGTCTTGAAAGTAAAATCGCCGTCAGTCTATTGTTGCGCGGTGACTTGTCACTGAAAGTACTAAAACAGTAACTAAAAAAGCTAAAAGGAAATTACCAGTTCACCGTAAAATGTTTACGCGTTACTAATTTTTATTCTTCGTGATCTTAAAAGGCCCTTTTCAGCGCCATCAATTTTTTTAAAAAGAGATTGAATATTTTTTTACTAAAATACCTAAAACTAAACAATCTAACTGTTCTGTTATATATGACTTTTAATGTTCAGATCTCGAAGAGTTAATTTTTTATCAACTTGTTTTAATTACAATTCAATATTTAATTTTAGCATAAAATTAAGCAAATTTTACGTGTTTTGGCGACTGCTGTAGTTAAACTCTTCCTTCAATCTATCATTCAAATATATCAGGCCGTTTATGAGTTATACGACTTCAAATTATTTCGTACAAGAACTCTTTTACAATTTGTAGTAGCTGAAGTTACAATTTATCATCCGGTAAAAGTTTCATGAAAATGCGTTGATCGGTTCCTGAGATAAACAAGGTAGAAGTTTACTCAAAACGTTCTATCAGTAAGTCATTTCGTTTAAAAAAGTATTTGAATATTTGATCAATAACTCCGGAGTTGATTGAGATAAAATAATATAACTTTCATGTGTGGTAGAACACGACTTTATGATTCATATAAAACCAGTTTGAACGTTCTAGGTCTATTTCTAAGGGAAATATAAAGTTCTAAGCTATTAATAGCTGATTTTGGCCAGCAAGGCGGGGCAGTAGGCGGACCAAAGGTATGCCATCATGTAGCCCAAGTTCCAATCTATCATATGGCGAAAGATCTATTCAAATATCTCTAGCCGTTTACGAGTTATAGCACTTTAAAGAAAATACTTTTCAAAAATCCACCTACTACAAAGTTCTGTTGGCCTGGTGTTTCACAAAAAAAAGGGCATTTGTTTAGTTTAATATCTCTGCTGTTTCAAAAGCGATTTGCATAAGATTTGGTGACCTGATAGAGAAAACGACAAAGAATAATTTACAAATAAAATTTTTTTGCCACGCCCAATAAAAAATGGAAAAATGGGCATACATTGGAAATATTTAATTTAAATATATTCGGTTTATTATTTTAACGGGAAAAACAAATGTATGCTGTAGCTGAAGTTGTAATCTATCATCCGGTAAAAGTTTCATGAAAATGCGTTGATCGGTTCCTGAGATAAACAAGGTAGAAGTTTACTCAAAACGTTCTATCAGTAAGTCATTTCGTTTAAAAAAGTATTTGAATATTTGATCAATAACTCCGGAGTTGATTGAGATAAAATAATATAACTTTCATGTGTGGTAGAACACGACTTTATGATTCATATAAAACCAGTTTGAACGTTCTAGGTCTATTCCTAAGGGAAATATAAAGTTCTAAGCTATTAATAACTGATTTTGGCCAGCAAGGCGGGGCAGTAGGCGGACCAAAGGTATGCCATCATGTAGCCCAAGTTCCAATCTATCATATGGCGAAAGATTCATTCAAATATCTCTAGCCGTTTACGAGTTATAGCACTTTAAAGAAAATACTTTTCAAAAATCCACCTACTACAAAGTTCTGTTGGCCTGGTGTTTCACAAAAAAAAGGGCATTTGTTTAGTTTAATATCTCTGCTGTTTCAAAAGCGATTTGCATAAGATTTGGTGACCTGATAGAGAAAACGACAAAGAATAATTTACAATGAAAATTTTTTTGCCACGCCCAATAAAAAATGGAAAAATGGGTATACATTGGAAATATTTAATTTAAATATATTCGGTTTATTATTTTAACGGGAAAAACAAATGTATGCTGTAGCTGAAGTTGTAATCTATCATCCGGTAAAAGTTTCATGAAAATGCGTTGATCGGTTCCTGAGATAAACAAGGTAGAAGTTTACTCAAAACGTTCTATCAGTAAGTCATTTCGTTTAAAAAAGTATTTGAATATTTGATCAATAACTCCGGAGTTGATTGAGATAAAATAATATAACTTTCATGTGTGGTAGAACACGACTTTATGATTCATATAAAAGCAGTTTGAACGTTCTAGGTCTATTTCTAAGGGAAATATAAAGTTCTAAGCTATTAATAGCTGATTTTGGCCAGCAAGGCGGGGCAGTAGGCGGACCAAAGGTATGCCATCATGTAGCCCAAGTTCCAATCTATCATATGGCGAAAGATTCATTCAAATATCTCTAGCCGTTTACGAGTTATAGCACTTTAAAGAAAATACTTTTCAAAAATCCACCTACTACAAAGTTCTGTTGGCCTGGTGTTTCACAAAAAAAAGGGCATTTGTTTAGTTTAATATCTCTGCTGTTTCAAAAGCGATTTGCATAAGATTTGGTGACCTGATAGAGAAAACGACAAAGAATAATTTACAATGAAAATTTTTTTGCCACGCCCAATAAAAAATGGAAAAATGGGCATACATTGGAAATATTTAATTTAAATATATTCGGTTTATTATTTTAACGGGAAAAACAAATGTATGCTGTAGCTGAAGTTGTAATCTATCATCCGGTAAAAGTTTCATGAAAATGCGTTGATCGGTTCCTGAGATAAACAAGGTAGAAGTTTACTCAAAACGTTCTATCAGTAAGTCATTTCGTTTAAAAAAGTATTTGAATATTTGATCAATAACTCCGGAGTTGATTGAGATAAAATAATATAACTTTCATGTGTGGTAGAACACGACTTTATGATTCATATAAAACCAGTTTGAACGTTCTAGGTCTATTCCTAAGGGAAATATAAAGTTCTAAGCTATTAATAGCTGATTTTGGCCAGCAAGGCGGGGCAGTAGGCGGACCAAAGGTATGCCATCATGTAGCCCAAGTTCCAATCTATCATATGGCGAAAGATTCATTCAAATATCTCTAGCCGTTTACGAGTTATAGCACTTTAAAGAAAATACTTTTCAAAAATCCACCTACTACAAAGTTCTGTTGGCCTGGTGTTTCACAAAAAAAAGGGCATTTGTTTAGTTTAATATCTCTGCTGTTTCAAAATCGATTTGCATAAGATTTGGTGACCTGATAGAGAAAACGACAAAGAATAATTTACAATGAAAATTTTTTTGCCACGTCCAATAAAAAATGGAAAAATGGGCATACATTGGAAATATTTAATTTAAATATATTCGGTTTATTATTTTAACGGGAAAAACAAATGTATGCTGTAGCTGAAGTTGTAATCTATCATCCGGTAAAAGTTTCATGAAAATGCGTTGATCGGTTCCTGAGATAAACAAGGTAGAAGTTTACTCAAAACGTTCTATCAGTAAGTCATTTCGTTTAAAAAAGTATTTGAATATTTGATCAATAACTCCGGAGTTGATTGAGATAAAATAATATAACTTTCATGTGTGGTAGAACACGACTTTATGATTCATATAAAAGCAGTTTGAACGTTCTAGGTCTATTTCTAAGGGAAATATAAAGTTCTAAGCTATTAATAGCTGATTTTGGCCAGCAAGGCGGGGCAGTAGGCGGACCAAAGGTATGCCATCATGTAGCCCAAGTTCCAATCTATCATATGGCGAAAGATTCATTCAAATATCTCTAGCCGTTTACGAGTTATAGCACTTTAAAGAAAATACTTTTCAAAAATCCACCTACTACAAAGTTCTGTTGGCCTGGTGTTTCACAAAAAAAAGGGCATTTGTTTAGTTTAATATCTCTGCTGTTTCAAAATCGATTTGCATAAGATTTGGTGACCTGATAGAGAAAACGACAAAGAATAATTTACAATGAAAATTTTTTTGCCACGTCCAATAAAAAATGGAAAAATGGGCATACATTGGAAATATTTAATTTAAATATATTCGGTTTATTATTTTAACGGGAAAAACAAATGTATGCTGTAGCTGAAGTTGTAATCTATCATCCGGTAAAAGTTTCATGAAAATGCGTTGATCGGTTCCTGAGATAAACAAGGTAGAAGTTTACTCAAAACGTTCTATCAGTAAGTCATTTCGTTTAAAAAAGTATTTGAATATTTGATCAATAACTCCGGAGTTGATTGAGATAAAATAATATAACTTTCATGTGTGGTAGAACACGACTTTATGATTCATATAAAAGCAGTTTGAACGTTCTAGGTCTATTTCTAAGGGAAATATAAAGTTCTAAGCTATTAATAGCTGATTTTGGCCAGCAAGGCGGGGCAGTAGGCGGACCAAAGGTATGCCATCATGTAGCCCAAGTTCCAATCTATCATATGGCGAAAGATTCATTCAAATATCTCTAGCCGTTTACGAGTTATAGCACTTTAAAGAAAATACTTTTCAAAAATCCACCTACTACAAAGTTCTGTTGGCCTGGTGTTTCACAAAAAAAAGGGCATTTGTTTAGTTTAATATCTCTGCTGTTTCAAAATCGATTTGCATAAGATTTGGTGACCTGATAGAGAAAACGACAAAGAATAATTTACAAATAAAATTTTTTTGCCACGCCCAATAAAAAATGGAAAAATGGGCATACATTGGAAATATTTAATTTAAATATATTCGGTTTATTATTTTAACGGGAAAAACAAATGTATGCTGTAGCTGAAGTTGTAATCTATCATCCGGTAAAAGTTTCATGAAAATGCGTTGATCGGTTCCTGAGATAAACAAGGTAGAAGTTTACTCAAAACGTTCTATCAGTAAGTCATTTCGTTTAAAAAAGTATTTGAATATTTGATCAATAACTCCGGAGTTGATTGAGATAAAATAATATAACTTTCATGTGTGGTAGAACACGACTTTATGATTCATATAAAACCAGTTTGAACGTTCTAGGTCTATTCCTAAGGGAAATATAAAGTTCTAAGCTATTAATAGCTGATTTTGGCCAGCAAGGCGGGGCAGTAGGCGGACCAAAGGTATGCCATCATGTAGCCCAAGTTCCAATCTATCATATGGCGAAAGATTCATTCAAATATCTCTAGCCGTTTACGAGTTATAGCACTTTAAAGAAAATACTTTTCAAAAATCCACCTACTACAAAGTTCTGTTGGCCTGGTGTTTCACAAAAAAAAGGGCATTTGTTTAGTTTAATATCTCTGCTGTTTCAAAAGCGATTTGCATAAGATTTGGTGACCTGATAGAGAAAACGACAAAGAATAATTTACAATGAAAATTTTTTTGCCACGCCCAATAAAAAATGGAAAAATGGGCATACATTGGAAATATTTAATTTAAATATATTCGGTTTATTATTTTAACGGGAAAAACAAATGTATGCTGTAGCTGAAGTTGTAATCTGTCATCCGGTAAAAGTTTAATGAAAATGCGTTGATCGGTTCCTGAGATAAACAAGGTAGAAGTTTACTCAAAACGTTCTATCAGTAAGTCATTTCGTTTAAAAAAGTATTTGAATATTTGATCAATAACTCCGGAGTTGATTGAGATAAAATAATATAACTTTCATGTGTGGTAGAACACGACTTTATGATTCATATAAAACCAGTTTGAACGTTCTAGGTCTATTCCTAAGGGAAATATAAAGTTCTAAGCTATTAATAGCTGATTTTGGCCAGCAAGGCGGGGCAGTAGGCGGACCAAAGGTATGCCATCATGTAGCCCAAGTTCCAATCTATCATATGGCGAAAGATTCATTCAAATATCTCTAGCCGTTTACGAGTTATAGCACTTTAAAGAAAATACTTTTCAAAAATCCACCTACTACAAAGTTCTGTTGGCCTGGTGTTTCACAAAAAAAAGGGCATTTGTTTAGTTTAATATCTCTGCTGTTTCAAAATCGATTTGCATAAGATTTGGTGACCTGATAGAGAAAACGACAAAGAATAATTTACAATGAAAATTTTTTTGCCACGCCCAATAAAAAATGGAAAAATGGGCATACATTGGAAATATTTAATTTAAATATATTCGGTTTATTATTTTAACGGGAAAAACAAATGTATGCTGTAGCTGAAGTTGTAATCTATCATCCGGTAAAAGTTTCATGAAAATGCGTTGATCGGTTCCTGAGATAAACAAGGTAGAAGTTTACTCAAAACGTTCTATCAGTAAGTCATTTCGTTTAAAAAAGTATTTGAATATTTGATCAATAACTCCGGAGTTGATTGAGATAAAATAATATAACTTTCATGTGTGGTAGAACACGACTTTATGATTCATATAAAACCAGTTTGAACGTTCTAGGTCTATTCCTAAGGGAAATATAAAGTTCTAAGCTATTAATAGCTGATTTTGGCCAGCAAGGCGGGGCAGTAGGCGGACCAAAGGTATGCCATCATGTAGCCCAAGTTCCAATCTATCATATGGCGAAAGATTCATTCAAATATCTCTAGCCGTTTACGAGTTATAGCACTTTAAAGAAAATACTTTTCAAAAATCCACCTACTACAAAGTTCTGTTGGCCTGGTGTTTCACAAAAAAAAGGGCATTTGTTTAGTTTAATATCTCTGCTGTTTCAAAATCGATTTGCATAAGATTTGGTGACCTGATAGAGAAAACGACAAAGAATAATTTACAATGAAAATTTTTTTGCCACGCCCAATAAAAAATGGAAAAATGGGCATACATTGGAAATATTTAATTTAAATATATTCGGTTTATTATTTTAACGGGAAAAACAAATGTATGCTGTAGCTGAAGTTGTAATCTATCATCCGGTAAAAGTTTCATGAAAATGCGTTGATCGGTTCCTGAGATAAACAAGGTAGAAGTTTACTCAAAACGTTCTATCAGTAAGTCATTTCGTTTAAAAAAGTATTTGAATATTTGATCAATAACTCCGGAGTTGATTGAGATAAAATAATATAACTTTCATGTGTGGTAGAACACGACTTTATGATTCATATAAAACCAGTTTGAACGTTCTAGGTCTATTCCTAAGGGAAATATAAAGTTCTAAGCTATTAATAGCTGATTTTGGCCAGCAAGGCGGGGCAGTAGGCGGACCAAAGGTATGCCATCATGTAGCCCAAGTTCCAATCTATCATATGGCGAAAGATTCATTCAAATATCTCTAGCCGTTTACGAGTTATAGCACTTTAAAGAAAATACTTTTCAAAAATCCACCTACTACAAAGTTCTGTTGGCCTGGTGTTTCACAAAAAAAAGGGCATTTGTTTAGTTTAATATCTCTGCTGTTTCAAAATCGATTTGCATAAGATTTGGTGACCTGATAGAGAAAACGACAAAGAATAATTTACAATGAAAATTTTTTTGCCACGCCCAATAAAAAATGGAAAAATGGGCATACATTGGAAATATTTAATTTAAATATATTCGGTTTATTATTTTAACGGGAAAAACAAATGTATGCTGTAGCTGAAGTTGTAATCTATCATCCGGTAAAAGTTTCATGAAAATGCGTTGATCGGTTCCTGAGATAAACAAGGTAGAAGTTTACTCAAAACGTTCTATCAGTAAGTCATTTCGTTTAAAAAAGTATTTGAATATTTGATCAATAACTCCGGAGTTGATTGAGATAAAATAATATAACTTTCATGTGTGGTAGAACACGACTTTATGATTCATATAAAACCAGTTTGAACGTTCTAGGTCTATTCCTAAGGGAAATATAAAGTTCTAAGCTATTAATAGCTGATTTTGGCCAGCAAGGCGGGGCAGTAGGCGGACCAAAGGTATGCCATCATGTAGCCCAAGTTCCAATCTATCATATGGCGAAAGATTCATTCAAATATCTCTAGCCGTTTACGAGTTATAGCACTTTAAAGAAAATACTTTTCAAAAATCCACCTACTACAAAGTTCTGTTGGCCTGGTGTTTCACAAAAAAAAGGGCATTTGTTTAGTTTAATATCTCTGCTGTTTCAAAAGCGATTTGCATAAGATTTGGTGACCTGATAGAGAAAACGACAAAGAATAATTTACAATGAAAATTTTTTTGCCACGCCCAATAAAAAATGGAAAAATGGGTATACATTGGAAATATTTAATTTAAATATATTCGGTTTATTATTTTAACGGGAAAAACAAATGTATGCTGTAGCTGAAGTTGTAATCTATCATCCGGTAAAAGTTTCATGAAAATGCGTTGATCGGTTCCTGAGATAAACAAGGTAGAAGTTTACTCAAAACGTTCTATCAGTAAGTCATTTCGTTTAAAAAAGTATTTGAATATTTGATCAATAACTCCGGAGTTGATTGAGATAAAATAATATAACTTTCATGTGTGGTAGAACACGACTTTATGATTCATATAAAACCAGTTTGAACGTTCTAGGTCTATTCCTAAGGGAAATATAAAGTTCTAAGCTATTAATAGCTGATTTTGGCCAGCAAGGCGGGGCAGTAGGCGGACCAAAGGTATGCCATCATGTAGCCCAAGTTCCAATCTATCATATGGCGAAAGATTCATTCAAATATCTCTAGCCGTTTACGAGTTATAGCACTTTAAAGAAAATACTTTTCAAAAATCCACCTACTACAAAGTTCTGTTGGCCTGGTGTTTCACAAAAAAAAGGGCATTTGTTTAGTTTAATATCTCTGCTGTTTCAAAAGCGATTTGCATAAGATTTGGTGACCTGATAGAGAAAACGACAAAGAATAATTTACAAATAAAATTTTTTTGCCACGCCCAATAAAAAATGGAAAAATGGGCATACATTGGAAATATTTAATTTAAATATATTCGGTTTATTATTTTAACGGGAAAAACAAATGTATGCTGTAGCTGAAGTTGTAATCTATCATCCGGTAAAAGTTTCATGAAAATGCGTTGATCGGTTCCTGAGATAAACAAGGTAGAAGTTTACTCAAAACGTTCTATCAGTAAGTCATTTCGTTTAAAAAAGTATTTGAATATTTGATCAATAACTCCGGAGTTGATTGAGATAAAATAATATAACTTTCATGTGTGGTAGAACACGACTTTATGATTCATATAAAACCAGTTTGAACGTTCTAGGTCTATTTCTAAGGGAAATATAAAGTTCTAAGCTATTAATAGCTGATTTTGGCCAGCAAGGCGGGGCAGTAGGCGGACCAAAGGTATGCCATCATGTAGCCCAAGTTCCAATCTATCATATGGCGAAAGATCCATTCAAATATCTCTAGCCGTTTACGAGTTATAGCACTTTAAAGAAAATACTTTTCAAAAATCCACCTACTACAAAGTTCTGTTGGCCTGGTGTTTCACAAAAAAAGGGCATTTGTTTAGTTTAATATCTCTGCTGTTTCAAAAGCGATTTGCATAAGATTTGGTGACCTGATAGAGAAAACGACAAAGAATAATTTACAATGAAAATTTTTTTGCCACGCCCAATAAAAAATGGAAAAATGGGCATACATTGGAAATATTTAATTTAAATATATTCGGTTTATTATTTTAACGGGAAAAACAAATGTATGCTGTAGCTGAAGTTGTAATCTATCATCCGGTAAAAGTTTCATGAAAATGCGTTGATCGGTTCCTGAGATAAACAAGGTAGAAGTTTACTCAAAACGTTCTATCAGTAAGTCATTTCGTTTAAAAAAGTATTTGAATATTTGATCAATAACTCCGGAGTTGATTGAGATAAAATAATATAACTTTCATGTGTGGTAGAACACGACTTTATGATTCATATAAAAGCAGTTTGAACGTTCTAGGTCTATTTCTAAGGGAAATATAAAGTTCTAAGCTATTAATAGCTGATTTTGGCCAGCAAGGCGGGGCAGTAGGCGGACCAAAGGTATGCCATCATGTAGCCCAAGTTCCAATCTATCATATGGCGAAAGATCCATTCAAATATCTCTAGCCGTTTACGAGTTATAGCACTTTAAAGAAAATACTTTTCAAAAATCCACCTACTACAAAGTTCTGTTGGCCTGGTGTTTCACAAAAAAAAGGGCATTTGTTTAGTTTAATATCTCTGCTGTTTCAAAAGCGATTTGCATAAATAAGATTTGGTGACCTGATAGAGAAAACGACAAAGAATAATTTACAATGAAAATTTTTTTGCCACGCCCAAAAAAAAATGGAAAAATGGGCATACATTGGAAATATTTAATTTAAATATATTCGGTTTATTATTTTAACGGGAAAAACAAATGTATGCTGTAGCTGAAGTTGTAATCTACCATCCGGTAAAAGTTTCATGAAAATGCGTTGATCGGTTCCTGAGATAAACAAGGTAGAAGTTTACTCAAAACGTTCTATCAGTAAGTCATTTCGTTTAAAAAAGTATTTGAATATTTGATCAATAACTCCGGAGTTGATTGAGATAAAATAATATAACTTTCATGTGTGGTAGAACACGACTTTATGATTCATATAAAACCAGTTTGAACGTTCTAGGTCTATTCCTAAGGGAAATATAAAGTTCTAAGCTATTAATAGCTGATTTTGGCCAGCAAGGCGGGGCAGTAGGCGGACCAAAGGTATGCCATCATGTAGCCCAAGTTCCAATCTATCATATGGCGAAAGATTCATTCAAATATCTCTAGCCGTTTACGAGTTATAGCACTTTAAAGAAAATACTTTTCAAAAATCCACCTACTACAAAGTTCTGTTGGCCTGGTGTTTCACAAAAAAAAGGGCATTTGTTTAGTTTAATATCTCTGCTGTTTCAAAAGCGATTTGCATAAGATTTGGTGACCTGAAAGAGAAAACGACAAAGAATAATTTACAATGAAAATTTTTTTGCCACGCCCAAAAAAAAATGGAAAAATGGGCATACATTGGAAATATTTAATTTAAATATATTCGGTTTATTATTTTAACGGGAAAAACAAATGTATGCTGTAGCTGAAGTTGTAATCTATCATCCGGTAAAAGTTTCATGAAAATGCGTTGATCGGTTCCTGAGATAAACAAGGTAGAAGTTTACTCAAAACGTTCTATCAGTAAGTCATTTCGTTTAAAAAAGTATTTGAATATTTGATCAATAACTCCGGAGTTGATTGAGATAAAATAATATAACTTTCATGTGTGGTAGAACACGACTTTATGATTCATATAAAACCAGTTTGAACGTTCTAGGTCTATTCCTAAGGGAAATATAAAGTTCTAAGCTATTAATAGCTGATTTTGGCCAGCAAGGCGGGGCAGTAGGCGGACCAAAGGTATGCCATCATGTAGCCCAAGTTCCAATCTATCATATGGCGAAAGATTCATTCAAATATCTCTAGCCGTTTACGAGTTATAGCACTTTAAAGAAAATACTTTTCAAAAATCCACCTACTACAAAGTTCTGTTGGCCTGGTGTTTCACAAAAAAAAGGGCATTTGTTTAGTTTAATATCTCTGCTGTTTCAAAAGCGATTTGCATAAGATTTGGTGACCTGAAAGAGAAAACGACAAAGAATAATTTACAATGAAAATTTTTTTGCCACGCCCAAAAAAAAATGGAAAAATGGGCATACATTGGAAATATTTAATTTAAATATATTCGGTTTATTATTTTAACGGGAAAAACAAATGTATGCTGTAGCTGAAGTTGTAATCTATCATCCGGTAAAAGTTTCATGAAAATGCGTTGATCGGTTCCTGAGATAAACAAGGTAGAAGTTTACTCAAAACGTTCTATCAGTAAGTCATTTCGTTTAAAAAAGTATTTGAATATTTGATCAATAACACCGGAGTTGATTGAGATAAAATAATATAACTTTCATGTGTGGTAGAACACGACTTTATGATTCATATAAAACCAGTTTGAACGTTCTAGGTCTATTCCTAAGGGAAATATAAAGTTCTAAGCTATTAATAGCTGATTTTGGCCAGCAAGGCGGGGCAGTAGGCGGACCAAAGGTATGCCATCATGTAGCCCAAGTTCCAATCTATCATATGGCGAAAGATTCATTCAAATATCTCTAGCCGTTTACGAGTTATAGCACTTTAAAGAAAATACTTTTCAAAAATCCACCTACTACAAAGTTCTGTTGGCCTGGTGTTTCACAAAAAAAAGGGCATTTGTTTAGTTTAAATCTCTGCTGTTTCAAAAGCGATTTGCATAAGATTTGGTGACCTGATAGAGAAAACGACAAAGAATAATTTACAATGAAAATTTTTTTGCCACGCCCAATAAAAAATGGAATAATGGGCATACATTGGAAATATTTAATTTAAATATATTCGGTTTATTATTTTAACGGGAAAAACAAATGTATGCTGTAGCTGAAGTTGTAATCTATCATCCGGTAAAAGTTTCATGAAAATGCGTTGATCGGTTCCTGAGATAAACAAGGTAGAAGTTTACTCAAAACGTTCTATCAGTAAGTCATTTCGTTTAAAAAAGTATTTGAATATTTGATCAATAACTCCGGAGTTGATTGAGATAAAATAATATAACTTTCATGTGTGGTAGAACA
The DNA here is from genome assembly GCA_956483585.1 of Gymnocheta viridis. Lineage (NCBI taxonomy): Eukaryota > Metazoa > Arthropoda > Insecta > Diptera > Tachinidae > Gymnocheta > Gymnocheta viridis. The sequence continues at coordinate 86,960,747 of OY101444.1, forward strand.
CGACTTTATGATTCATATAAAAGCAGTTTGAACGTTCTAGGTCTATTTCTAAGGGAAATATAAAGTTCTAAGCTATTAATAGCTGATTTTGGCCAGCAAGGCGGGGCAGTAGGCGGACCAAAGGTATGCCATCATGTAGCCCAAGTTCCAATCTATCATATGGCGAAAGATTCATTCAAATATCTCTAGCCGTTTACGAGTTATAGCACTTTAAAGAAAATACTTTTCAAAAATCCACCTACTACAAAGTTCTGTTGGCCTGGTGTTTCACAAAAAAAAAGGGCATTTGTTTAGTTTAATATCTCTGCTGTTTCAAAAGCGATTTGCATAAGATTTGGTGACCTGATAGAGAAAACGACAAAGAATAATTTACAATGAAAATTTTTTTGCCACGCCCAAAAAAAAATGGAAAAATGGGCATACATTGGAAATATTTAATTTAAATATATTCGGTTTATTATTTTAACGGGAAAAACAAATGTATGCTGTAGCTGAAGTTGTAATCTATCATCCGGTAAAAGTTTCATTAAAATGCGTTGATCGGTTCCTGAGATAAACAAGGTAGAAGTTTACTCAAAACGTTCTATCAGTAAGTCATTTCGTTTAAAAAAGTATTTGAATATTTGATCAATAACTCCGGAGTTGATTGAGATAAAATAATATAACTTTCATGTGTGGTAGAACACGACTTTATGATTCATATAAAACCAGTTTGAACGTTCTAGGTCTATTCCTAAGGGAAATATAAAGTTCTAAGCTATTAATAGCTGATTTTGGCCAGCAAGGCGGGGCAGTAGGCGGACCAAAGGTATGCCATCATGTAGCCCAAGTTCCAATCTATCATATGGCGAAAGATTCATTCAAATATCTCTAGCCGTTTACGAGTTATAGCACTTTAAAGAAAATACTTTTCAAAAATCCACCTACTACAAAGTTCTGTTGGCCTGGTGTTTCACAAAAAAAAAGGGCATTTGTTTAGTTTAATATCTCTGCTGTTTCAAAAGCGATTTGCATAAGATTTGGTGACCTGAAAGAGAAAACGACAAAGAATAATTTACAATGAAAATTTTTTTGCCACGCCCAAAAAAAAATGGAAAAATGGGCATACATTGGAAATATTTAATTTAAATATATTCGGTTTATTATTTTAACGGGAAAAACAAATGTATGCTGTAGCTGAAGTTGTAATCTATCATCCGGTATCATCCAAGTCGATTTTTAAGCGTTTAGCAAGCAGTTAATATAAAGTGAATGTATGTAGAATGTATTTCATTCACATTTCTAAAATATTTTTTTGGTGTTTGTAATTTAATCTCTTTTTAAAAATTTATCGTAGCCCTGAAAAGGGCTTTTTTATTGTGGGCAAACAATATTTTTTCGAATATCGAGAAGAGATTTAGTTTGAAGAAAATAAAAACAATTTACTTTTTAGTGGCGGTCTTTTTGACTGCTTGTTTTTTAGCAGGGACATCTGTTTTGGTTTCCGCTACAGCGGCGTTTTTTCTTTCAGTAGGTGGTGCCATTTCGCATTTTTTATCTTTGCTATATTAATTTTTTCAGCTGTTTTTGCCTTCCTCTGCCTTCTTCCTTTCAGCACAGCAGTCTTTTTTTGCGGCCGATAGTTTTTGAACTTCGCACACGTTTTTTTCTAACTCGCAGAAACAGCATTCGGTTCTTTTGAGTCGACAGTAGATAATTCGAAAGAGCCATTTATTTTCCACTAGTAACAGCGTTCTTTAAATATATCTTGATGAAAGGAGCCAGTTTTTGAGCATGTTCTTTATAAAAGTACTTGAAAAATAGTTATTAATAGCTGGTAGGAATGAAGCATCTTACTCTCAACGTTTTGGTGACAGCATCAATCATTTGGTTAATGTCGTCGTGGTCTTTGCAGCCTTCTAAGCTTTTCCATTTTTTTTAAAAACAATTTTTAAAAATCTGCCACTGAAATACTTAAATATCTCAAGCCGTTTATGAGTTGTAGCACTTTGAAGAAAGAAATATGTAAAAATCCATCCGCTCCTAAATTCTGTAGACTGATAAAATTTAAAAAATTTAATTTGTATGGTTTGGCTCATATCTTGGTGAGCTGATAGAGAAAATGGTTTTACCACGCCTATTAAGGAAGACCAAAAATGGGCGTAAGTTCGAAATAATTTATTTTAGTATGTTAGATTTATATTTCTACCGGATCAATCTGTGTTTGAGCTTGATGTTGTGTATCATTTAGTATAATATTGTGCGAAGTACTTCAGCAGACAGATGTGTCAGAACTTTACTTATTGGAGGTCAGGCCCATATTCTCTCATCTGAAATTATAAGTGAAAAAAAGAAGCAATTCATTACGCTATAACCGGAAAAGTTGTGTAAAATAATTGAAACTTTGCCCAGGGTTACTTCTGGATGTGGAGATTACAAAGAAAGTACTAACACAAATTTAGCTTATGTCGACTTAAGCACTTATGTACATGTTTTTACAAAAGATATATACGTGTACATATGTATATCTTAATTTAATAACTATGCTGATAGAATACCTGTCATAACATTAATGTAATTTGACATCAATAATATGACAATTGTCTTCGTTTTGTTTTAAATTTGATGACATTTTTCATATCATTGATGTCACAATTCTGATGTCATCAATACAAAAATGAAATTTTCTCTGATTATACAATTAGTTAGTTACTTTTTCAAATTTGTATTAATACATTTTGAACAAAACTTCTGGCACAAGTTTTTGAGATTTTGAGGAGAAAAAATATAAAAATTTTTTAAAACTTTTTGAAACTCTTTGAAATAAGATATCGAGACCTGTCCCGAATAATAAATTCAATAATTATATCATATTGTTTACTACAGATTAATAAATAAACAATAATTATTATATTTTTTATAATAAATTCTTAAATAAAAAAAATTATATTTTTACCCGCGCCATTTCATATATTTTATAAATTTATTTATAGAGTACATTTGTCATAAATAAATAATTAATATTTTTTACTATAAATTCTTCCTTGTATAATTGTACATTGTTATATATATATATTTTTTTATTTTCTTTGTTATAAATTATGAATTTTCGTTGCTGAAATCTAATGTGATCTAATGTGATATTAAAATATTCATTTAATTTTTGCTTAGACTAGTCTTTGTGTATTTCAGGAATCCAGCCAAAATTTAGAAGCAAAATATTTATTAGATGATTAATTTTAAATAGAATTCTGAATTGTAGATAAGGGTTTTAAGTATGTTCCATTACAGATCTGAATTGTACTCCCCAAGAACATTTTCAGATGTTGGATTAGCCCCATGCAGGTTTGTTTCCCAACCGGATTCCAAGCTCTGATGGTCGCTACACCATCACATCTGCGATCTTTGTTTAATTTTTCCAATTGTCACATTCGATAATAGTGAATATCAACAATTTAATCAGTTCCGATTAGTACGAAATTCCCATTTCTGATAATTGCTTATTCTATATGGGTACTTCCATGGTGTCGAACGTGACATTAGTTCGCATTGAAAATGTAAAGAAAAAGTTTAAACAATAAATATTTTTAGATTCCTGTTCACCTTAAGTTATAGCGGCTAGGAAGCTCTGTAATCTTTGTTAAATTTGATACCAGGCGCAATTCGAAGTCAGAGATAATGGCAAATATAATAGCGGTTCGAACGTGACAAAAATAGAAGTAGTTTTCGTGGCCATGTATAAAAAGGTGTAATTCAGCGAATCCTGACACAATATTTTAGTCAAACTTCTTTCAGAATTTTACGTAACAATAGTAATTTAAAATGTTTTTAGTTTGATTCAAAGTTCTTCTGTATTTATTCTAGGCCATTACTATTATTAGCCTTTCTTTCTTTATTTCTCAAAAGGTAGCTCCTTAACTTTCATGGGTCTTTCTTCATATCTTCCCTCTATTGTTTGAATTTTTCTTAAATTTTTTATGCGAACTTTTCACTCATGTAAATAATACGTGTAAACATACATATTAGTAAGAATTTATTTTTAACAAGTAAATTTGTGACCAACTTTGAAAGACAAAAATAATTAAAATGTTATTTCTTAGCAATTTACTTTTTGTTGTTTAATAATATATAAAAATCTTTGTTTAAATTAATATGTTGATACACCTCCTACTTGCAGTTGTGACGCAGTGATCATAAACGATCTTCTTCAAAGTTGAACGTGACATTACAAAATAGACTAAATCAGAATAAAAATTTATCATTAATCGGGATTAAATAAATCTTTTCGAACTCTTCCTTCGATTACAGGCCTTATAAGAGATAATTTGTGCAATATTTGTTATCTCTTTAAGAAGATAATACTCGTATTAAAGCAAACATGCAATAGAACATTAATTATCACAACTAAGAAATTTGCGTTTGTGCAATTTCGTAGTCTGCTTGTCCATCTTGGCGAACGAATTTATCTTTAAATTTAATTTAAAATTAGTAATATATAAAAATAATTCTTTTAATTTTTTGCACACGGTGGACCTTTTGACGGAAATTCCCGGTTAGACAAGGTAAACAAAGTTAGTGCGCTCACTAAACATCAGAAGCGCAGGCTCTAAGATTTAACAAAACGCCCAACAAATAAACAAATAATTAATTAAGCTTTCTAATTTGCACTATCCCTCCTCTCTCACTGCGACTTTCATGAAGATGGTAGACATTAATCGTCTGAGTGTTACTTCTCTTAAAAAAATTAAATTTTTAAATTTAATATATTTCGCAGTATGTAACTTAGGAACGTGGTAAAGTAAGTACTCGTATATAATGAAAATTACTAAACATAAATTTGTGTTTCTTTGGAGCACCTTAAAACTTCTTAATTATTTACATCTAGTCTAAGCTACATATTTAGTCTTATACAGGTTAACAAATATGTGAGACATTCATATTAATATTTTTTAGATTCTTATTTTCTTGGTTGAAATTAAATATTGACATATAATGTTGTTATTAAAATGTCAAAATATTTTGCAATTGATTTTTCATCTGTTACATAAACAAAAACACCATCATTAGCAGCAACGTTAAGTCTTCACACTTCAAAAAAGGATTAGAGTCATTTCATGAGACTTGTTATTTGTAATAATTAATTACATAAACGTTTGAGTTCAATGATTTGAAATGAAGAAAATTTTCTCTTAGTGCACTTAACAATGAGAAATGAAAAAGGTTGTGATGTTCTTTTGACAATAATAACAATATTAATACATATTCATTAGCCGTATTCCTAGAACTTTGGCTTAGACGGACAACTAACCCAACAAAATATAATTTTTTCTAATTTAAATTTGATTTATTTTTTAAGGTTTTTTTTGGAATTTTTACTGTAAAAATAAATCTTTTTTTGCACATAACAAGCATATTTGTATTTATTCTTTGGAATTTATAGAAAAACTAGGAAACAGTTGTATGTTCAGTTTTCTAGGAAAATAACATATTTTTTAAAGGTCTATAAAAGTCATCATAAATGTTGACAATACCCGGAATTTATTTTCTATTTTTTTAAGCATCAAAGAAACTACTTCAGTATTTTATGAGCTTTTTCTTGCCATTATAAAAGTAAATATATACTAATAAAATGAGTTATTGTTGAGTTTGTACTGTTGTTTGATAAGTTTCCTGTAAAAATAAAATTTTTATAAAGATTTCGCAAAGCTAAAGCACAAGTTGACATGTAATTTTTCCTACAAACGATTTTAAACGAAGTCGTGCATATGGAGTTTGATTGATTTGACATTTTCTAAAATGTAATAAGACAAGACATTCATATTATTATTTTTCACAACCAGATACGATTCTACCCGTTTAAAATTTCTGCGAAAAAACTACAATTTAAAACTTTTTTGGTATTCTTAAATTCTTTTTCACACACGTTTTGTGTTAAAATATTTATTTTCAGTTTAAATTTAAGATAAAAATGAATTTTCGCTAGCGGACTTTTATGAGTTTGATAGTAAAAAATATATATAAAATCTCGATGATTTTTTATAATCCATTTGTAATAAAACATGACAAAAACATTAATCAGTATTATTTACTAACCACTTTTGTCATATGTTTGCCCTACATACTCGTACACCTAAACACGACGAGGACAAACGCATAAGTGCACAAAGATAATGGTGAGCAAAAATAAATAACAAATCAACCAACAAACAACTGCCATGATAAAATCACATGGTCATAATAAAAAATCGAATATTCCACTAACACAATGCAGCACATACGAGTACACATAAAGGTAAAACTGCTATCCCATGCATTCGAATGCTTACATACATACATAGATTCTCATATTAACAAATAACAATACCTGTCAAAATCATACAAAAAAAAAAACCAACAAATATTGTGTAAATTGGTAGGGATTTTATATAAGCTGCTGTCCATAAAAGCGACCTGCTTGTTAGTTTACGGGTATGAGGATTTTGACCAACTCAACTAAGCCAAGCAAATAAAACGGAGAGTAATCCAGCCAAGCCACCCATGAACCATCTGGCGAATGTGTTTAGGTTTTTTTTGGTTAATGTTCATTGCAGTTTACATCATACCTAAAAATCTATGATTTTGTATTTTGATTTGCTTCTGTCGATGTCTTTGACGTCTAAAAAAGGTGTCAATAAAATAAAGAAAATAGTAAACAAACATTATTCTTTGTCGTTTTCCTGCACCGTATTAGAAAAGAAACCGGAAACGTTTATTTAAAAGAAAAAAAATCATCACGAAAAGAGTTCAAATGATTAGAATTCATTGAGGACAATACACTTTCACTTTGAACACCCATATAGTTTAATAAAAGAAAAAAATTGACATTTATTGATGTGTGTGTGTTTTAAAGTCCTTTCATCAAACTAATCCAAAGAGACACGTTATCATGATTTACGGTTTTCATTCGAAAATAAAAACGGAACTAAAATACCTTTAAGGCAGATATTAAGGTAAATTGTATCTTTAAGATAAAACTATTTACTATTAACTTGATATTTATCTTGATAATGATCTTGTTTCTTTGTATCGGAGTAAAACGAGCGACGGCTGTCCTTGAGTATAATTGATTTTCATTATTAAGGTTTCCAATTTTTCACACCAACTTCCTTTTTTCAGAAGTTTATTTAATCTAGTTTGAACCTTAAGTTACTTCCTTGTTGTTTTCCTATTCAACGTTGCTGCTGTTTTTACAGTTTTCCCATTAATATTATGTTGATGTTACAGTCATAGAAAAATATTTAGAAACACAGAAAATTTAGTCTCGTGACCGGTTCCCGAATGGTACGCAACGGTTCTAGTTATAACAATTTGCGTTGCATGATTTAATCATTGCAGGGGATCGGATCAGATGCTCTGTGACAGGTCCCAAATCTAACATTAACATGCTTTCTTAGTGGCAGCTACTTCTAGATAGAGAAGTTGATATTCTAAGAGTTTGAAATTTGACTGCGAGGTTTGAACAAATTTCAAGATTTCACTTTACAAATTCTTTACGTTTCAAAACTAAAGTGACTCGATATTTTATTGACACGTTTTTTGAGTATGAATTAGTTGATGTCACAAAGAAACTTGTGCAATTGTGTGTAACTGCGTATGGATGGGACAATTTTTCGTTGTTTAAATTTTGCATCCGTAAATAAATATATTATTTATTGCACAGTGGGGCATAATCAAAATGTTATCAATTGTTCCTAAGCAGTTAGGCAGATTTAATTTATTTTTAAAGCTTTTAAGGCAAAGTAAATTATAAGAAAAACATATGAAAATTGAATTGGATGTTCCGAGAAAAACTGTCCCAAAGTATGCAGCAAATTCAATTTGAAATGACTATAACTCTTTTTCTCCAAGTAGAGCTTGTGGACATCAACGGAGTTTTTCAGGTCGGATGGGAACGAGTATGCACTGGCACCTCATTTCAACGTCATCTAGACAGTTTACTTTCAAAATGTAAGCCTGAATAATTTTCCTTTATTTTAGTAAAGTTTTATGTTGATCAAACCAGTCTTTTAGAAATGACTGTTTTATTTTTAAAATTCATTGCTTCTGCCTCACTGTAATTCATTTGTTGCCAAATCATTGGATATGATTACACATGTTTCCTGCTTATAAAACTTTTATTTTAACTTTTTCTTGAGCTACTTTGCTTAATCTAGCTGAGACTGTCTCCTACACAGGAATGAATGACTTATAAACGCTTCGATGATTTTTTTATAATATTTCTTTATTTAGTTATTTTTTGTTTTCTAGCGAAAAAGCTTCAGACTCGCTTTTTCTAGTTTGTCGTTTGCTTCTCACTCATCAAGGAATTCATAGTATTTATTTTTCTTCCTACATCAACGCACACATGCATTCATGTCCTTGGCATTACTTACAAAAATTTAATATAATTCAATTGATTTAGAATTTTTTTCTCATAAAAATAGAAAAAAAAATACCCGTATTTTCAAAATAAATGGCTCTTGTGTCTTGTAGAACAAGGAAAAAGCTAAAATAAAGCAAACATGCATCAATGAATCAGCTTCATGTTAAACTAGTGTTTAACTTGCCATTATATGGGATTGTGCAAAAGGATAAAACGAAGCAATGACAAAGAAAACAAAAATTCCATCAAAGGAAAATATCTGACTAACTTAACCCATTCTTGAAAAAATCGATCTGAGGGTATGTGTTAGACATGTACAAGTAACACATGCATGCATGTATGTATGTGTATAAGATTTTGCAATGTTGTTATTTTCTTTGTCTTTTACTGATATTCGCTCTAATGAACATTTTAATCTGAAAATAATCGAATACACTTAAGAAAATTGCTTTTGAGAGAAGAAAAACAAATTGTTTACAAACTTTTGATTAGTATGACTGTAGGGAAAAAAGTATTTAGTTAAGTACGCTTGTTTCTACAACAACAACAACAATAAAACCAAAAGGCAATTTGTTTTTTGCTTTTTCGCCTGAATTGCCAATTCAAACACCAATAAAATTATTGCAATAATTTTGTTCCTTTCCTTTTATTTCTTCACTCACACGCACATATTATCTTTTTTTTCAATTGTAAACAAAATTTAACAATTGAGAAGAGACCAGCTGTCGAACTTTGTGCACCTTATAATTGATATGCCATTAATTAATTAACTCAAATCGATAATTTAAAACTTATTAGTAAATTGATAGAATATCATAACTTTTGAGAAATGTTGCATGTACAAAAAATAGGAGAAAACAATGGACCTGCATAAGTTGTCCAACACAAGTTAAGTTGAATAGGCCTTATAAAGATCACTGCATAAAATACGGTAAAGGGAAATAAACAAGCTTGGAATATTTTCTAACGTGGATGGAAATCTCGATTAAGGACAAATAAAAACAATTATAAATATTTGCTTTGGGTAAGCTTGTGAACAAAGCCATGCAAGTTAATAACTCTCCATCACGCCAAGTATCGTATTACTATAAATTGTCCAAGTAACTACGGATATCAATCATAAATACTTTTTTATGTATTAAGACTTTATTGTGCTAGAATTTGTTGTAATCAAAAATTTAAATTAAAATTTTGCTTTATTTCTCGCTGTGTTCTCTGTTAATATTTTAAATGTATGTGCTTACAAATTTGATCCTTCCTTAAATTCGGCGAGGCATTTAAAAATTATTAACCAAACACTTGTATAGAAAAGTTATAAAAAAGAAAGCGTGTCATAAACATTTATCAAATATTGAAAGTCAATGTTTAACGTAAGTTCACGACCAAACATTGTCCCATAGAATTAAATCGTTTAAATCAATATGATATTTTCATTTGTTCATTTTTCCTTTTTCACTTTTTTGTTGTCAATATAATTTTTTTCTATTTTAATAAATACAAATTCATTTTGGTGCTGATGATACCATACACAACTTGAAATGATAATCATTCTTCCACATCAATTCACGCACATGGTTTTATAATTTTCATGAAAGGGCACGACAGGAGGGAGGTAAGGAAGGAGTACATACTGAATAGACACTTTTACTTGCAGATACATATTAATTGGTATGGTTACGTTTACTAGTTAATGATAATGATGATGGTGGTAGTGTTGAGTTTGTGTAGTTTTTGTAATTGATGTTGTTGGCAGGGGTTCGTTGAAGCTAATAAAATGACGCCATTTTAACATTTAGCGTCTCTTTAATTATGTGGCCACAACAACCGCTTAGACGACATTAAGCATTTTGTAGAAATTATATTAAACATAAATACATATTACCAACTGTTAAATATGTAAGAGTGCTACCTTTACACATTCACGCAAAACTAACTTTAACTCACATTTAACAAGAGATTTATACTACGCGCAATAAGAATAAAGACATTAATCATATTTTTATTTATTTTAGTGATAATTCTCTTAGAGGGAAGAGAAGTAACATACAACTGGTCACGATGCACCGATTTCAAAATTAGGAGGGAAACCGTTATGGGTCTAACACTTTGTGTTAAAGGGACGTGTTACTTCTAAATGGCCTCGTCATTGCCTGAAACCAATAGACGAAAGATGTAAGATGCTCTGTGATACATCCAAGGTCTGATCTAAACGTGCATGTATTGATATTTTTCTACCTTATACAAGTTAATATACGTTGGCCACTTTTGATGGAGCAACCGATCTTCGGAAGTTTGCACAACGTTTTACAGGTTGTATCCAAAACCCCGGCAAAAATCACAAATTTCATAATACTTTCTTCTTTCTTATTGGCGAAAATAATTACAGATATTGTGTTAACTTACATTGACAGAACAAGAGATGTTTTTCGTTTTTTATAAAATTCGGTTTAATGAAAAAATATATACAGCCCAATTATAAATATTTGCAAGGAATTTTTTCATGAGGAAAAGTCTTTTCTCGAGAAAAAATTTCTCCAATTAGTTCAAACTCTCTTCCGTTTTGTGAGGAAATTTTTTAGGGAAAACCTAAACGTAAATATATCTAGAATAACTACGTTTTAGTTTCTTATTTTTTTCACCCTTTTACATGGTTGATAAAAAATTGACTAAAAAGTAAAATGAGGGAACTTTTATTGATAATGGAGAAAAAGAAAAAGGGAAACATTTCATGAAGAATTTCTGATAAATTAGTTTTTTTTGTGTTTAACAAAAAGAAAAATCACTGATTTCTATTAAATATTCATTTATTTACAGTTTTTTTTGTTTGGGTCGCACTTTTAAACCACTTAGTGTGTTCAGAATACTTGACACAAATACCACGCAGGGTACTTATTCTAACAGCGAAGAGTGTAAGTTTAGGACACGTAGCTTCTACACAAATTTTCACTAAACTCAAAGACTTTGATGTAAAATGATTAAAAAAAAAGTCCGATAGATAAAAAGATGGATTGGATGGATGAATGGATGACAGCTTTTGGCCCCGCATTTTAATGCTTATTTGATGTGTTTTGTTCAAGGGAATTACATACAATCAACGATGTTACAGTAACATTACAAACTAAATTAAGTTGTTAATTTTGCCAGTTGTTCATATACACATCCATACATACATCCTTTGTTAAGTTTGTTCTTTTTTAATTTGGATCTAAGTTTACATGTGAGATGGACTTGACTGTATGTATGTATATGTGCTTCTCTAACTGTGCTTCATATTAAAAGCAAATTAATTTCTAATTTTAATGGTTTGACAATGATGGATGTGATTTTTCAATTAAATAGGAGCTAAACACGCACAAATTTATTTAGTCGCCTTCTGCTTTTCTGCATCACTCTCTTAAATATATGTATGAATGTATGTATGTATGTAAGTACATAGTACATACTTTCACACATACAGATTTAGATTAACTGTTTACAAAACTGTATATTTTATTCAATCTAAAGTAGCAGCAGTAGCTGTTTTACTGCTGCTCAGAATGAATGATGACTTCATTTATTAGTGTGGAAAAACTGCCAAATGAAAGACTGAGACTGGGAGCGAGTGACAGCCCAAAATGATATTAAAAAAAAGACAAAGCGCAGCAACAACAACTACGAGCGATGAAGTGTTTATTAAAAAAAATTTAAAACAATTTGTCGTTTAATGAATTATAAAATTGATGTGGGTGCTTATTAATCAGAACGTCAGCATAATGACAATATTAACTTTGTTAAAATTCCTCCCATGGCCAACTTAAAAGAATTTTTTTAAAATATACCAACACAAACTCATTAAGCCTTTTTTCTTGTCTTTTTGCGAATCTTAGATTTCCAAACTATCACTTAGTCTGCGGGTAAAGGGCCTAGTTTAGTTACATAAAAGTATAAATTTTTTATATTTTAAACCAAAAATGTAAAACAAAAATTCATTTCATCCAACAACACATCTCATTTATTCATTCACTCGCAAGTCCTGACCGTGTGAGGAGAAGATAACCAATTGAATATGGTGGACGCAATTGTAGATGACAGTCCACCAGGGAAAGAGGAATGATTCAGAAATAAGAAATAACTTTGTTCAGAACATTTGTAAGAATCGATTAAGAATTAGTCAAAGAACATGACTCTTGGTTCTACATACGATTTTTTCTAGCATTTTTCGTTTAAGAGAGACATTTTAAAGTTTATATTGCTGCAGTGTTGTTTTCTATAGATTCCTCTACAAAAAAGATTTGTTGTTAAGATTTAAGTAAAAAAAAAAATACCATCAACATACAAAGAAAGTTTCTTAGTTTTTGTGAGATTAAAGGAATCTTTTTTGTTCTTAAAGTTTAGTACTTACAATGCGGTTTTCCTTTATTTTTAGCTCTAAAGTCTGCAGAACTTTTTTGTTGTTGAAGTTTTTTTTTGTTGGTGTGATTACTTGTCTAGATTTTTTACTTAACAAAAATGAACAAAAACAGGATACATTAAATTCATTCTACCCTTCATGTTATTTTATAATTCTTATTAAATATTTTTTCTGTCGCTCTTTTTTTTTTGAAACTCCTTTGACGTTTGATTTTTTTTTCTTTATGATGATGTTGACGTCTATATACAGACATGCACACATTCAAACAAACGTAGTAATAGTGGTGTGTTTGTTTTACATTCTGTTGAATTTTTTATACTTTGATTTGAGAGCATGTTTGGGTTTTGTCTCACAATCAGTCAAGAGTTAAGGAGCAGTCTGCAAATAATGAATGAACACAAAGTATGCAAATACTACCACCTCTAAAACTTCTGCCACTATTTAACAACAACAATTTAAATTAAAGAAAAAGCCAACAACAATTCAAAAAAAAAACAAACTCTATTCAGTTCAACCGAATGGAAGAAAACTTGCATTGTCGTTGAAACTAAAAGTAGCAGCTAGAAGAAAAGGTATAATATATTGGAAATATATGAAATGATAAGAAAAATAAGCACATAACTGTGTCTAAGACACTTTTCTAGCAAAATAAATATCAATTTATTTTCCATAAACTGAGAATCAATCATATTCAAAGATTAGCTGCAGCAAAATATATTCACGAATCAATGTAGAGTCACTTTTTAGTCGCATATCTTGTAAATTTTATCTTTTCATTAACGTCTAATTTTGTCGTTCACTGTTAAGAAACTTAAGTGGCTGTGAATGCAAAATCTATTCAAATAAATGAGTGAATAATGAATGAATTGTGTAAATAGTAAAGCAACAGGAAAAATATAAGAAAACTTAACAACAACAAAAAAAAAACTGGCGAAAAAATTTCACTACACACTGTAAAGAGTGAACCAAAAATAGGTGATAATTTCACTCTGTTATTAAAAAAAATTTGTACAATAATTACGAAATAGTAGGAACAAAGAGAATTTAATATTTTGTTTGTTTGCAATTTCGGAATTTATTATTTCTTTGTCACTCTATTAGGAATGGGAATTGAAAAACGTACTGCAAACTCATTGAATGCAATTAAAAGGAGTTCGTCAATAAACTAAACAATAAAAAATGTACAGCGAAATAAATTTGATTGCAACTCTCTGAATTGAAAAAGGAAGATTTGATTGAGGATAAGAATTTATATATGAGAAAAATAAGTATATATTTCTTATAATTATTTGATTAATTGATTGTGGGTAGAGGAAACCCATAGAAACCCTAAGAAAATATGTAACGAATGCAGAACTGTAGAAGGAGTTCCAGTAATTAGCATGCCTTTCCAATCTTAATATTCGGGCTGCTTTTGCTTGGAAGTTCACAGCTCTTTTTAGATAATTCTTTTTCAAGTTGCGTTCCATTTCATATCTTATTCCGTTTTCATGCATTTTTATCCTTTGCTTAATGTACCTTTAAGTGTGGCTGCTTGGATGGATGCTGGCATGTACATATTTAGTAGTCGTAACCAAAAGTTATAGCTGCAAATCAAAGGAATCGACTGAAGTTTAGCTAAATAAGCAGAGTACATTGAAGTGAAGCAAAATAAATAATCAAAATAAAGTAAAGTACGAGTCTAAGTATGCAGTGCAGCAGCACTTCATTATAGTAATTGTTTGAACAGCATTATAAAAGGTAAAAACTGAATACATATTGAACTCTTACCTGAAGATTAATGTAATTCCGTTCAGTTCTATTGAAGACGAGTACGTTTGAATTATATAAAAAAATAAAGGCAACCAAAATGAAGAAAAGGATAATTGTAATGGTTAATAGATGAGAGTTAAAGAAATAGAAACAAAATAGAGTCTGAGGAAGCATTAAGAAACATGTGTGTATGTTTAAAAGTATGTCTTGTAATATAAATATTTATTGAATTGCAGTTTTATTGATGAGAAAAATGATGATGAGATGGCAATTAAAATTGATTGCCAAACGATTTAACAAACCGCCTTTTGTAAATAATAACAAAAGATTTTCCACACACAGAAACCCTAAAAAATTACAATAAAAATTAAAAAATTTCCCATTATGAAAACTTTTTGGTTTCATGTACACAAAAGATGAAAAACGTAAGCATTGCTAATCGATTTAATCAAGCGTGTCTGCTTCTTTTTTTTACAAATTTTTTAAGTAACTGAACCCTAAATTTTGTATTGTAATTGCTTAAGGCAACAAAGGCTTAAAACCAAAAACGGCAATAAACAGTGATCTCGATCTTCTGCTATCAGCAAGGAATAGGAGCATAAGAAAGGAAAGCAAAAGTTGCAGCTCATAGCTACAGGGCACATTTTAAAAGCAAGAGAAAAAATTTCATTCAATTAATTAACCAGGTAGATAGATAGAAATTGTAGACTGTTTGTTGCTCTTGTTTGAAAGAGATTTACTTTTAGGGGTTAATTCATAAGGGGTTAATTTCATATATTTATTTTTCGCTACATTGAGTTTTAGACAACTCATTTAATAGAATCTTTATTTGCAGCTGCTTTTGCAGAATTCATCGCCTGTGTCTGTTTTATTGTTGTCAGATTAAAAGATTTTCAAAGGAAACTTCTTAAAAAGAAATTAAAAAGCCAAAAATTAATTTCAGTGAATTTAATCTCAACTTCTATTAATTCGTCACTAAATACGGAGGAGTTCAAAAGCTATTTAAAACTAAATTCTTAGGAAGTATGATTTACTTGAATTTTGGTAAACTTGTTACTTAAAATTTCCTGATTTATTGAGTTTCGTTGCTTTAATTACAATTTTTTGCAAGAAAAAAAAAAACAAAAACATAACAAGGAAATTTAAATCTGAAACATGATACACTCACTTGTACTCATTAAAAATCCTGACAGTTGTTAGCTGTATTTCTCTTTTCTTTTTTTATTTCAATAATACAACGTATGAAATGTAAATACACTTGAAAATTTTAAATATTTTTTTTTAATGTGTTTATTTTCATTTCAAAGTGATTAATTATTATTAGGCTAAAATTCCAAAGTTGCAAAGGAACAAAGGAAAAATTAACGTAAACTAATTTCAACCTAGACGGAAGAAGACAAACATCTTTTCTCTAAGTGTATTTAAAAATGCTTGTTGCCGTAAGTTTTCAATGTATTTTAAAACATTCGAAAAAATTACACAAAATCCATGCTAAGTCTCTGTTTATACCGTAAAAAAGTTGCAGTTATTCTTAAATATTTGTTATAGACCTGTGTAGTTGTGTAAACGAAAATATGTACAGTGGACACCTGATATTCAAAAACATTGTACATCTCGGCCAGCAATCATAAATCATTTTCGTATATCAAAATCAACGGACTTCGGCATCTTAAAATATACATAAAATACAAATAAGAGTCGAAGTATCTAACCATAAGTAGAAAAGGATATATAAAAACGTACATGTTAGAAGATTTGAAACCTTCCTTCTTTCTAGTGTTGCGCTTGTCGAGGACACACTATTCAAAGGAAAAACACACGAAAGTACTACATGCATATGTTTGTATTTGTAAGTAGATTTTGTATCTAGTGAATTTGTAAATATTTTATAAGTTTGCAACCCTGATGTGACAAATCTCACGTGTCCATTTCTTTTGTGAACACTCTTCTTACTTTTTAGTCTAAAATTAAATTTGTCTCAAATTTCAGACAGCATCACATATTCCAAAAAAAAAAAGTTAAAAAGAAATGAAATAGTAAAAAACACATCAAAATAATGTTGCTGTCAGAAGTGCAAATGTCAGTGTCAGTCATTTTATCATAAACAAAATCTGTATATTTTAAATTTCTTTATTTTCTGTCGTTCATGTTGTTCATAGAATTACAGTTGATAAGACACACCCAGTTGTTTCCACCACACTTTTTTAACTTCCTGTTTTACATTTTCAGTCTTCTCGTTTCTGTTGTTTAATTCTAAACCCAATTTTTGTGGCAAATAGAAATTCCATTCCATCTTGTAGGCAAAATATTTACATTTATGGACAATTGCCTTGATGAACACAAAGCCGTTCGTTCTAAAATGACTGACGTGCATGCAAAAATAATATATTTATTTATTCATTCATAAGGGTCACACTAGCACCAGCACCAACAATACTAAAGTGTCAAATTCCAAAAAGTGAGAGAGAGAACAAAAAGTTGTAAGAGATTATTGTGATGATGATGGTGATGAGGATACAGAGATTAAAAGTAATTTAACACCTTCAACATGGTTTAAAGTGTCAAAGAAATTACCTTGGTTCTTTTTTTTAGTGTTTTATTGTTTTAGTCAAATGACAATTTGATATTTAGATCAGTTTGAGAGAACTCGTAATTATTTAGCTCTGGAAAAAAGAGTTCTCATGATTGTTTTTAATCTCTTATCAAGAAATCAACGTTTGTACATATTAAAAAAAGTAAAAGTGATTTATTTTTTTATGCATGATATTTTTGTATTGTATTATATTCGAATGTGGAACTAAGTGCAACTATTTCGTGTTAAACCAAACATAATATAATATTGGGGATATCTACAGGATTCGACGATATTGAGTATTACATTTTTTTAAAAGGTTTTATATTACTGACTCATCCACGAAGTGGGCAGTTTCACGCCCAAATAAACTAAATATTTCAAGAGTCTTTTATTGGAATTTATTGAAATATCTAACGTAACTTTTCCAAAACTATTATTTTACCTGTTCATTGAAATTTTCTTTTAAAAATACATTGAAATTGATTATTGTGGGGACTTAGATTGTTCTTATTTCCTTGTTGGAAGAACTTAATAACTCTTAATAATTAATTTTAATGAATTTAAAAAAAAAATTGTACGAAATACGAAAAATATTAGTTTAGAAAAAACTAGTTACAAATTAAAACTAAAGTAGAAATTAATTAATTTTAAATTTTCCTTTGTTCCTTTGGAATATTGTCTCATGTCCAATTCTTTCTGACTAAAATTGTTACGAACTTTAATCAAAATAATAATCACTTTGGATTAAAAACTACTAACAAATAATTTGTTCGAAAAATAATCACATTAAATAAAGTTAATTGTTATTTATTACTGCTCCCTAAAGACTTTTCATAAGATTTTTCTTGAAATTAATAGTTGTTTTGGAAATGTTATATAAAATCTACTTTTGGTTAAAAATTTTTGTGTGAACATGACTTGAGGCTTTTTCTGAATTGATAATTAAAGTTTTTTCCCCGATTTGCGTATACAAATTGCTCATAAGCCTGTTTTACAATAATTAAGATTTTTGTGCCATTCTTTCCACTTAACAGACAAAAGTATCATCGACGATGCTTATCCGCTTAAAGGAACTTTCACTGTATTTCACTAATTGTAAATATTAAATGTAAACAGAATAGGATTTAAAGATCAGATAGAATGGAACAATACATAAATACGAATATCCTTTATGCCAAATAATGAATTCAATTAAAAGCTTTTGTACTGGAACAAAGTTTTATATTTTGTTTTAATAAATTAATGAAGTCATACTTAGGTTTAATGTAATAAAAACGGACACATTTTCAGCGTTTATCTCCATTTAGTTTCATGTCTTTTGGTTGTAATATTTAAACAGTTAATGACAAGAGCCACGTCAAAAACTCATCATAACACAAGAAAATTATGTTGTTTGTTTGTGTGTGCGTGAGTGGGTGTGTGTATGTGTATGTTTATGTTGGTTTTTGCACTCATGCAGATGTAAAACAATAAATATATGTGTATCTGTCTGACTGTCAGCTTTAAAGTAAACCAACATCCTGAATCATATTTGTAGCAAAGTTCCGCAGCAGTAGAATTTAAAACAACAGAATTTCTAAATTGTGGTTGCATGAAAGTTTCAAAATATATTTGGCAAAAATCCATCTGCTCTACATGCAAACGAAATGTAATTTTCCACAAAAGAGAGAAAGGAAAAATTAAATTTAGGTGAAGTGAATGGATGACTTTATGGTAGTAACTGCGTACTTTTTTCTGCCCTAATAAAATATTTTTTTGGTTTTGTTTTTGTCTATGCGTCTCGTATATGAATGTGTATTTATTTTATTTAACGTTTTTATTTTCTTTTTTACAAACAAAAAAAAAATAGATATATATATGAAATGGAAAAAATTATGATTAGCTCTCGTTAATAGCATTCCCAAATGTGTGATTATACTTGATTCTCTAACGTGATGGGACTTGCCGAATAAGTGAGTGAGCAAGTATTAGTTAAAAATTATAAAAAAAGGAAATTACATTAATGTTAACAGCAGGATGTGCTTGTATGTGAATGTATAATCAGTAATAATAATATTTTCCTTTCTTCCAGGATTTTTCGTATGTCAAATATTATTTGTCTTCTTCTAGAGCATTAAAGTGCTATACTGTTGGGGGGGTTAGTGAAATGAAACACCTTCTTTTGCATATTTATATTCAATATGCATGCATGTATGTGTGTGAGCATCTACAGAATTTCATTAATGACGAAATTATTGTTGCCATTGCGATAATAAGGGTGATAAGTGTTTTTGTTATTGCTGTGTTGTAATGTGACTTACCTTAAGCTAATTTAGCATAATTTTTCAAAAAGCGATAGTACTTAAAAAGTAACGCACACACATCGGAAAAATACATTCATATTTATTTGTTTGTCTACCTCCATTTAAGCTAAATTATTTTTTCGTTAAATTTTGTTATGAGTAATACGAGGTGTTCAACATGAAAAAGAGAAAAACAGTAACACGTAATTAAAAATGTTTCTGCTGATCCTCGTACTTTTGCATATGCTAAAAATGTGTCAAAGACAGATTTTCTAAGTGAATGCAGCTTATCTTTGATGTGCGGGAAGAAATAAATGGGATTCTCGCATTGGCATGTTTGGAAAACTATAAGTTTTGGGTTTTGTTGTTAAAGAGAACGTTGATTTTACCTTCAAATAATTCATTTTGAATAAATATTATGAAAATCCAGTGCTGTCAATTAAAAGCAATAGAGATTTCTACTCATTACTATTTTCAATCGACTGCTTTTAATTATATTTCAATAAAAAATTTATGTCAGGTTTAAGTTTAAGATAAATTGAAATCTTGAAAAATAACACCTCGTTAAAAAACCTTGATCAGTAATGAATTGTAGAGACCTCGAAATCAGTACTGAATCGTTCTGCTAGTCGGATGAATAATAAATTATTCAAAATTGTTCTTAATAAAAATAATGAATTTATTCAAAAAATTTCTAAAATTAAAAATAATGGGTAAACTCAGATTTGAGCTCAAGCCACACAATTCATTTCAATAAAAATAAAAAAACAACAAATATTGAACTGTTTTGAACACTTTTACGACTACCAACATGAATGGGAACCCTCGTAATTTTTATGTTTTTCATTCTCTCGATTCTTGACATTTTGGGTACGAGTTCATTGTTGCTGGAGAAAATGCAATCAACTTTTATCATCCTTATCGCAATGAAGCTATCACAGGAAAATATTTATATTCATTCATTTATATCTTTTTTTAGCTTTTGCTTTTAGATTTTGTTGTGCTTCTTTGAAGAACATTTCAAAATGTTCATGCATATTTTAGTGCATAAAGGCAGTAAATAGCATGTCTGCAACAAGATACGAGTCCTTTAACTTTATTTCTTTTTTATTTTTAAGCAAAAAAAAAAACGAAAATAATGGCATAAAGTATGGATTGTAGGATAAAATATATTGAGGATATACAATACAGAGAGTTATTTTTACAACGGAAAGAAAAAATAATATCTAATGGTTTAGTTTAGTTTTTTTATCTATCAAGAGATCTTAACTAGAAACACGCTAGAAAATTTTGTACTCAAAGAAATTTGTGTATTTGTCTAATGAAATCATTTAATGCAAAAAAAATCGTGGACATCATAATATCCATTTTATAAAAAAACACTTCTTTTTCAAAATGTTTTATCAATCTACAATTTTCAATAATTATTTCGGTTACATTTTACTAGTGTACTTTGCAGTTTTAGTGTTGATTTTCTTTAAATTAAAAGAAGCTGCTCTTGATCATAGATAAAATAAAATATTTTCAATATTTTATTAAGTAAATAAACTTGCGCACTCATTCAGTATATCATGTGTTCAAAGGCAGGGGTATATTCGCAGAAGCAATATTGTAGAGATTTTAAAAGCAAATCAATTGCACTATAAACATTTTTAATGCAACTCTTTCGAAATGATGCATGATTCCAGCATGCTTGTTGCTGGCAAACAACAACTCGAGAAAAAATACCCCAACATTTAATGGTCATATGCATACGGCGAACAAAATGGTAAATGGATGCTGCATGAACAAACTCAAGTGGAGCTGTAGTTACGGCAGAGATTTATGTAAAACACTAAAAAAATTTAAGCGTTTTAAAAAAGCTTTAGAAAAAAACAAATAGATAAAACACATTGTAGATTTATTTTGGAACGTTTTTTTTATCCCACTCCGCTCTACTTGAACTTCTATTACAGATTTCCTGTTTTCCAAAAATAATAAACTAAAGAAACATACACATTTTTATTTTTCTTTTCGAAAATTGAATTTTCATACACATTTTATCATTCCATATTTGCAAAAGAGCAGATACAACAGCAAAAATAAACAAAAAAAAACTTAAAATGTTCTTAAGAAGAGCAAATATTGCTGTTGTTGCTGTCGAGCATCATCTATTGAAGAAACATTTTGAGAATTTTCTGTGACAATATGAACAGGATTCTCAGTTTATTTCCACATGATGTATGTACATGTAAACGTGTGTATGTGTTACGTTTGTAAGGATATCAAATGTGTTCGAGAATATGTTGGAAATCACACAACGCCAGCAACAAAAGCAAATGGAAAAATTGTTCATATGCACTTTGCAAATAATTTGTCAAAAGATGTTATTTTCGAAACCAATAAATGAAAGAAGAAAATTTTAGACTCTTAAGTATTTTAACACAAAATCTGCTTACACCAGAAACTTGATGATCTGAAAATCAAACTTTATTTGTGGTTCTGTATTGAAATTTTTTTGTAACGAAAACTGAATTTTTAATTGATTTAGAGTCTTTTTTAATTGAAATTGGTTACTGATCAGACGCAAATTAAAAATGGTTTAAATTGAATTTTCAAAATAATGTGCTCGCTATGAACAAAAGCGTAGACTTCTGTCACCATGCCCAGAATCCTTTTCACATGCACCAAATCGTGCAAAAGTTTATTCCCATAAGGCCGTAAGTTTGGTTTTTAGTTTTAAGTCACGTCTATTTTGATTACTTGTGTGTTTGTTTTTCTTCTAATTTCCTTTTTTCACAGAACTCATGCAATCATCTAAGTCTTGTGCAAATTTTCTATCTTTATACTTCAAACACACAAAAATACTCTGCGTCCTAAAAGATACATCACACATTCTCCTTTTTAGACATACGTCCATACTAAATCTCTGTTACTTATGATTTTGAAAATGTGAATGAATGTCTGCGTGTGTTTCAGTAAGATATTTTGTATCGTCTTTATTTATTTATCTATTTTCCAGAAAGAAGTTAACTTTGACAGCTTAAAAAGTATGTGTAGAAGTAGTTTTAATATGTGTTGGTGTCGTATATTTGTTCCTATTATAGTCAAAGGACAACCGGAATAACGACAAAAGCACCAGAAAAAAGAGTTTCACAAGAGTAAATTTTTGTTTACTTGGGTTATCTTACTGTATCTTTTACTTAATGTTTTTCTCTTTCTTAAAAAAAAGAAAGAAATTGTCCTTAGGACAACAATGTATGTAGATGCGAGTATGAGTAAATGTAAGTAATATATAATACAAAGTGATGAAGTGCATTTGTAAAATAGACATTTCTGGCTTTTAAAAGATTTTGTCAAATAATTCTAAACATATACAAAGTTAAGCACAGAGATTCAAGTTTGACACTGCAGTGGATGGACTGCTGAGTAGATAAAGACTTAATAACATTAACACTCTCCACATAAATATGTACACTTTCATACATGCATACATACATATATATATATACATGCGTATAATATTCACACACACATATAAGGAACACATGCAGGACAGAAATACAAAATAAATAAATAAAAAGAACTGCAGCTTTATCAAAAAAAAATATATATAAAAGTTTTCAGGAAGTATGCTTTATAGTCAAATAAATTTAATGAATTTAAAATTAAAATTAATTTATTTTTGTTTTTTACACTGGCTGCATTTGCCCAAGTGTCTGCGTGAAATTGCTAGTGTTGATGGTTGCGGTTGTGTTTACAGCATTCAATAAGATCCTTTGTCAAACACAAAATTCTAATTGAATTTTATGTTGTGACTGCTACTGGTTGTTGTTTCCAGGATGTTATTTAAAATTAGTTTGGTTTTTATCAGCATCCTTTGTCAAGATTATTACTAAAATTTTGTGTATGCAACGACAGCAAAAAGAGCATGTAAACAAGTCAACAGTCTGGCTGCTTTCGTTTTCCTGGTTGTTGCTACCTCAAAACGTTTGCTTCCTTTCTGTGTGTGTGTAGTTGCTGCAACATGAACGTTTT
This sequence comes from Gymnocheta viridis, assembly GCA_956483585.1. NCBI lineage: Eukaryota > Metazoa > Arthropoda > Insecta > Diptera > Tachinidae > Gymnocheta > Gymnocheta viridis. The sequence goes on from OY101444.1 coordinate 86,984,143, forward strand.
GCAAAAGTCGCAAACTTAAGCTACAAGTGTTAGCAGAGATACTACAGCAATGTTTAACAAAATGTTTGCTCTTGCTTGTTGTTACTGCTGTCGAGAGCTCAGACGCTAAAGATGATGACATGGTAGATAATTATTATGTTAATGCAGATTGCTGTTGTAGTTTCGCTGAAGCATACTGACATTAACATCACAACAGAAACTGTGAACAATTTATTTGCCAGTGACAGTTACTTCCCGGGGATTTTTTTCCGCAAAATATGAAAATAACTAAACTATAAACAAATGTTAAATAGCAAACAGTAGTATGATCAACAACAATAGAATTTCAAGGAATATTTTTCTTGTTAATAGACAAAAAATCCTTTACAACTTGACACTTGAGTGCGTTTTTACCACCAGGCAAATGACTCTGCCACTCATCACAAATTTCCAGACAGTGAGACACCTTGCCGCATTGTATTTTTTTATTTTATTTATTTTTTGCACTGACCTTTCTAACTGCCATTCACTTTGATTTTTTTTAATACATTTTTTTTAAGCACGAAGAAATGAACAACTAAACAACCATCATCAACAAGAAGTTTATTCTATGAAAGACGACAGTGACAGCCTGTTTATTAAAAATCACAAAAACATCAACATTTTTAACAGCAACGGCAAAAAATATTGCTTAAACGCACAGTGTAAACTCAATTTTAGCCAGAGCTTTTTTATTCAAGTTTATACACATTGTTTATTGTCTCGTTTTAACCACAAGACAAAAATACATTGTGTTCTTTATTTATTTTTTTTTTGCTTTGAACATGGTCAACAACATATCATATCATTTCATATTATTGCAGTCAACAACATCAACATCATCATCAACAGCAGCTAGAAGCTAGAAGCTCTCATACTCTTTCCTTATAATAAACCCAACGAAACTGACTGTTGGTAGCGAGCAAAAAATAAACATCAACTGTTGTCCTGTAATATTTTGCTCAGTCCAAAAAAAAAAGAAACAAGAACTACTAAAATCTTCCGTATATTTAGCAGCAGCCATAGAGTGACAAAGTAATTTGTTAAAGTCTGCAAAAGTTTTTCACATTGTTTTTGTTTTGCCAATACGCATTTTCCCCTTGTCCCCAAAAAACCAAAATAACAACCAGAACACAAAAAAAATCGCAAAAAAGAAATTTGTTCGGGTTGGTTAAAATATGAGCAAGCAAGACAACATTTAAAATTAAATTTCTCATTGTGTCAACATAAAAAAAGAAATAAATAAATAAAAAATATGGACATACCAACACAATTCTAATATCCCATGGGAGTCCATTCAGGAAGTAAAAGAAAAGTTTAACTTAAAAAAAAACGAATTATGTATGTTCATTGAAATTACAAGGGAAGAGAATAACTGTTGGAGTTCTGGATAATTTCAAAATAAATTAAAATTAAAGAAACAAAAAATAAGTTTGAAATATACGAGGGTTACTCATCTTCATGATTTTGAGCTTCTATGTTATTTCGTATTCATTCTGGGGGATTCTCAACGTTTTTATGCAGTGGAAGCTCCCAACTTGGGGATGAAATTGGAAGAGAACTCCTTTGCTGCTGACAAGAGCGGTACTCATTACCCAGGAAATTAGCAGTATCCCTTGATAGTCGTTGTAGCAATAGAAAACATTGATTGAATATTGAATATGGTAAGTTGCAAAGCTTACAAGTACGAGTAGTTCACCTCGTAAATATCTTTTTTAATTCAATATAACGCTCTTAAAATTTAATGATTTTGTTTTTGAAAACGACAATCTGAAGGTTTCTCCATGATGGTTTTCTAATGATTTATGCCTTAACTCGGTATTTATTTTCAAAAATATTTAATTGAAAATCATTTTAAACTTTTTTGGCATAAATCACTTTCAAATTAATTGCAAAATTTTATACTCAAAGACACAGACACAGACTCTAAGTGCGACTCAAAATTTGAAAATTTTCAAGTGCTTTTTTATTTTTGTCATTTTGCTGTTAGTGAATCATAAATATTAAAGAATCATTAATAAAGACTTGGAATCTTTATATGAACAAATAGTGCTTCACTTCTTGTCAGCACTCTCTTGTGTAAAACACTTAATTAAAATAATAAAATGACACAGAAAACTTAACATCTTGCCTTGAATTTAACAGCAAAATAGTGTCACCGCCAAGTGCAGCAATTGCCATTTAAATAGTTAATGAGAAAGATGCTGCAAAGTAGCGGCAATGAAGATGTGTCAAAAGCTTAAATATTCAGAATTAGATTTTATTTCTAAAAGCTGAAGTGATATGAAAATAATGCGATGTGTGAATGTTATTTGTGCCACTGCAACTAGACTTTTCACTACATTTTCATCGAAAAAACAAATACATATCTTCAAATATGTCATGGAAAACTAATTCGTAAAAAATCTTGATTCTTGCACACTTTGTTCGTGATCTTCGTGTTTCAGTGCATATGGAATGAAATCTTTCGAAGATTTCTGTTTTTCTAAGATCTTCCTAAGCAGAACTCTTCGCTCGGAAGTAAATCCCTTCGTAATAAACTTGCTGGCTGTCAGCAAAAAGCCTAAAAAAAATTTATGATTTGAATAAAACCTCAACTAAAACTACTCTTTATTCCACTTTTATTTAAATGGATTTAAATGTATTTTACCAAATGTAGGGCGAACGAACACCAGTTTCATCCTCCTTCCTATTGTTCGAATATAATTAACTCGGTCTCCAATGATAATTTTAATACAAATTAACTTGGAATTTACCTTTTTTACCTTTTTATGTCGGTAATACACACTTTATTCATTTTAACAAAATTTTTGGCTTTTAGTCTTGTGCTTCTTTATCATAGTTATCTTGTAGTTTTTTATATAATTTTTTGCACTTAATTCATTTTTATGCCATAATGAGAGAGAGAGAGAGCAAGAAAAGCAAAAAAAGAGGAAAGTATTTAAAAAAAACAATTTAAATATTAATGAAACAGCATGAAAAAGTACTTTAGAATTTTAGTAGTTGTACCCAGTCGTATACACAAAACAGAAAGAATGAATAAAAATGTATTTATTATTATAAGTAGGGCATTGGCAAGAGGCTGCTGGCAAACTGAGAATTGTTGAAAAAGAGTTAAGGAAAGAAAAATACTCGTAGTTCTAACAAAATAAAAGCAACACCAGGAACAGCCAACTGTCTTTTTTTAGTTAAGCAAACTTTAATTAATGCACGCTTTTAAATAATTATAAGCTATTTGAATAGTTTATGGACATACAACAACTATTACAACAACTACTGGCAAACTTTACTTTTACTTATAGTATTAACTCTCGCAGCTACCAACTAGTATTTCTGCGACGTAAAAAAAAGTGGAAGCCAAGTTAGTTATAAAATGCTTAAACATAAAATAGTTTTCAGAAAAGTCAGTAGAGTACAAAACTAAACAGAATTAAATATCGTTGTAATACGAGTTAGACGGAACAGCATAGAAACTTATGATAACACTGAATTAAATTAACTAACATTCTTTTCATTTCTAAAAAATTGCATTTAAAACTAAAATATTATGTATAAAAGAAAATTTCTATGAATTACAGAATATTTTTTATTTATCTAGCTTTTCAATAAACGTTAAATTTATATATTATATGACGACTCCAGATGATTTGCAATTTTATAATTTAAATAAGAAAGCACTCTTCTACCCATACGACAACTTTTGATGGGCGACAATCTCGGCTATTTACTAGGAATAGCTGGAAAACACATTAAAACTTTGACAGTAAAATTTGTGTGTACATACCCTGCAGATAATATTGGACTACGTGGTCCATTATAGCTGAAATGGAATAGCTACTACAAAGTCCTATGACATCGAAATGTTAAAAAGACCATGTTTTGCATATGAATTTGGAATAGTTTTACATCACTCGCTGGTCATTTGCGGCCTAGTCCAAACACGCGTGTATGGACCGGTCGCGATTTTTCCAGGATAATTTACATGTGCATATTATTAATATAGATCTATATTTGTAATTTCGAAATTATTTTTGTAACTAAGATATTTCGGAAATATCTGTCTCTTTGCAAAAACCACCGCAAGTGCCTGGAGATAAATTTGGAAAAATTTGTTTGGGACAATTTTCAAATGCCATTTTAATTACAATTTTGCAAATAAATAAATAATTCATAATGATGAAACAGAACTGGGGCTGAAAGATGTTTTCCATACAGTTTGCCAGAGAATGCGGTCGTGAAATAGAATTTATTTAATCTATTACAGCGTTTTTTCTGATGCTCTTAATTTCAGACACTCATTATCTCATACATGTTTTATACGAAATATGTAAACAAACGAAAATCAAATAATAATAAAAGAGTATTTGAAGTTAAAGCCATCGATATTATTATGGCCCATCAGCGATTTTTCCTGAAGTTGCAGACTTTATTTTATTGCATCATATAGTCTTATATCTACTTGTTGTAAAACTTTTATCAATTTTTTTTTTATTAAGAAATAGTTTGATTACTTCAAATTATTTTTTATTAATATCAATTTTGAAACATTTTTATCAACAACTAGCGGATACCCGGCGTGTGCTACTACGCAAAGAAAGGAAAAAGTTTTGTAAATTTAAAGGAAAAAATGAACTTTGTTTATTTGAAAACTGTTTTTATCTTAGTGCTAAAGGATAAACAATATTTTTAGTTTTATTGTGAGGTGTGTAGACATAAAGATTTTTCGGCGTTCCAACTCTGGAGCAAGCCACATACAATTGACCATGCGAAAAACAGGAATTTTCTAAGTTCAAACCAGCAACACTCAGCGATTGGCCTTGAGCCTTGTTGATTGTTATGGCGAAAGCCAGACGCACTGGAAACTGCAATCTCTTGAAATTGAATGGTAAATCAGTTGAAATAATTGGAATTCGTGGTACCAAGACTTCTTCGCCTTTAAATTTGCCGCTGATGATTGTAGCTTCAATTAAATTCTGTGATAATTTTTTCACAGCAAGTCTTGTTCCGTTGCACAATTTCGGTGGATCTAAGTTGCGAATAAGCATCAACGGTGAACCAACTTTTAAATTTAAAATGTGTGGTGGCATTCCAGATGGTTCCAAAGAGTTAAGAAACTCTATCGGATAGTTGACAGCTTGTTCTTCATCTGAAACTGTGTCAATCGATTTGTACTTGACAACTTCACCGGTTAGCTTCAGTTGAATCTGATTGTTTATTTTGTTAACATCGTCATTCTTTGGAGCCAAAATGGCTCGTTCGCACAACCAATTATGATTTCTGAAATTGTCGGCAATATTGGGGAAAACTTTTTGCACAACATTTTGAATAGATGACTCCATTTGACAAAAGTTTTGCGGAAACGTTATATTGTGAAAATTTAATGACAATCGGTTCAGTAGTTAAGACTATATTACGACTTTTCATTTTTTAAAAAGGGGCGTGGTCCCACCCACTTTTCTCCTGGCACGTAATCCAAATTATGCCAATACCATATGTACCAAATATCATCGATGTAGGTAAAAAAATGCCCAAAATATGGCGATTTGAACTTTTGGGTTATATGGGCGGTGCCACGCCTCTTTGTCCAATCAAAACTTCATATAGCCTATTATTCCTTCCAGAGTCACAGTAACATGCTGTGAAAATTTAAGGAAGATCGGTCCAGGGGTTTGGTTTTCCTAAAAAGGGGCGTGGTCCCACCCACTTTTCTCCTGGTAAGTATTCCAAATTATGCCAATACCATATGTACCAAATATCATCGATGTAGGTAAAAAAATGCCCAAAATTTGTCGATTTGAACTTTTGGGTTATATGGGCGGTGCCACGCCTCTTTGTCCAATCAAAACTTCATATAGCCTATTATTCCTTCCAGAGTCACAGTAACATGCTGTGAAAATTTTAGGAAGATCGGTCCAGGGGTTTGGTTTTCCTAAAAAGGGGCGTGGTCCCACCCACTTTTCTCCTGGTAAGTATTCCAAATTATGCCAATACCATATGTACCAAATATCATCGATGTAGGTAAAAAAATGCACAAAATATGTCGATTTGAACTTTTGGGTTATATGGGCGGTGCCACGCCTCTTTGTCCAATCAAAACTTCATATAGCCTATGTCACCCGCCTGAATATTCTGAAGATTCTCTGAAAATTTCATCAAAATCGGCCCACCCGTTTCCGAGTCTATAGCGAACATGGGTACAAACATTTTTGTATTTTATATATATAGATATAGATTATAACATTTAGACAAGTTCAACTATCATTAACATATTAATTCTAGTAATAAAATGTTTGAGTAAGAAAAGTAATTTATCGATATGCATAAGTACAAGAAAGTATTATTAAGTTCTTTAAAATTTAAAAAAAAAATAATTTTGAAAGCGCATTTGTAACATATTCATTCCTCTTATAAATAATATAAGTATAAAAAACACCAACAATTTGTTAGAAATACAAGAAAAATACTTAAAAGAGAATTGTGAACAAATTTTCTTGCAAAAATTAACAACAAAAAAACTAAACAGTTGTACTTAATACATGAATATTAACTAAAAAGTAAAAAAATATATGTGAGTTCAAAGAATTGAATGCTTAAACATGCCCTGCAGTTCCACAAATAGCAATTGCTTTGAATGTGATGTCTTAAGTCTCATGACACGATTTAATTTAATTTGGTTACTATTTAACCAAATATTTTCTTCAATCATCGTCTGTTCAAATCAAATGAATTCAAAAAGTAAATATTGATTTATTTCTTGTTTTTCGTGTTTTGCATTTACAATATAACATTTAGTTGAATTTCCAAATGATATAATTCGTGCTATCAATAAAGCTTTATGTTAACTGTTATTAATTTTTTGAAATCATGTGATTTTAACTTTTGTGATTTATAGAATAGGATCGTCCATGACCATACATGATCGTTAATAAAAATCACCGATTGTAGCTTATTGAAAGTCCTTCATTTTTTATTTCACATTAGTATTTTATTGGTTCTTCAGCGCGGAGCGGAATTTATCTCGCGTCTTACTGGGTATGTGCATGTCTTTGAGTGTATTTATATGCATTGAAGTTTTCGTAACAATTTCATTTACGTTTCATTTTCTGCTTGAATTACAAATTGTTACATCAAAAGTTTTTACCGCTATTGCTGTTGATTCTTTTCAATCTTTTCTTGTGTGTTGATATTTATGCGGGTGTGTGAGCAAGTGAATAGTCCTTGTGGCTTAATTTTTTACTTCAGTTATTTTTCTCTAAAGATACTTATTCTTTAGAACTCTGTTTTCCCAGCGTCTACTTGTTAAGTTTATGCAAAAATATACACCGCTTTTTATAAATATTTCATGTATTCCTTAGGAAAGAAATATATTTTTTTCTAGCAATTTGCTTTTATTTGGAGTTTATTTTACGGAAAAAGTAAATAAAGATGTTTGTTACTTTGAACACTTCAATACATACATACACTTATGCCGCATATGTGTCGTATTGGCAGCCAATGAATCTTTAATCAAACATAAAAATAAATACATACACTTGTATGTACGAGCACAATTTTACCAAAAGAAATATAAAAATTAAATATCATAATTTTAATTTTGTAATTTTTTATTGCACTGTTCAAATGTTTTATTTCCTTTTAGCAGCCAACTAGGCGTGTGATTATTATTTATTTAAAATTATCGTTACATTCTACTTTATAATTAGCTCATTTAAAATGTGCGCTTGAAAAAAATTTACAATATTTTTATGTCAAATCTTCTTTGTCATAATAATATGACACATTAACAAGTACATATTTTTTCTACCAATTCTAATTCTAATTTCTTTATTTAAATTGTCTGCTTAATTTACTAAAATACAAATATTGGAACATTTCTTCCTCGCATTTTCACATTTAAAATTTACTTGGTATAAAATTCAGAATTAAAACTAAACATGACACAATTTAACTTTACCTGACAGAGAAGGCAAGTAATTTATTTAATCTGTAATATAAACAGTTATTAGTTGAGTCAACAACATGAAGTCCAACAATCAACAAAACTTTTCAAAAATAATCCACAATATTTTGTGAACATACTTTTTCCTTTTTCATGCTGTTATTGAGGCAGGACAGAGGATTGTAGTTTATAGATAAACATGAGAATTTTTGTGGGTGTATTAATTTAACAAGTTTTAAAATTTATAGTTTTCAATTTCCATTTACCAATCATATTGAATTGCTTTCAGTAAAATTTATTTAAAGTCAACAAAACTGTTACAAGTAACAGTAAAATTTTAATATCCTTTTAAGACAATAACAGTAAATAATGATAATTTATATGAAAAAAATATTTATTGAATAAAGTCGAATCTTGAGAGTACTGTAAAGAGATATTAATCAAATGAAAATGCGAAATAAGTAAATCGAATTTAAAGTTTCTTAAGAGGATTTTTGTGAGCGTAAAGGATTCTGCATATCATAACTTAATACTTTTCTAATACATCATGAATAGAAAATGTTTATTATGAAAAGATACATTTTTGAATGTCAACTTTTTATAGAAGTATTTCAAACATAAATTTGGCGAAAAGAAGTATATAAAAATGCTCACCAAAGTATTTTTTCGGAAGCAGTTTAGTAAAGGTTTTTTTTTAAGAAAACTTTCATTAACTATTCTTCAGGTCAAAAGAATGACCTCTTAAGTAAGATTTTATGATTTGTAGAAGAAAAAAATCCTGAGTAAATATTTTATTTGTCAAGTAAAAAATTACGTCTTTCTTTTTTTATTGCTTCTTAAAAAATCGAACAATAATTTAATATTTGTAAAGTAGTTTTTCGATTTAACGAACATAATTGCTGTCAGGCTTGTTCGTTAAAGTGAATTGTTCGTTATATCCAGTACTGAATTAAAAATGAATAGTATCGTTTATTTTATTCAAAACTCTAAATATGTACAGTATTTTTTAAATATTTTATTAAAATTATAGTAATTTAAAATAAATACATATTTTATTAATAATATGTAAAAAGAAAATGAAAAATTCATAAAAACACTGTAATACAAAAGTAATTTATTTCAAAAATTGTTTACACAATCACACAGTCTGTTTTCTTGGAATGCATGTCTTATTGAAACTCTCTCAAAAGCATTAAATTTTTGTTACTAATATTGTTTTGCTAAGCCAATGACCCTAGAATTTCTGTTTCACCAAGCTGTTCATCATTTTAAAAATTCATCGTCGTGTAAAGGTTTATTTTCAATGCATCTATTCAAATCATCAGCTGATATTCAAATTCAAATATTTGGATGTTCGTTAAATACGATGTTCATTAAATCGAATGTTCGTTAAATCGGAAAACTACTGTATTTATTAATATTGTTTCAAATTTAATAAAAAACTTAATTTACAAACCAATTTTGTAATGTAATCTGATGCAGAAGTAAATTGTACACAATCAAGTAAATTGAAATTTTACATTTTAATTTCATGTCATTTCAGGAGCAATAAATATTCAACTTTTTTAAAAACAATAAATTTTTATCAATTGTTCACTTTCAATTTGCTGAAATAAAGACAAAAAAGCAAAAGGTTTAAAAACAAATAAATGGAATAAATAAATAGCAAAATATGAAAATAGTTGAATTTTAGTTACACATTTATTTAACACAAAACATATTTATGATTACAATTACATTACATTTTATCTTTAAAATTCGATTAATATTGGATAGTTCCAAATACGTTTTCCAAGAATACTCATTGTGTTGAAAAATTAAAAAATTTTTTGAATAGTATTTTTCCCCATTTTTGAATTTTATTATTTTTAAAACCATTTGATGTGTCAAGGATGTCACATAACGTGTGGAAATTTTACATTTGCAAACTAACATTCCATATGACAATTACATGCCATCCAAGTATATTTATTTTGATTATAATTTTTTTGAAATTTATCACTTTTGCAGCGAAAACTAGTCCGTATAATTAACACTTGCGAACACAAAATTCAATATCATGTATACGCCATACAACCTCAAGTTTCTATTTATCACCAGACAGTTGGAAAACCCAGAAATTCTCTGTGCCATTTTTCCTGCAATACCTGTATTTTTAAAATTATCAACTTAGAGCGTTAAAAAACTCTTTATGGCATTTTAAGTAGATCTGGCGATATAGAAATTTCTTGACATTAAAATTATTTCTTTAGCTTATATGTTGTTGTGTTTTTTTATATTTCAATTACTTTTTATATTCAAGCTAAATTGCGTACTTATGTGCATATTAAACTAAATTTTACTGTGGTATTTTCTGTTTTTTCTGTTTTTAGTTTTTGCCATTTAAGTAAGTATTCATACAGAGCACCAGATTTGAATGAATATGAAAAGTAAAATAAAAAGACTGAAACTTTTGGCAACAGAAAAACAACAAATATTCTAAGAACAGTTTATTTTTACTGGATCCCACACGTGTGCAACATGTAGCACAGATAAACACAAAATTGCAAATTTTACAAAAGAGAAACAACAAAGGTTTTGAATACTTTTACATACTTATGTTGCCATGCTTTAAAAAATAGCTGAACATTCACTTGTACTGTACACTTTAAAGCTTATAAACACATGTAGCATGTTAATGGACAATAAAAAGATCTATACGCAGAGAGCGGTTCTCTTAAAATCCGGCCGGTTTGCACTTTGAATTGTATCGGATCTATACTACAAAATATTCTATTTTACCAATAAATATTCTGTTATACATTATATCGTGCATAAATCTAGTAACTTTATATTTTACATCAAAATTTATGAAACATTTATTCCATCCAAATTATAAACGAACAGTTTTTTATATGTAAGTACATATTTTCATTTTTAACTTTCATAATGGAATCAACCTGTTATTCAAAAGTCTATGTTTTGTAATTGTCTTTTGTATTCGTTGTAAGTTTTAGGAATTCTCAGAAATAGAACAAAATAGTTCTTAAAAATATTAGTTAATTAAAGAAAATCATTTAAAATATATTTTAGAAAAATGTTAATAACTTTGATCCAGTTACAAGTCAATAAAGTCAATAGTTCTCTTCTAAACTTTTAATTCGTTAAAATAAAATAATTTTTAATGTGAAGTTCGCTTTATATATTGTTCCAATTTTGTTTGTTAGTTTTTCATTTATTAATACATCGTTCCTTGATTTTCTTGCATCACGCAGTAACCTTTTACAAATGACTGAGATGGTTGATTTTATTTTCAATTCAATTTGTTAAAAATGAGATGTATTTGTTTATAAAAATCGCAAGGCAAGATAAACTTTTAGGCCATTAACAACAAAATACAGAAATAAATAAATAAGTAAACATGACGTGTGCTAATGATGTTTCTCAATCAAAAAGTAACTTTCTTTGTAGAAAACCTGAAAATGTAACAATTATTCTTTTTACTTCCATTTCTTCTAAGCAAAAAAAAAGTTTTTCAAATAGAAGCACCAAAACTTTGTAAAAAAAAAGATGAAAACTGCCAGACAAGGTGGTTCTAGCCAGTAAAAATACAATAATGAAAACACAAATGAAAGAAAGGAAACAAAAAGTAAATTATAAAAGAACACAAATTAATACACAACAAAAAAGTTTTCTGTTTAATTTTTCCTATTTTACTCTCTTCATTTCTACTACTGCGTTGTTGTGAAGAAATACAGCAATAAAATCTGTTTTTATTGCAGTCATTTGTTAAAAAAATAACAATAAAATACTTTGTTCACTATAAATCCCCACTTAAAAGTCCCCACAACTAAAAATCATAAGACGAGGGGTATGTTTCTTCATTTTATCATTTATTCAGACCAGAAAAGAAAGTGGAAAAACTTTTACCAACAAATAAGCATAAAACTTTGAGCATTAAATATGACAACAAAATTCAAGGGATACTTTTAAATTTGACAGCCATACGACCGTCTTTAACTTGGTTGAGTTGTAGCAAATAAATAAAACTTCAACTGAAGGAAACAACTATAAAATATATATTTTTTCTTAAGCAAATAATCAAAACATTTATGACTTTATAAAATTAACCCAAAATCACATAAATATGTACAGATAGATGAAAACACCCATCGAATAACTTTTAAAGTTTCCAAGTTTCATCAACATTTTATGTTTTTATCAATAGGATATGAATTTATTTTCAACTGTAAGAAATAAAATATGTGAAATTGTTAAGTTTGATCAATCCAAATACTCATTTATTTGAAAAATTGCTTGCGAAACCTTATACCGCGATTTTAAAATAAACATGCACAACAAGTTAAATTTTTTCACATAAATTTTGTTATTTATTGGCAATCCAGGCACAATTTCGAAAAGCACAATAATTTTTGGGAGAAAACTTTTGTACTTGAAAAGAAACAACACATCTTGATAACAGAACCGACTTAAAATTAGGTTTATATTATGATGTTGTCGAAGACCAAGTCTACGTTACATTTTCACCAGGCCTTAAGAGTAGTTAGAAATTGGTAAATGAGTTTAAGCTTGGACATACAGCATCCATTTTTGAGTACCCCACGAGCTAAACTGCTCGGAGTATCTTAGACCACTGGCTTACATTATGGTTCGTTGATTTAAAATTGGCCGCTATAAGCTGAGCTCAAAATTTAGAATACGTGCGCGAAGTTTTTTAGTGATTCAGCAGCTGCCTTAAATCTTTTCTATAGTCACCCTGAGTGAATTAATTATAAAAAATTCCTGAACTTCCATTTTTAGTTTAGTTATAAAATTAGGTTTGCAGCAACCGCAGCGGTTATTTGTATTTTCTAGATACATTCCTTCAACATTTTAATTTTCTTTTTAGTAACACTTTCTGTTTGTCATTTAATAAAATAATTTCCACGAAAATTTAAAACTCAATAATTAATAATCTTTTTAATTTGCTCAAAAATAATAACTTCAAATATGACATTTTGATGCTGACAACAAAAATTTAGCACTTTCCCACGAACTTGCAAATAAAATCCTCTTGTTTTATTTTATTTGAATCTTGAAACTTTAAGTAATTAAATAATTGCTTAAGCTGGCATTGCAATTGTTTTATGGCTTAAAGTCTTTTCTCAACTTTTTCATTAATACGCAGTAAAATTGTAAATAAATTTTCAAGAAATAAAAAATAAATATTTATCTGAAAAATGCCACCACGTAATTAAACCAAAATTTTAATGAAAACTAGAAGGAAAACTGTTCGAATGCCATTGGCAATTGACATTTAATGTTTATTATAAATGTGGACTTTTTGTTCTTTATTAAATTATTTTCGCTTAAAAATATTATACTTTTCGAAAATATGAAAAGTTTTACTTTTTAATAATGGGGCAGCATGTTGTAGAGCAGTTACTGTCGTTTATGTTGTAGTTGCTGCTTTTGCTGCTGCTGATGTTGCTGTTATTATTGTAATAATAATTTTTCTTACTGGAAGGCATAAAACTTTTAGCAACCAAAATTAATATTTTTTTATTGTAGCAAACTTTAAAGTGGTAATAAACTTTTAGATTCAAATATTTAATATTTTAAAATGAAGAAAAGTACGTTAAGAGGAAAAATGAGTCGAAAGACTGTGACAATTGCTTTGCAAAGAAAAATAACCGGTATTTAATTGTATGAGAAAAAAATGTTTTACTTGCAAAAAAAACTCAACTATTTGCTATAAATTTGTGCAGCTCTTCACTCAGCATGGTTTTGTTGTTTTAGTGTATTCGTTTTTAAACCTTCTGAATGGCATTTGAAAATTGTTTGCATTGTACTTAATTTCCATTAAAATTTCAATTTTAATGAATTTTTCTTAGAAGCACAAGTATAAATCAATTTATTTGTACATTCGACTTGCATAAGTGTTGCATGTTGCAACAACTGGAAACTTAGTTTAGGTAACTAAACACACAAATACTGACCACAATAAATTTCTAGTATCTGCAATCTAAAATGAGGAAATGCAGTATTTTTGGAATTAGAAAAAATACACAAATGAATTTAAGCAAATAAAAAAAATAAAAGCAGCTCTTAAGTCTCGTATGGAAATATTCTTGCTTACATTATTTGATTGGTACATTATTTTCGTATGATTTAAAGTATCATCATAAAACTTGGAAATTGGTTTACCACAAAAGTTTGTTATTACTTGACTAAATTTCTTTAACTACTAAAAACTTGCCAAAACTAACTACACACGGTTTTGGCATGAACACCATACCATGGTATGAATAAGCATACAGATTCTTGGATGTGTGAGTTTGAGTGCGTGCGTTTGAGTGAGTGTGAGTTCTGACCAACTAAATCCAATTCACACAAAACTGCTTTGTATATTCAGGTGTAACATTTTGTAAAATTGTAAAAATGAGAGTTTGTTTGACTCAAGTCCAAATAGAACTAAAATACGAAATAGAAACTCTTAAGCTTAACAAAAACTTCTTGTAGTTTTTAAGAAAATTGATTGACATTTTGTATGATTAAATCAAGCATACATGCAAAGAATCACATACATACAGATATATATACATACACTTGCTATTTTATATGTGGTTTTGGCCGTATAAGGTCAATGTGGTGAGCAGAATAAATATTGCAACTCACAAAAAAATATGTTTATTGAATATTTTTATTCTGGAAGCTTTTTTAATTTTATTTTTTTTCGAAAGAGGAATTTTTAATATTATTTTTATTTTCTTAAGGGTGTTCATGTAAACTAAATCATGAATTTACGTTGTCAATTCTTGTGAGTTGTGTGTACACTACATAATGTTCTTGTTTGTTTTTAGGCAAAAGCTAAAGGTGTCGAACATTGTACACCTCAAGGGTTACGTACAACAGATTCAAAAGTTTGATTATAATAATTGAAAAAAAAAATTCAATCAAATATAACCAAGTAAATTTGGAATCCTTAAGAAGTGATCAGATAATGTTATAATAATAGGTATTTTATTCTCTATTCTACTTCTTGGATAAAAATAATCGTAAGTGGAAAAATGAAAAATTCTTGCGTCGATTTTTTATTACAATCAAAGCGAGCGTTAACAATTAAACATATTGTGATGCATTTTGTGCGATTTTAATTCTTATATTTAGGATAGTCCAGCCATTTAATTGTTAGCATTTTAATAAATTTAAGATATGTATATAAATTCCATATAATGCTGAACTATCAATCAATGGTTAAATTTTGACAATGGTGAAAAAACTTATCAAATCATTTTATTTTTGTAGTTTTGATCTCGACTACTTCCAAAAATGATGGACTCACATGTAGTTGTTCAACAATGACAGAGGTGGTAGAAATAGTATCCCAACAAAAGAAACTGCTTCGCCATAAGCTGGTTTGTAAGGGTGATTTTCATTTGTGATTACGTAATGGTAGGCTAAACGCTTATTTCAGCGTAATAATTGTACGATAAAATCGTCTTATTGTTTTGTCGTTTTATTTTTGCAGCTCATAATTATTTTTTTTAAAGAGACGTAGTACTCAGGCATTAAAGCCTACCAACCAGTAGGTGTTTTACCTTCTTGGGGAAAAGGATATTGAGAGTAGACATATGCATGATGAAATCTGTTGCAGTGCCTCTGATGCCAAGTAGGCGCATTAAATTTGATTTAATCGCTACCTTACAGTGTTTGTTTTTGTTTCCGTCAAAGTAAGTGTAAGTTTTAACGTGCACCAAAACGAAATATATAAATAACTTGAAAATTTTATGCCATACAGCATTGAATTTATTCAGGCAATTTGTATTTTCCCACTATGAAATGAATTTGTATAACAGGCTTCCAAAATCTCTACTATTTTTTGCTGGGATTGTTCTTCTGACTTCTTTTTCAAGGTTTTTATTTGGTAGCAAGTTAAAGAAAGAAAAAGAAAATAAAAATAAAATTCATTTACCACTTTGGAAGACAGAAATTGTTTACCAATTTTCATACAAATAGTATTTAGGAAACTTTTTATAGATTTGTTTAACTTTAGCATACGATTTTCCAATTTTTTGTTGATGACATGATAAAAGTTCGTATGTTTTCTTACTTTTTTCTGCTAAAGAAAAAAGGGAGCTCGACGAAAAGAGGAAAGAACATCAGGAAACATTGAAGAAATTTTGTTGCAACAAATAGTTTTGTTTTGGATTATTATGACAGTTTTGCATACTTTCTTGCCATTCATGTCTCAAAACTTTTTTTCATTTCTTTTCCTGACTTTGTATTTATATTCTTATTTTTGAAGAACAAATAAATGAAACCTTAAAAGTAAGAAAAAGTTACTACTTTAACTCTTTTTTAATAGAATTTTTCTTTTATTGTTTCGCAAACTACATATCCAGTTCAACTTATATTTTATATCTACAATTCTTAAAAACTTAATGCTTTTGTTACAGTTTTTACTCAGTTTCTATTTTGTTTTCCATGTAATCCTTGAGTTTGGTTAACAAATTAATGACTGCATCATTTCATTTAAGAACTCTACATATCAATTTGTTTTATTCATTAACTTTTTCATTAAATCTAGTCATCATTCCATTTCTGTTTTTTTTTCTGCAAATGTGTGTTAAAATTGAGCCAGCAAGTTGGTCATGGTACATCGAAGTAGTTTGCAGTATAACCGCTGCCATTATTTATATGCTAAGCCAATTTTAAATTGTTAAAATTACAACTTTATAGCGTTAAATAAAAATTAATTACAGCAATTTGTTGTTGCGCTAACAAACCAGACACACCTTTTTGCTTCCATGCATTGGACGTGGTAGAAGAACTTGTTAGAAAAACAGAAGTGAAAAATTTGAATTAAACGAATTACGAGGTGTAAATTCTGGAAAGTGTATTTTCTAAAAATAACAGAGCAGTAGCTGTGAAAGGGGAATAGAAATGCGCTACTTTTTAGCCTATTGAAGGCTTATTAAGCAAATAGTTTATAAACACAGTTCGACAAAAATCAGAGTAAAAGTGCGTTAACGTGTTTCCACACCGTTATGTTGTGACCTTAGCTTAAATTTTAGGTGAATATATTTTAAGAATGATGACTTCACTACCACGTTTCTGCTCAAATGAATAAAATAATTAATTTGTTTGTTCCTGCTTTCCGAAAAGCACTGTCCAACTTTTATTGTACAAACAGTTGTTAAACAAAACTAATGTGTCATAATTACCTAAAAATAAAACAGCAAATAAAATTGTATGCCGCAAGCTAAACTAAGGTCAACACAACTAACCAAAGGACTACAACCAACAATTAATAAAGCACCTAAACAGAGGCGGACACCTCTCATAGTACTGACGCTCATCGTCAACATCTCTATCAGTCACTCGCCATAAATTTGTATCAAACAAAACTAACCGCATAAAAACTTAGAATACGCTGTTCCTTAACAGCAGCAACTACTGCTGTCATATAGTCCTCTAGTTTGAATAAAACTTTTAAGGGGGTTTCTATTGTTGTATTTTTGATCCGTGTCTGTATGTGTGTCATAGCAGCCAGCCTGGACTTTTAGGTTTCTAGCTAATTAAACCGTTTGGGAGTTGTACAAAAAGTGCTTTGTCATAATCAGCTCAAGGCAAGGTGGTTAACAAAGCTGCTGGTACTACTCATTTGGCTATAAAATACAGCAAAAAAAAAAAGAACTAACTTCCTCTAATTTTGTTCATCTTCTTCCTTTTTCAGCATTTGTTGATTTGATAATAGGCTGTCACATAATTAGGTTGTAAATTTTCGCTTACCATAAAAGTAGAAAACAGTCTGTGTTGAACCAAATTTTTTATTTTTCTATTCGTTTTTATTATCAAAATTGTTCTCCCCATACTCCCCAAGCAAATTAATGTCAATGTAAATTGAAAAAAATAATTGTAATTTAGCAAACAAAAGGCAGATAGTATAAGCGCCATTAAACTTAACAGAGATAATCCTGCGGGTTGGTTTAAAGGAGAAAAAAAAAATAATACAAAAACAAACGTAACAAACAAAAAAAAAACTCTTAAAGTCCATTTAACAAAACAATGATAAAAAGTTTTATTCAAAATTATAAAAAGTAAATTTATTACTGGCCAACAACTGGCGGGTAAAAGGGAGACAACGAAAAGGAAGACATTATCGGCCTGAACGTTGTTATCTGTTTAAGAGGCTTCTTCATTTCAGTATCTTTAAGACATAATTACCACACACATATATTCACACATACTTGTGCATGAAAAGGACCTTCTGCAAGTGGAACGAAATTAATTTAAGAAAACCCACAAACTGTTAAGAATACACAAGTAATTCTTGATTAACAAATATTGTTCTTAACATCACATCCTTTGTGGCGTCCTGATGGCGCTCAAATCATATCAGAGCATCTATCAAAGTATTTAGTACTTAATTTTTCTTTGTTTGCAAACACTTTCACTATTTTATTGTATTTATAAGAAGAAATAAGAAAGCAAACAACATTGAAATTGCTAACAGTATTTTACGAAGATAAAACAGTCCTTGAGTCGAGACCAATCAGAACATGTTTTAAGAAACTAAATGTAATTTTTGGGTTTAGTTGAAAATAAAGCGGAAAATTCGAGTATTTTTAGTTAAATAAATACAATGAGAGATAATCAGGATGCTTTTTGCATTAAACACAAAATTTTCTTACATTACACTCGGAAAAAAATGTTTTATTACAATTAGATGCAGTAAACACAAAACAAGGAGTATAGATCAAAGTCTACATCTTATTTACTTTAAATCACAAATATGTAATTGTGAATAAAAAAATTAATAATGAAACCATTTGAGAAATATGAAGACAGATATTTTCTGCAATTTTTTAAATAGATTTTTTGATTATAGATTAAGAATGCCATCATAACACTCGTCTCATTTATTTGGCAAAATTTCATACTTGACGAGCTCGATCATCTGACCTAAACCAGATACGGCATGATTCAGCTCGTTAATTTATATGTTTAATTATTTGATAGCCTGTTTAACAAAACTAATGTCTTGGGTTGCACCGTAATTAAATTATTTCACATTTAAGTTTGACAAAATTATTATTATTATTTATTTTTGCAAATAGCACTAATGAGGAGATATGAAAAACATTGAGTATTAAAAACTATACATCAAAATAAAATACAATATAATAATAAAATATATGATATGAAATAATCAACGAGGACTTGAATAAGGAGTTTGTAATTTGCACCCTATTTCTCTTTAATTAGGTATATTTTTGTGTACTTCGCTTTTGCTGTAAATTTTCTATACTTAAGTCTGCAGAGCAAAATATGAAACATTTTTCTATGAGTGTAATCTCAAGTAATCACAAGTCTAGTGTATATTTTTTTCAAGACAAGTGAATATTGTTAGCATATTTAGTGTCCCTAATGTCTACTTCTTTTTTATATGCTCTTATTCGTCGATTGTCCTTGTTTCCTAACTCAAAATGTTGCGTTGTTGCTGGTTATTTTTCAAGACGATTTGCAGGAATATTAAGAGATTAGCAAAGTTTTTCCCCCGTTTCGGACAGGCGACAATTTGTGGAATGCTGGGTTATGTGTGAGCCACTATGTGGACGTAACACTATCTGTTTTTATAACTGACATTGTAAGTTAAGTTTACAGCAACAATACAAGATGAAAATTTAAATAAAAAATCACCACACTAATGAAGAGTGATATGGGATGATTTTCTTATTAAAAGAAAAGGAACCAAATGACAAAAGCAATAGAAGTATTAAACCTAATGATGATAAATTCAATATAATTTTAAAAATATTTGTTTCCCTTACTCTTTATTAATTCAAGCTAAAAATGACCCCACGTTTACTTTTTAAATAAACCATCATATTTTTTGTGGGAGCAGGTTTTAAACATTTTTGTTTATCGCTTGAACCCGTGTGACTTGAGCAAAGGACATTTTAAACACATTTCTTTCAAGCCATTTACTAAAGTGAACACACATTTAAGCAAATTTCTCATTTTTAATGCTCTTGTCTCTATTGTAAATAAATATTCCCTTTTTTCAGCCAAAGTCTGCACGTCTGTCTAGGCAAACTAACGACCAGGTTTTACTTAAATTACAAGCAAACCCAAAACTCCATCTCTAAAATATTTAACGCCTTTTGTGTAACACATAATCGCTGCTAACATGTTGACAACAGTGATTTATGCTCATCGTCGGCATTTAAATTGTTATGTTTCCAAAATAAATGTTCACACTCTAAAATCAAGGCACGCGTGTATAAAAAGTTGTTTGTTCCTCTTGCTGCAGGCAGTTATACGGTATTTTCTTGTTGTTGGACTTTTCTTTTTTCGCTTATAATTTTTATTTGGCTCTTTTCACACACAGCAACATAATTGTTTGTGGTGCGTGTGAAGAAACAACATGTTGTTACAAA
The DNA here is from genome assembly GCA_956483585.1 of Gymnocheta viridis. Classification (NCBI taxonomy): domain Eukaryota; kingdom Metazoa; phylum Arthropoda; class Insecta; order Diptera; family Tachinidae; genus Gymnocheta; species Gymnocheta viridis. The sequence goes on from OY101444.1 coordinate 87,004,525, forward strand.
AAAAAAAGACTCATATACATTCATGCCGGCGTCCAGTTTGATTTTTATTTTCACCCGCATAACTCTCACCTGTAAGACTCACGTTTTTGTTCTTTTATTTTCATTGTTGATGTTGTTGTTGTTGACAATGTAGTACATTTAAAGCAGCTCACACTGGCTGAATGGCCATCGTTCGGCATGGGATGACTCTACTTTATGTTACTTATTTGTTTGATTGTCGTGTTTTTTTTCATTTTTGTTGTGCACCTAATTTTCGGGCAAAACAAAAAAGTTTTATGTGAAAAACACATGTTAAGTGTCACAGATTGCCATTGTTTTGCAGCGCTTTTTGTGCGATTTTTTAACAACTTTTTTTCTTCTTTTTGATGCTCTCCCACGTCAAGTGAAAATCTTTTGTACTTCAGTACAGATAAACTTTGCTGCTTAAAAGTTTATTCTTCTCTACTTATTTATTTTTATTTTTTTTTATTTTTTTGCGTATTTGGAAGGTAATTTTTCATGAAAAATCATAAACTTTGCTATCCAATATTTCCAGTGTTTTATGAGTTTATTGAGTTCAAGGGAGAAGCAGGTGGAAACACGGTGGGGAGTGATAAAAATTTGGCTTTTGTTCAACATGTTCTAAAGCATCCATCTTATACTTATTGCTCCATTTGTTTTGATAGTTATCCGGACAAAGTTTTATCTATTTCGATAATGATTTTATATCCTTTTTCCTTGGAGATATTCAATATTCATTGTTTTTTTCTTGTTGTTTGGCAATAACCAGACTATTAATGCGTTTTAAATTAATGCGTCATTTGTCATCAGATTTACTGGACTAATTTGAAAAGTTTCGATTGAGAACTTTAAATGCAATATAAAAAGCAATAAAATTTTTACATCGATGATAATGCAGTACAAATGGGACCAACAAATGGAATAGATGATACTCAAGATGGATTTGGGTAATTTTGGCTGTTTCGCATGAACGGGTTCAAATGAATGGTCGAAATATTGTTACCAAACTGCCGGCCAAACAGTTTGTACTAAAAATTAGACCGTGACGGAAGAGAACATAGTTCGTCGCCAAACGTATTGAAAATTTACTTTATTATACTCGTATATACATTGAGCAGAAATAAGAATTGTTCCGTGATTGCAGTGAATAATGCATGATCGTGAGGAGCATAAATTCAGTGTGATGTGAGTGCATGAGTAAATCCCACGTCTAAGCATACGTTGCTTTCCTTCTAGCATTTTATCAGTTGGTCACATTTCGTTTATCGTTTGCAGTTTAAGCTTAATAATAATTTATTCAATTTAAACTTTTTGCTCATACTTTTATTCTTTTGTGCGGCAATACACCAATGAACTACTAAAATGTACAGTTTTAATATAAAAATTCCCCTTCATACACAATTTTATTACTATCCTTGTGGATACGAGTACATACTGCAATAGTTCTACATAAAACCAAGAAAGTTATGCGGAAAACATACAAATGAAACGAAATGAAACTGAAGACATTTTAAGTAATTTTTCGTTCTTTTTTTATTCTCAATGTAGTTTTTTAACCTTTTTTTTGTTGTGGTATATGGTAGAGTATTAATTTGAATTTAGATTTCCCGCGTGGAAGTTATTTCTTTTAAAGCCAAAAACAACAAAAAATTAAAAAAAAAAAAATAATAGAAGCAAAAGAAAAGTGAGTACTGCGTGCTGTGCTAATGTGGTATGGTGGTGCGATTGTATCTGTGTTGTTTACTGCAATAAGGAAAAGGATACAAACACACTTACATATAAGCAGAACGTATTCAAAAATTAAACGAAATGACAATAACGGAAAACGCAGACACGGACTTCCGTTTGAGGCAAAATGTTAAAAGTACAACGACTCGTTGGGGACAATTTTTGTCAGCACATGCCGTTTACTATTCAAAATTGAGAAAAAAAACCAAAAAAACTTTTAAAAGTGTTTGCAACATTTTCCTAGTTCCGACTAAAAGAGCGAATAGCCGAGCAAGAATGTATGTATATGTGTGTGTGAATACGATGATTATTAGTGTTTTTAATGTGACTTTTTGCTTGCAATTTTTTACCTATAAACTTATGTAAAGTTGTGTTGGCATTTTTAGAGGCTCTTTTTCTTTTCCTGCGAATTATTTTTGCTGACTTCTTTTAAATATTTTATCTCAGGATTTAACATAAACATTTTTTTACTACAGAGAAAAGTGTGTGTGTTGATACAATTGTGTGCGTGTCTTAGCTGCAAGTCTATCGATATCATCTCTTTGCAATTTTTTGCGGGTCATATTATCTTTATATTTTTCCAGTTTTTAATATTATTTTAATACCCTACATTTAAAATGTTAACAAAGTTGGAAAGTTTGAAAACATTTATGGAAATTTTGCTACATGAATAAAAAGAATTATAGTATTTTTCAATAAGAAAAGATCACATTCAAAAGGGACAACATTATTAATAGCTGAAAATATGCTTTCAAGGATTTTGTTTACTACAAAGCTTTCCTCTCGGCGCCCTTTATTATCCTGTAGTTATTTTATTTCTTTCCAATTGTTGTTAGAACCTCGAAATATTTTCAAAGCTTCTGTAAATTTGCAAAGAATATTTTAATGAATGGAATACTGTAACAGAATATTTTGGTTTGCTTTGTAGATGACATGAACAAGCTTTAATTTTAATTTGTAAATATTCTGGTAGTGTCAGTCTAATGACACTACGAACTGAAACCTTCATATCAAAACCTTTTGACTTCTGCTCAAGAAGAATATATGCCACTATGATTTCACTTTTTTCTAAAAAATTTATAATAAATTAACATGTACGAGTAACTAACTGCATGAGAAACCCAGTTAGCCCAATTTACAATTCGTAGTACTGAAGTGATGTAAAACTTTTTTTCTTTTATGCCTTAAGGGTTAATTTGGTCGTATTATTAAACTGGTTGGTTGGCAGAATGTGTACTAGTAGACGCTCGTAGCTACACATCTACTGTTTCATACAAGTTGCAGTTGCTGTTTTATTATTGTAACAGAGTACTCGTAGTATTTTGCAATTATGCAAAGCTTTGGTAAGCTATACCAACCATACTATGTAGTTTTATAAGCAATAATGGGTTATAAAGTCTTAAGGTTTTGCCAGAACTTTTTATTTTAATTTTTTAATATTTCTTTTTCTATTTTTTAGTTACAAAGTTTATTTTTTCCACTAGTAGTTCCATTCAGTGCGGTTAGTTATAATGTTGTTTAGTGGCTAATAGTTATTGCACTAGTTTTTCTTGTTGCTGTATTTGAATTTCAAAATTAATTGGAGCATAACAAATATGTTTTTATTGCATTTTTTTGTTATTATTATGCAGCTTTAATGAAAGTATATTAACAAAACACACTTTAATTTTGTTTAGCACAAAAAGCTCAAGTAACAAATTCCTTGGAATAAAATAATTAATAAATTTATTGCTGCTGCATATAAACGAGAAAATTAATATATGTATATAAGCACGGAAAATATTTTTTTACTATTTATAATTTATTCTAACCTTTTGCTAAATATTTCTACTATATTTAAGTGTAAATTTAAGTTTCATTGGATTTATTTATATTTTATGTGAAATATTCAGTTTAGTTTCTTTGAAAATCAAACCAATCAATAAGTATTGTTATTTAATGTATTGTTATGAATTACACAGGGCAACATTTTTGAAATCAGTGAATCTTTCTCGTGTGGAATTTTCGTTATTGTTGAAATGTGATTTTTTGCATTCGAACATACGAGCACACAGTTCATTTTAAATTGACGTTGATCGTATTGGTAGTATAAAAATGTTCATTTAATTAAAAGCTATAAGCAAAAATGATTGGTTTCAATCACCATTCTCAACGTCAGCAATCCCTATTCCTGTCATCAGCGTCATCATCAACATGTGCTGCTGTCGTGGCCATGGTTTTGACCATTGAACATTGCAGGTTCATACAAATAAATAAGTCTTTTAATATGTTTACTTGTGAGTGTGTTTATATGTTTCAAATAATTTGATGTTAAATAAAAGTTTGTTGAAAATTTATATTGTCGCTTGAATAATTTTGCCAATTTGAATTTTCAATAGTCCACGTAGTTTGATTGGTTGGTTTTAACAGTCGTTGGTTTATGTTTGTGTGTATAACAAAATACAAACATATCGTACACACACATCTACTCAATTATTCGAATGCATTTGTATTTTAAATATTTGCTATACTTCAGTGTGCTGCAGTAGAGTTGTTACTCATTTTTCCATTGCAAAAAGTGGTCAAGTAAAAGCTAGAGCATGAAGCATAAGGACACAGCATGGCTGGTGACTGGTTCTGGGTCTTGTTGCTGAAGAAAAACAATTTTTAATAAATTTATTTAAGAAATTAGGTAAAGATGGTAAACGAATTACATTGTGTCCTATAGATATAAAATAAAAGATATAAAATGCTTTTATTTGAATTATTCTTAATTGTCCATTCTCTGTTAGGATCCAAATTTTTTTTTAAAATTGGTTGATCATTTTTAAAGAAGGCAGGAAAAGTTAAATTAAACCACATGCACGTTATTAGCAGCCGGTTTTGTTTATTTATCATTTTTTCCTTACTGTTTTTTTTTGTAGGAACGAAGCTCTAATCAGTCGAGCTGAACTTGTTTAACCATTCTTGTCCAACTTATAAAACATAATTGGGTCTCTTACGCACTAAATGCTTATTGAATGTTGTATACTGAGTTGCTGACGTAGTGCATCGTACAATTGACCAACTGTTGTTGCATGATTGACTGCTGCTGGCTTAAAAATTAAAAAAATATTCTGTGTAATCGAACACTTGTATGTCTGATTGAGTATTTAAAATAGTAAATATCTGTGTGCTGAGGTATGTGTGTGCACAAAGTATCAATATGTGTAAATAAACAAGTGTGTATGTGTTGTCATCAATCATCAAAGCATTAAAATGAAAAGTGTTAATTGGCAATTATGTATAAATTTATTCAGGCAAAAGTATAATCAATCCAATCAAATACTTACAAACCAATTTCGTTTTGAATCTACACAAAAACACAGAAATAAACAAATACTTTTATATGGTTTTTCATTTTGTTTTTTTACATTTTATTTGAAATATCTACATATATAATTTACATGGTAACATACGTTACTTATAATTGTTTAGCCATTTAATAAAGAAAGTCCCCACGCTGTTCCGATTAATGTATTTATTTGATTTTATTTAAAGCCAATTATAAATTTTACATTTGGAATTGCCACCAAAAACAAATTGGAAAAAAATTTACAAAAAAAATTAATTGAAAAGCCATTACAACAATTTATGTTTCATTTTCGTACTGATATTAACAGCAGGACGAAAAAAACCACACTAATTTGCGAAACACAAAAAAGAATCATAAACAAATTTTAAAATAGAAAAGAACCACGACACACTGTGGTCCAGACTTGGAGAATTTTTTTAATTTTAATTATATACAGATATTTGGGAATGTGTGCAAATGAACCATTAAATTTAAGCTAAAATTACAACAAAGGAAACCCTTATTCTTTTAGATTTATAACTATACAGCTGAATGCGCACGAGACAGCAGTGGAAGCTACGCGTTAAGCCCATCTGTTTTGATTATTTAATACGCGAACAAGCTAATATAAAAAAACAGTACACAACGATACAAACAGGACAGCCCTCGAGGAACCATGCGCTGATCCAAGGCGGAAGAAAAATATAACTAATCCTCCCATCTCCTGCCCCACAAATTATAAAAATATCTATTGTTTCCTTGGCTTTAAAACTTCCCCCCACTCAAAAATTATCAAAATACTACAAGACAACAGTCGAATCAAAGTGCCTCGGTTAGCCCGTGTGTACTCAGCAAAATGAAGTAAAATCAATTTAGATTCTTTTAAAAGGGAATGGGAATTACTTATTGCGATTTGCTTTCGAAATTTTTCTCGAGTGCGTGGAGTTTTGTCTGCATGTCACACGTTTTAATTGAAACAAAGATGTATGAAATTGAAATATGCGTATTTGTGTGTGTGTGTATGCTAATATTGTTCCAGCAAAATAGCAAATTATTTTAAATGTTATTCATTTTTGATGGTGATACTTTGATTTTTATTTTGTTCTTTGCCTTTCCCTCCAGAGACAGTAATCATTATTATAAATATTTATGCAAACATATTTGTAGATAAACAATTACACAGCTCACGAACACACAAATAACTTAATGTATTTGTTTGGATAAATGTTAGAAATATATTTATCTACAGTGGAATTACTAAAGTTGGAGAGAAGTGGGTTTTTGTATCGCATCAACATATTATTTTCCATGACACTGTTTTCGAAGTTTATCCTTCGGTATTTTATTGTGTTTCTTTTTTGGATTCTCATATGCATTGGCATTATAATTGTACTTGTATGAGACTTATTTGACTGTCTGGTTTGCAATTTACATATAAACAATAAGAAAACTCTGCGACGCGTTAAATAACAAAAATATTACGCATCAGATAGAAGGAATATTTCGCTTTTTTTATGCAAATATTTTATAAATATGTATTTTATACGTATGTATGTATACATATATGGAAAACGGCATCTGGGGACATTATTTTGTATGAATGTCTTAACCCATTTTAAACTAAAATTTACAAAATTAAAAATAGCAAAACAAAAAAATTTCTGATCGGGAATTGCCACAAAGCAGATATTTTGGACTATAATTAGAAACCAGCGGAAGGAAATAGAACATTCTGTGTCTTCTACTTAGGTCTCGATGAAACCTGAAGAGGCTGAAGGCATTTTGCTAGCTTAAATATCCTAAGTAATCCTCGCAGTACGCGCTTGCAGTAGTATTTCCCAAGTCGAAAGCACCGGCAAGCACATAAGAGTTACGGATTACAAACAAGTTATAATCGGCAATGACCCTTGCCATCTCTCGTCTGGTCAGCAGTTTCGAATACATATTTTTTGTAAATTGAATTCAATTTACCATAATGTTCTGATTGAAAGTCTTAGAAATAAGTTGAACTTGGCTGATAAGCCACAATTTGCAGTCTCGAGCCCAAAAACTGTTGTTTTATGAATGTCCCAAAAAATGTTTTGTCCTAAAAAATTCTATTAATTTGAATATTGATGACTGTCGTAAACAGTATCTTCCGTTCTGTTAGTGTTAAGGCAAATGCATACATGTAGTCGCAAAAGAATTTAAAACCAGATAAATGTACAAAAAAAAACATTTTGATGAGTCAGTTGAGCTGCAAAGTTCACCTGGTATGAATTCGCCTTATTAATAAAATTTAGCAAATTCAATCCCGGAACTCAAACTTATGAACAAATACCACAATGATGTACTATGTTGGTCCCAAAATGGTTAAATTTCCAACAACCAAAAAGAGTATAACACAATATCTTGCACACGCATGCATGCACAACCTCTCTTTCCCACTCAAGTTGTTTGTATTTATAATTTGTTTTCATTTTTTAATGGATTTTTAAACCAACTCGCAGTGATTGCAATATAAATTCTAAAAATTACAAATCATTGTCATATGTATGTTACAGCGAAATGCCAATAACAATGTTCAAAATTTCCTAATTCGATTTTCGCATACATATTCGCATAATTCAAACACATTTCCACACTCTCATGAAAGTGCTTTCTGGATCGTCATGCTTCTATTAAGATTTTTGACAAATTGTTCTAACCCAGTATTCGATTTTAATATGAAATTTGCTTTTAAACATTAAATTTAATATATAAGAGGCCGTTTAATATTTTTTACACATGGTTAAAATTATATTGCCACAATCTGGTGGCTGGTAGCAAAATATCTAATACACTTAACTCATGTGCTAACATAAATATAAAAAGCATTTATGAATGGATGGTGTCATTTGGTTTTGCACAACTGTACTAGTTTCTGTTTAAGAACATTTTGTTGCAATAATTTATGGCGTGCCACATAAATCGACTTAATGAGCTTCCGAAAATATAGAAACTTTTCCATATTTTCATATCCTCAGCCTTTCTAAAATTACAACAATGATATATGATTGAATTTCAAAAAGGATTTTTGTTTTTTTTCTGCAAAAGTACTCAGAATATTTATTCGTATCGTAACCGCTTCAACCCATTCTGCTGCATACGTACACCGTATACAATATGTATGTGAGTATGCGTTTGTGTTTCAGTCCATAATTTTGTGTTTTGTTGGGTAACCAAGATGCTTTTATGGGAAACGAAAATTGCTGGGAAAATTTAATATTAACGCTTTTTTTTTAACCAAAACCAATGATAATAACAGTTATTTATAGTATTTCGGTCCAAAATTCAAATTTCGTTATAACCAAAAATGTGACTATGAACTGCCACCATGTTTGTACAATATTTATGTGCTCATGTATGAACACATATAATAAAATTTAGTATTAATATTTATGAAATAGAGCAGCTAACAAATGCTTGGCAGAACAAATTGTTATGCTTTTTATTAAAAAATAAATAAATACATAGAAATAACATAAATAAGAAACATATTTATTCATCTTTATTTTATATTCGAATCCTTCGATTTCTGCGCTGTATTATTTATTTATAAACTTCCCAGAGATGATACTCTAAAGGAGATTCTGGTAATACATTCCTCGTGGTGGTGGTCTTTGATTTCATGAATATTTCAGCCTGATTAGAAATGTAGGAAGGGATAGTTTTTTTAGGAAACAATAGAAAATAACTTTTACACTTGATGAGATTTAGTTGATTTATCTTTGTCTAACAAATGAATCTCTGCATAGATTCAGTTTTTGAGGAACTGTGGGTAATAAGTCTTGAAATGCTGGGAACATCTTTTTAAATATGGTTTTTTGAATCTGCTGCTGCTGATCAACGAGATCCTTGTCCTGTACCTCGTTTCTCTATTCCTCGCATCATAAAAGTTTTCACATAATATGATTGATTTGCAACAAAAATTGGAGTTTCTAACATAAATGCTTCTGCATGTGCGAGAACAGCCTGTCATTTAAGTTGTTTTCTAATAATTATTGGAATGATGTGAGCAAAATTGTTTCTGTAATAATATTGTGAGAAATTTCTCACTCTCAAAAGCGCACAATAAAAATATATTAAAATAAAATTTATGTGAAATAATTAAAGAAAGTACAAAAGAATAAATTTATTTAGTTATAATTATTTTTATTTGTTTTAAGCTACTGATGCCGAGTAGCCGATTGTAAGAACTGAACACTTTTTCTTTTGTACATATTTTAATAACTGGTATTTTCAAATATGACACAAAATAAAACGCATAGAAACACATTTAATAAAATATTTTTTGTTTATGAAAGAATTCTTCGGCTGTTTTTTCAATCGATTAATGGAAACATTCCAATAAAAAAGCAAACTTTTCACTCTGAAACACACAAACACTTTTTACTCACAAGTCGAGAAACGATGATTCTTTTTTTGCATTTTACGTGAAAATTTTACGATGCGAGAAATGTATAGATGAAGGAGACCTTTGTTCAAAAGCAACTGATACTTTAGATGTTTGCGAAATATTTTTTTTATATTTTCCAAGAGCTTGGAATTTCTTTCTAAATTTTGTTGTTATACTTATTTTGTGCGGATGAGTTTTGGGAAATTTTCCTTGATGGGCTGGGAATAGCCTGTGTTTTGATCCTGTTCATCATTGATAGAGAAATAATTTTCAACATATTTTCTTGAAAGTCGTTGTTTGAATTCACTTGCTCATTGTCGTTTTCTGTCGCCAGTTCAGATTGTATATTAATATCCTTTTCAGATAAATTAGAATGATCAAGATTCTTTTCGCCCTTCAGATTTATAAACTTTCTCTCTTAAAGCATATTTTTATTTGCTGTTGTTAATTTTGCTTAAGAAACTTCTCTGATTCATATAACGTGTGATATTTTAATAATTTTCTACACTAACGAGCCATTTTAAAATCAGTAGAAATTGTAGGCGTTGAAAGGGGTTCATAGTTCTCTACATCGTTTAGTGTTTCCTCTTCATCTCTATTTTCTCCTTCACCAACGGACTGTTTATAAGATGTAATTTCTTCATTGTTGACTTTAGATTTTGTTGCCGCAGGATCGGACGATGGTGTGACAATTCTAAAATTGCTACCAAAATGTCGCTCCAAGTAATCGTTCATCCTTTGCAATTTTTGTTGCTGCCGTTCATTACGAATTCGTTCGAAGGTATCAGAATCAGAGTCTAAAGTTGTACCAGTTGTCATATAAATAGTATAAAATGTAATAATAGTATATTTTTACCACTTTCATATGATGATTGTGGTTCAACTGTATCATCTTCTTCTTCTTCAATATCTGGCATTTCTTCTTCCTCTACTGCCTCGGACAGCTCTTCATTCTCTTCTATAATCGGTTCTAATATTGGAATTTGCTCATTTTTCATTACGGACTCAGGCTCAGCTGGATCAGAATATGTATAAGAAATAATCTGTTCAATATTTTCAATGTCTGAAACAGATTGCAAGCTATTTTCCACATCTGATCTTAAGCTTGTTGCATCACCTTCCGAATAATTTAAGAAGCGTTGAAATGCTTCATTAAACCTTTGACTGTGTGCATTTAAAGCATTTTGTGTTGTGGAATGGGTTTTCCCGTTCATAACAACAGAACTCTATAGTAAGTTTTGATGAAAAATTTAAATTTCTTACGAATTTTTCATTTAAAACACTTACGGCAATAGATGGAAATCTAGATGCGGTGCGCTTTGGTAAATCTTCAAAATCATATTTTGCTGTTGATGGTTCTGGCGGATGTTCTCTTTTTGCATCACTATCGTACGGCAATTCATTAGGATAAACATCATCCCAATATTGATCTCTCACCAATTCCGGATGCTCGTGATGCATTTCGTCGACTATGAGGTATGAGACTTGTAAATTCCTATCAATCATCCAGTTGACCTAAACAACTACCTTATTTTGTATATGATTGTATATAAAATAAACAATAATAACCTCAAAATCATCGTCATCTTCACCAAAGGGATTAATTAAAGTTTCGGCAACTTTCAACCAGCCCATGTAGAAAAAGAATTGAAGTGTTATGAAGACAGGCGAATAAAAGTCCAGTACTTCATAAGTACCCTTTTTGTTGTCAGTCCATTGATGGGCCAGCAAACTACACACGAAGAACGAGTAAACCGCAATTGTTACCACTTGGGTGTAAACCAAAGGGATGCTTATAAAATCGTAGTACATTAAGGTTCCACAACGACCACGAAAGTTATTCAGCTCATCAATGATGGTCTTGACAGCAAAATCATCTCGAATGCGGCCCTCTTTTCGAGCTCTCGTTATAATACTTGCCGCCCACACTATGGGCATCCAATGTTTTGGGTATTTGGGAAATGAGGAATCCATTGCTTCAAATATCTGCTTTTCATTCTCCAGTAGGAGTCCGGCATCGACCAGATTTTTAATTTTTGGAAAACGCTTTTTAACACATGGTGATATCATGGTGAAGACAATGGTGAGACACAAACAGACATAGCGCATGACAGTGCGGCGCATCAATCGACCACCCTCATCTTGGCCATGGACATAAGCACTCACAAACACCGCTATGGAATCGGGCCAAGGTATTGTCATATACTGCTCCCACCAACGCGACATTACCAAATTGACATAAAACCCCAACACAAAAGACAATGGAATGAGACTTGTGTAACTTGCACAATAGTAGACAATACTTTCGAAGGTTCTAATATTATTAAAATAAAATTATGTTATTATTGGTATTACATAAGAAACTAATCCACACATACTTCTTAGACTCATTTTGCAATAGGAAAATATAAATCAAATTTGTGCAATAATACAAAGTTAAGAAAAGTAATAAATCCATCCAAATTATTTTATAAATACTTCCTCTCCATCTGTCAATAAAATGTTGAAAAAGTTTCGGCCAAATTATATGGTTTTACTATCAATCAACTCACCTGGCAAGTAATTTTATAAAACAACCAAATTTTTTACAAGTAGCCACTTCAGCTGTATAAGTTACGGTCATCTTTTTTTTGGAATAATTTTCATATAAAATTCCTTTATTTCACAAAATTCATTAAAAATATTGACACAAATTTCAAAAATGATCAAGTTATAGAAAATTATAAATTTTATTTGTAGTCTGCTAAACACCCTTTTTAGTTAGAGTCACTATGAGATGATTTTGAAGAAGAGCTTCGTTTCGAAATATTACTATGAGATCGTTGAGAAACTTTTGATGATAAACTCTTGAGATCTCCACCATCATCCACTTTATCTTTCATTGTGAATTTGGAGAATCGAGACATTCTTTCGTTTTGTCGCTGATGCTTTAATTTTTCAAATTCATCATCTTTATCCTCATCAGTATTAATTGACTTGGCTTCATATCCTGCTTTATCAAAAGACATTTCACTGTTTATGGGAACTAAATAGACGGATTTATTATCTCTAATGTTTTGGAAGCTTAAATTGCTGGGAATGCCTTGATATGTATTGGAAGTATTAAGCAGTTGTTTTAAAGCCGAATTTATGGCACTTAAATTGCCCGTTACACTTAAACTCTCAGCCTGTTCACGTCCACAATGTTTGGAGAAAAACCGTGTAACGGATTGCTGTTTAAAAGATTTCATTTAAACATGAGTTATATATATAATTAGTTGAGACTTTTTAAAAATAAGTACTTTAAAAGTGGCCTTCTTCTCCGGCTCCTCATACAGTTCAGCTGTGGAATGTTGTGGTGGTTCCTCTGGAATTATTTTAGCTATACCATCGGTATCATATGGCATTTTCATGGGAAACACTTCATCCCAGTATTGATCTTTAATTAACTCGGGATGTTCGTTATGCATTTCATCCACTATTAAGTAAGAAACTTGCAAATTGCGATCAATAAGCCAGTTCAGCTGCGAAAGGTAAATTAATAGGTCCCTTCTTCAATTTAAAGCAGTAACGCAAACCTCAAAATCATCGTCGTCTTCACCAAACGGGCATATTAATGATTCGGCTACTTTAAGCCAACCCATAAAGAACATATATTCCAGAACCGTAAAGAAGGGAAAGAAATATTCCACAATATTCAAAATACCATCCTCATCGGTTTCACCCGTCCATTGACGACCAAATACGGAAGTTAGTAAATACGAATACACCGCTATGGTGACAACCTGCGTATAAACCAATGGAATACTAATTGTATCATAGAATAATAAGACCATACACTTGCCGCGAAATGAGTTTAAGGAATCGATGAGAGTCTTTAACGCAGAATCATCACGTATGCGGCCTTCGTTGCGAGCGCGTGTCACGATACTAGAAGCCCACACTATAGGCATCCAATGTTTAGGATGCTTGGCAAACTTTTCATTCATATTTTGTAATATGACTTTCTCGTTTTCAACCAGCAAACCCACATCCACTAAATGATCGAGGGTGGGAAAACGTTTCTTAACACGTGGCGAAATCATTGTTAGAACCATTGTCAGACTGAGGCAAACATAGCGCATGATAGTACGACGCATCTTGCGTCCATTCTCATCCTGTCCTCGTATCAAAGAGGACACATATACAGCTGTGCTATCTGGCCAAGGCAAAGTCATGTACTGTTCCCACCAGCGTTTAACGACAATGGATACATAGAATCCCAACACGAACATCAAAGGAATTAAAGCCGAACTGCTATTGCAATACTTAACAAAGACTTCAAACATTCTTAACACAAATATAACAAATTTAATGGATTAAATAGACTCATACATCACTATCTTAAGTTACTTTTTGTGTTCTTCATTCAATAGAAACCGATAAGTGCCATTTATAGCATAATAGATGCCAATATAAACCAAAACATCCAACCAAATAAGTTTGTAAATACTGGCACGCCATCTAAAAACAAGACTTGGAAATGAGAAAACAATTTCTTTAATCTGAAACTTTATTAGTTTACCTCAACAAAAGTTTTGGAAAACTACCAAACCAGGTACAATGTGCCACTTCTGCCGTATAAGAAACTGTCATTCTATAAGAATTTTCCTTTACACTTTTGTATTCGTACAAAGTTTATTATTTTATTTCTTTTTTGAAATTGTTGAAGTTTTCATATTTAGCTAGGAATTACAAAATTTTCAATGCTAATTAAAGTTGTTCGTACGCCGTGTTGCAAATAGAAAATTTCCTTATAAAATTGCTTCTGCTGTTGTTGTTGCTCGCAGTAATTATTTAAATTACATCATTTAAATTTTTACTTGAGTTTCCGTATATTACAAAAAAAAAATAAACAGCAGAAAATCATACAGGAACACTTAGAAGGATGGCAACATTACACAGGTGTAACATTATGCGGTTTTAACTTCTTTTAAGCTCCAACGGCTTGGCTTGGATTGTCTTCCATTTAAACCTTTTCGTTATCCTGGTAAATGAAATAATATATCTATGTATTTGTATGTGGCCGGTTTTAGAAGTGCTTCAACAGCAGTATGCTGATAATACTCTTTTCAATAAAATAGCTTAAACGAAGCAACGATTTCTACGCAGCTAGCATAGGATGTTTGTTAGACGATTGTGTTTAATATAAGACTCCTAAAAGGATCTTCTGATGATAATCTGACGAGTAACAATAACAAAAACATCTACTTTTTTTTCTTGATTATTTCTTTTTAAAACATAATCTGACACGCTCGTCTTTCAATCTTGGAATGACTATAATAACCTTCTAATGATTATTTGAAGAGTACGAAAACAACAATGTTACACTTTTTTTAACTACACAAATGTCAAACGTTTCCTTCTACGATTAATATAAACGTCATTCACTGTGTTATGGAAGAATCTCTCACAGAAGAATCAGTTTATGTAACAGTTTCTCCCGTGCAAGGAATTTAAAATACGATTAAAAAATGCGCTCGTCGACGATCAAAAACGTTCTTCATGAGATTCCCCAGTAGGCTCTTTTACAATTGAAAATGCTATCTGGGTATATACGTGGTCCCTTTTAAATTCGAACACTTGCTTGAAAATTTAAATGTGTTTAATACCAGGTAAATATGGTTGCATACAGTATTTTGTTTTATGCTGTGTGTTTTATATAAATATATATAATTTTTATTTAATTAGTTTTTTTTCTTTCTACAAAAGCCACAACAAAAATTAATTTGGTTTTCTTTTCATATAAATGCATGTTGTGTCTGTGAAAACTCATACGTGTGCCTTACTTTTTTCAAGGTACATGAACGCACATGAAGACGAATACAATTTTCTACTTCTGTTACAAGCCACGTGATTCTGCCACAAGTATGCAAGTGTTGAGACAAACATGTGGTAAGATATACATACATACATACAAAAATTAAAGACTAAAAAATATTTAATAAAAAAAATAGGTTTTGTTTTTCCGGTGGAAATAATATTTGTATTCACATATGTATGTGCATATGTATGTATGTACATATCGATAATCGGGTGCTTTTTCTTTAAGGCAAAGAACAGGCGATTTGGGTTTGGCAAGTCATCATGCGCATGCAGACCAAACACATGGCTTGGAAGGGTTGCTGCAGCAATATTTTGTTTCCAGCGACAATATTTATGTAGTTGTGTAAAACAAGCTGTTATTGCTTGTTAAGTCAAATTACAAACAAACAAAGTCATGTTAATATCTAATCATTATTTACATCCATTTATAAAGATTGCAAAATGATGACATTCAAAAATTTATTTGTGTTAAAAAATTTCTACTAGAACTAAAGTTTCATAACTTCAGAAAAATATTATCAATAACTATATGATTTTAAATTTATTTAATTGTAATCAAGTTATGACAATAAAAAACATGCTAATTGTGTTCTTGCTTAAAAAAAATATATGGAATAATTAATCCTCAGAGATGGGAATTTATTACTAACCGAAATTTATTAAACTTGTTAAAATGAATAAGTTTCACCATTCGTCTTCTAATTCGTTAAATAATATGGTTAAATAGTTGATATTCCTAGTCTCTAGTATCCGCTGTCAATAGTGGTAAAAGCGAATAAAGAACTCTGATGAGATGGTGTAGCAACTTTTAAATCAGTACTGATCCGTTCTGCTAGTCTGATGAATAATAAATTGTTCCAATTAGTAAATATTGCTTAAAAAGCTTAGATATAAAAGACGTTACAATTAAATTAAATTTCACTTGGACACAAAAAAAAGAGTAAAGACTATGGCTCAGAGTGTCTACAAGTGAAAATTAATTTAATAAATGGACTGGCTTTAAGAGATTTGACTTATATTATTTATTCATGTTTTTTCGCACGGTACTGCGACCTGGAAAATTTGTATTTTGATTTAGTTTTTTTTAATTACTTGTATTAAAAACCGCCGAACCGAAGTCAATGAAATTTTTTGAGTGTATTTGGTTAGTTCCAGCTTGAGATATATGATTCTTTTGGAATCTATAAGATGTGTTCTTGTCAAGATATTAGGCAGGACAACGAATGCACATGAAAAGAAATATGTCGAACTAAAAATGTTTATTTATTTAAATTTCAAGATTCCAACTTTTTTATCAAACCATTTAGAGTATTGATTTACTGTCGATTTAGCGAAAAGTTCTTTAACATTTAGTCTCTCTCATTTCCTTCTACTTGTTCCTTAAAATTCTAGTCATACTGCTGTTAAAATTTATTGAAAAAATTAACTGTTGTCCCCCTCCACAAACGCACACTCGTATACTAGATATTTATTTTACACTGATCCTTTAAAAGCCTACTCTTATATCTTGTGGTTTTTTCCATACATAATGTAGATTTATTTGCATTTCCTTTTAAGGATTTATGTAGTCCTTTACGTACATGTGTGTATGTATTTCAGTTTGCATGTACACATGTATGTATATTTGTTGTAGTACATAAATTACTCATGCCCAAAGTTAATTGACAAAAACCGCAATTGATAAATAGGAGTGAGTAATTGAGATTTTGTATTATTTAAGAGAATACGTAATTTCTGCACTATAAAGGTGAAGTCTAGGTTAATTTAATAGAAAACCTTTTAAATCGCTTAAGAAAATGTAAAATGACTAAGAAACAGAAATTCGCTGTTAAATTAATTGCTCCCTGACATCATTAATTTTCATTTGTGAAAAGAAATTAAACAGTAGAGGTCTATTGGGTTGCTTTTAGCAACTTGTTTTCCTCTAGCTGGATTGTGCCAAGTAATGAAAACGTAATTGTAGTAGTTTCCATTTTGCCAATTTATATATTGTCCCTTCTATTGTTTTGCAAGTTAAAGAAAATGTCACATTTAGTAGCCACTTGCAAATTGTTCATTAGTTCTTCTTAAGTGACATTTAGAAAAGTTTTATTACATTTTCCATTTTTTGTTATATTTCTCTTCTTTACAAGCGCATTGAAGAATTAACTTAACGGTTACTTATGCAAATTAATATTGACACAATTGTTGAAGATGAAAAACAATGAGTTGCTTTTTAAAGTGCTGCGCAAAATTCCTCTAAAACATAATAAAATACCCCAGAAAAATAAATGAAAAATAAAATAAAAATAAAATAAAAATGTGTCAATATTAATTACGAATCGTTTCATTTTGGCACAGTAAATTTTCACTATAATAAACTGAATAATTGAAATGAATTAGAAAATGTTTAAACTAATTTACATTTATATTTCGACTGACCCGCAAACAAATAAAAAATATGATAATTTATTATTTACATAGAAATTGATAAATTTACTTTGAGTTTTAGAATTAAAATAAAACAATGGCGAATAAAATATATTTTACAGTTGAAGTTGTTGAAACTCCTTACCCTTATTATGCTCTCAGCATATTTATAAATCATAAATGTACTCCTTTTTGCTAAAACATTTGCCACTTAATAACCCTCTACACTAATTTACATACATCATACA
The DNA here is from genome assembly GCA_956483585.1 of Gymnocheta viridis. Classification (NCBI taxonomy): domain Eukaryota; kingdom Metazoa; phylum Arthropoda; class Insecta; order Diptera; family Tachinidae; genus Gymnocheta; species Gymnocheta viridis. The sequence continues at coordinate 87,022,484 of OY101444.1, forward strand.
TGAAATAATGGTATTTCATATTAGTGTTGTTACAGCAAGCCTTTTTGCACTCTCATACACCCACCGCACTCAATTCAATTGTTTACTCCTGTCCAGGATATCAGCGTTGTTAAATTATACAAAATCAGGGATATGAAAACTATATATAAATATGAAACACTAAAACCCTTTTATTTGCATTTGTAGTTAATGCGTGTAAGACAAGACCATAAAAACACTAAACATTTATAACGTGTATCACATACTCGTATACATATCCACACACACACACACACACATCTGTATATAAACTTATAACCCTGTATTTACTAAAACAACAAATATTTATACTATATACTGTAAAACAAATAAGAATCTGAGTATAAAACTTTAATACACGTTTGTTTTATTATTTGATACAAACACACTCGCACTCACGCACACATCCAACACAACTCGTATTTAAAATTTCAACAAGATACCCAAAGGATCAGGAAATATGTGCCAAGCAAGTACACTTTTACAACCTAAGCGTTAGCTAAGCCATGAGTTTTTTATGCATGAATATGCTTTATTTACAGCCTCATAAAATCTAGTTTTAATAATAAAAGAACAAATAAACCTCTGCCCCAAAAAAAAAACAAAAACAAAAGCAAAAACGAATACATAGTAATCAAAATTATTAGCATAAAATTTAGAATAATAAATAATATGCCCAAAGGTTGAAAGTCATCCAACTCCCTTAATTATTTTCAAATGTTTAATTATGCAAATTTTTCAAAATGAAAAGTGGGAACATGCAGGGAGGAGATTGACTACCTATTTGAGATTCACAGCTAAAAAGAATTCTTGATATTTTTTCAACATTGAAAAAATACTTGTGTATTATTCCTAATAGTGTATTATTCCCAATTGGATAAATTATCTGCTCAGTGATTTTCTTTTAATCTGACTACATTTTAATTATTATTAAAAAAGCAAGTGTGTGAAATAATGAAATGTTAGTAAATGTTTTATCTTAAAACTTCCTTGCAAACATATTTTGATTCTCGATTTTTTGTCAACTATTTATTTAAAACCATTGTGAGTGCATTTTGCTAGTTCTTTAAAAAGTTTGAGAAGAAACAAGTTTGCACTTGTTCGTCAAATGTTTACTGCAAAAGCTAAAAGAAATTGTAGCACAAACTCTGAAGATGTTTTGCGGTTTCTGTAGCCACTACAGTAATTTTTAAATTAGACAGTAAGAGATCAATAAAATCATTCCAGTAATTAAATCCCAAGTGGATTGGACATGGGTGCTATCAGCGTAGAGGCAAATACAATGCGCATTCTATAATTTTTTTTCAATTAAAGTTGTTCTATGTTCGTTTCTAAATGATATTCAGTCAAATAAATACATTTTCATGAAGTTTTATTCGTACAATTTGAAATTCTACTAATTAACATCTTAATCACTCTGTTAGAATTGCAGACATAAATAAGTCTTATCTATATTATACCGTGAATAAAATACATCAATTTTCGAATGTTTTACAAAATTTGTTTACAATGTTGTTACCAAAATTTAAAAAAAAATACCCAAAATCAACATACAAGATTTTGTTAGTTGAAATCATTGAAGCTTTTGATGTTTCTTTTTGTTTGGCTTTTGTCTAAATTTCTAAATGCACATGAAATCATGCAAGCAAATTAACATAGAATATTTAAAAACAATGTATGCATGTATGTGTGCTGTGTAAAGAACACTTTATACACGGAAGCAAAAAATATGTTTGAGGTCATCATAATTTAAGGAGAATAACATATTATTTTTGAATTATATTGTTGTAGTTAAATCAATTATTTTTACCATATAACCACAATATTATAAGAAAGTGTAGACATCATACTATAGTCATGCGTGATCGTAATATTGTTCGGCGAAATCGTTATTTGTCGCCATGTTGGAAAATATTTAATGTTTGAATATCAACAAGAAGTTGCTTATCGTGACGAAATAATTTCTGATTGCAATTTAAATAAACAAGAACAAATTGTTTGCCACAACCATACATTATTGCAGTAAACATATTTGTAATCAACATGACACACCCACCACCTCTTTTCTTTGCATGTAATACTGTATTTTTGAATGAAATATGTGTAAGTGTAAACAATTGTAGTGCGTATGTATGCGTTGCATACTAATTTGTCTGTGTGTGTGTATGTGTGTGTAAAAATATTCATGCTATTTTAACTAGTGATGGCAAATTGCTTTGCATGTTGTTGATCTTTCTGTTGCATAAAACAACAATAAAATTATTTAACATGTTCACAGAAAAACAAGCAGACTTTAGTTTTTGGAAAATATATTTTTCCGCCTTCTCTTGTTCTGATGTTAAGTACAAAGTAGGCTTTTATATTTTGAATAAAACTCTTTACCGTGCACTGTAGTTGTAACAAATTCAGTAACACTTTACCTACTTACATGAGATTATGTGCATACATTAACAGTTTGTTTTAATTTTCTTTCTTTTTTCGTAAAAGTTTACGTTTTGATCTTAAACACAAGTTAGTTAGTAATTGCTTCAAGTTAGGAGTATCAGGCTGCGTTTTGTTGCCTAAAATTGAATTCGTATTCCATACAGTAGGTGTGAACATGATAAGCAATAGCAGCTGCAACACTTGCATCCTGTAGTTATTTTTTCAGGACCTTCGAATGAACCGAATAGTTTTAAATTTCGGTTTAGTAGTTTGTAGCGAAAGTGTATACAATATCAGCAGCCTTCTCGTCATTATCGTCATCGCCATTTAAAACGTTGTACATGGACAAGAAGAAAAGCAAGAAGAAATTACTTCATGAATGTACTCGTATGTGAACGTGGTATCGTATGAGTTTAGACAAAATGTTGCAATGTTGTGGTATCGTGTGTTCGGCGGCTTATGCTTGTGGCAAGGCCACCACATTGATGCTGGCTGGGGTCATTTGTAGTTTTTATTTTGTCATCTTTGTTGTTGCAACCTTTTTTTTACTCGGCAAAAGCAAAAGAAAAACTCTCATATTGTATTAGTTAGAACTCAGTGTGTGTTTGGTTAACCCTTGTCAAATGAAAATTTGCATAAAATTTTACAAAGGCCTGGTCTGTATGCCACACTTGCACTCATACAAGCAATCTAAATGTGCAATGTTTATGTGTGTCTGTGTGCGTAAGGGTGTGCATTTAAGTATGCATTTGTTTACAAAGTCCCAGTAATGCATGCAACCAAATTATAATTTTTTTTTGTTTTGACGGATCGACTAGTGTATTTCGAGGAAAATATTTGGACGTAAAAATTCTCTTTATAGAGCTTACACAGAATGCAACACACTAAATATGGTTCACTTAAAATTGGTGAACAAGTTCATAAGTTCTTTTGGAATCTAAATTATTTTCTATGTTCAGAATTCAATACAAATATTAAATGCATCCTGTTGAATAGTTTTTCCATCCTGTAGTACAATTTTAACTAGAAATTTGTTTTTACTTGTTTATGCATAATATTCACAATACATTTCTGGTGTTCTTTTTTTATATTATTTCAGTTTGTGTACAAAAGTTATGGAAGGTTTTTTGTTTTTGTTGCATTGCAATGAATATGCCGCATTACATTAAATATAGGAACATAAATGAAAACAGAACAAAATGTTTTCGAAACTTCAATACTTTTTAACATGCTAGAAACATGCCACACTTGTTTGCAATAACGTAAACAGCAAAAGCAACAAAAATTATAAACTTAAAAATCGTTTGTGCAACAACTACTGCCAGTCATTCTATCAATGATTAAACAATTTTCTATATTACATAGAAGACAAATATGTATATTCGCAGATGCCTGCTATAAAACAGCAACAGATTGTTTAATACTTTGAAGCAAGCGAACACAAAATGTTCAACCAATTCTTTAAAATGGCAAGCAATGCAAACGCAGGCACATGCATTCTACACACATACACATACATATACGTACCAAAAAAACCATATTAAGAGCAAGAGAATTGTAAAAATAGTTTGTTTGCATGGTTTGTGGCATGTTGTTGACAATATAACAACAAGCCAGCAAACCAACAGCATACAATTTTATAACAACTCCCACACATGCACAATCACTATTGAAATAAAAGAAAGAGTTCAATTATAGATGCACACATGCAAACACACACACACGAACCATTTCACATGTACATATTGCAAATACATACACTTCTTTTACCAAAAGATAACAATGTTTTTACTGTACTTTTAGTAACAACTCACTGCTGCAACAATTGCAACAACACCAACAACAACAACGACGATAACAGAAATTCTCATCAACAACAGCCTGTATTCAATTTCCATTATATGTATGTGTGTATGTATGTGTTTTTGTGATTTTGTTGTTGTTTCTGAAGTTTCACCTTTTTTTCATTCTTCTTGCTGTGTCGTTATTGCTTTTTCTGCTGCTCAACATTTACAATATTCTCTTTACAATTGCTTTTATCACACACCACACTTTTAACACAGTGGTAATTTAATTGAACGGACATAACGGCTGAAGAGTCACTTCTGGTTAATTGAAAGCAATTAAGTGTAAAATTGCAAACTTTGATTGCAGCTGCTGATTCTACTGTTTTGCTACGACTTGAATTTTGTTAATTATTTTTGCTTTTAATGCAACAAAATTCTATATAACTATCATTATTTTTGTATCCTCTGCAGTTTATGTTGTTGCAGTTGTTGTTTTCACTATACGAGTATTCATATACAACATTTAATGCAACAGCGTCATTTGACATGTTGTTGTTCTTTCAAATTAAATATGAACAGACATGTGAGGAAATTGAAATAAATTTGAAATATTCAATTGATTCCACGCTTGAAATGTCCATACAATTTGGCCGCACTACATCATCTCAGTACGGCCATTAATACTCAAACTATTAAACACTTTACGAATTGGCATAAATATTTTTCATTTTCATTTTTATAGAAGTTAACAGTTTTAAAAGCTTCAGCTAAAAGTGGCTTTTATGTGTTTAGTACATCGATTTAGGGTGATTGCAGAAACGAAGCACCTATTCGGAACCTCCATGAAGTGTACACACACACACCTAAAGCCACAAGAACATACACTTGTGTACATATAAATTTATTTTTTATATTTATTTATATTTTACTCAGGATAAGTTTATCGACAATCCAGTGAAAAAATAATTTTGTTTGGCAAAGAAATTTACATAAATTTTACTGCAAATTGATCAATACGAATATGGATGCATATACGAGGAGGGAAATCGAAGAAGCAGTAAGTTTTATAATCTAATGCATTTTTGATGTTAATAAATTAAAAATGTTTAGATACTACCCTGAGTTCTCGGGACAAAAAAACACGACTTCAAATTCACTTCATTACTAATATTTTGCTAACATAATTCGTATAAACTTTGACAATGAAATCGTATAAATAAATTACTTTAAAAGCAGCTTTAAAAGCCTTATTTACTACACAAAAAAAAAGTTCTCGGTGTTTTTAACCAGAAACCAAACATGCAGTAATTACAACTGCATACAATCAACAGAAACAACCACAAAGGAACATTTTATATAAAAAAGTAAACTGATGAAAAACATACATACATACAATTAATTGCTGATGATGGTCACACTTAGAGATGTGCAAATGCAGATACTTTTGTCGTGCTACGCGTGACTCATGTTCATTGCGACTATTTGGCTCTAAGATGTCATAAAGTCAAGCTTCTTGGAGGATATTTAAGGACTCTCAGTGTAATATATCTTTGACTAGTCGAAAATAGCTGAAACTCTGGTGGGCAGTGACTAAAGAAAACGTGTTAGCTTCCTGTTTTACAAACGTTATTAGTATATTTTCGAAACATTCAATATTACCAAGGAAAAAAACAAAAAAAAAACGTATACATAAATAAATAAAAGAAGGATATAAAAGCTTTTTTAAAACAAGAGTTTAAAAACAAACAAATAAATTAAACATAAAAATAAAAACTTTTCACGCCAAACAATGAAATAGGAAAAACATACAATAAATTAATAATTTTTTTTAAGCATAAAAATCTACATTTCCCATTGCACTCTCTGAAGTGTTGTGTGCTCATGACTGTAAGGGATATTGTTAAAATTAAGTAAACATTGGCGGGAATATTAAACCATACATACGAGTATAGTTACGTATTTGTACATCATACTTATGGAAACACACATACATATGTTTGTATGTATGTGGATGCGCAATCATGATAAAGTAAATAAGTTCATTCATTCATTTGTTTTTTATTCATTTAATGGGTTTTAATATACGCATAAATTACACAGTGAATTTAAATTTTTAAATATCATTTTTGTTTTTACATATTCACACGCACACATATATACAACTTTTTTCTGTATTTGTTTTGCATTTCTATAGCAAATAACATAAGACAGACAGACAGACATATTTAAATAGGAAAGAATACATTACCAATCTACATGCATATCGCTCCTTTAACGCGACATAATCATTACTAAATAAGTGTCAAGCTTTGTAAAATATGATCCAAGCTTAGCTAGGATAACTTCGAGTTGGCTTGAGATATGGATCTGAAACATGTTTTTATAGATAAGAATTATCATTTTTACTTCAGTAGATAACTTAAACGTTTTAGTTTTCTAAGATGAGACTATGTTTTATTAAGGGAGCGATATGCCGAATAGTGTGCATATTTTCATGGTGTTTTTTTTTGTTTGCAAATGCTTGCATCCATACTTGCGTATAAACACTTTGGGTCTCTATTAATTTATTTGTAATTTTCTGCATTATGCATGTAATTTTTAACACCATCGTCCGTATAGTCACCAAGCGAAACAAACATACACAAACGTTATATCCTTACGCATACATACAAATATATGTATTTATGCATATAAATATTCAGGTACATTCAGTGTTGCCACCAACGAAATGCTAAATTACACATGATTTCTTTTTTTTTTGCAAAATAACGCGCTTGGTTTAGATTAAATATTTGACCCTTTTGGTGTAATTCCAAAATTTTTTTGATGATGAATATATTTTCAATATTTGGGCTTTCAAGGTCATTTAATAAAAGATTATATTTTTACATATTATTCCGACGTTTCGTTGGTATTTTCGAAATTCTTCAGGGAATTTTTTTATTTTTGTAGATACATATATAATCTTCTTTAGACCAATTCTACATCATTCTCCTTAAAAATATAGTTTATTTTGTGTAAAAGGACAATCACAAGCAGAAACTTAATAAATTGAAAGCAAAAAAATGCAAAATAAGTTCATAAAAAAAGTAGAGGTCAAAAACGATAAAATTTTGAATTACACAAAAGTTACACATGGACTACACATGAAAATGAAAATTACACATGATATGTGTAATTACACATAAGGTGGCAGCACTGGGTACAATTAATTTGAAAAAAAACTTATATACATACACATGTGTAAATTTGTTTGAGTATAAAAATAATATCACGCCCACAAAAGTTTACTTTATTTTACAAATACGGTTGAACTTTGGTTTTGGAATTCCTATTTTTAATGAACGACTGCTGTAGAGTATTTTTATTTATAAAAACGATCCCTTTAAAGAACCAAAACTAATCACAAAATTAACAAAATATACTATGCACGAGCGTATGCATTTTTAAACAATTGATTTTATGTATACATATACATACGTAGTATATACATATGTATGTACGTACATACAAACATACATATGTATTTGCAAAACGTATGGAATTTTCTATTAGCAACACAATAGAGTCGTACAACAGACAAACAGCATTTGTTGCATTGTTCTTAAAAGTAAATTATAACAGCAGCACTCAGTTATTTTGTATGAATTTTATACTAGATGTTAAAGCAAAAAATTATACAAAATATTGGTGCACTTAGTCCATTTGGTCTTTTTTAGTTTTTGATTAAAAGTTTTTGGTGCAGTGTTAAAAAAAAAGTTCGCCTGAGTGGGATTAAAAAGCATCTAAAGTGCTGTGCGTATTAAAGTTTAAAAATTCACTTTAGTAGTATTATGAGGAAAATGCCTAAAATAAAGTTCATTATAACATAAAACTACTTGGTATTGGTATTGGTATTTTATTGAGACTTCATTTCTTTCATAATACAGGATTACCCAACATAAATTCAATGAAAACTTAAAACTATTAAGTATTATTTTAATGACATAAGCTATTTTTTGAAAATGCGACATGCTTATTAAGTTAAAAGATAAAAAAATATTGGAATTTTTAACATTAGTTTTGTTAATTACAATGCTTGCTCCCGGCACTTGTCAATACTAGTAACGCTATGTTTACACTAAATGACCTTAACCCATAAAACTACAAAATTTGTACATTTTAAATACCGCAACTTTTAAATGCGTCTAAAAGTATGCTATTCTAATCACATCATAAAGTAGTAATGGGACCTGAGCGTTGCCAGCAAAAAAGACCTAAAGTCTGGTTTGAAAATTAGAAAAATCGTAGAAGCAGAATGTGTAAAAAACCCAAATGCTTTCCATTAGTGTTCCTTAAATTAGAAAAATCTGAAAAATTCAAGTATTCAAAGAACTTTAGCGTCACCGCTAGACGTCGCCAAATACTTCTGTGCAGTTTCTTCAGGCTAAAATTATTTGTGGCTCTGTCTAGTGATGTCTAGTTACAGTCAATTTGTTCCCATTACGTTCAGCAACCTAAATCATGGTTATTGGTAATAGATCTGCCATCTAAACGTCACATTCGTGAACTGAAAACTCGTCACGTAATAATACAGTTTTCGGATTATGACATTCATGAACGTACGGTATTTTATAAAAATCGTGATCGTAAGACCAAAAGTAATTTTACGAAATATCATATATATCCGTTAGCAAAATTGCGTTCCAGTTCCAATTTTAAATTTCATAAAATAAATTGATTAAAAAAACAACATTGCGATAATATATAAATTTTCGTAATATTATTGTAATAAAAAAACTAATAATATAAAATTAAATACAAATCAAAATTGTTCACAAAGAATAGATAGATATTCCCAACCGCCGCACACAATACACTAGAGACAGTTCCTTCTTACACTCATAGAACTAATATGCTTCACTTTCGATTTCACAAAGTATGCTCAGCAATTGATGAACTAAATTCCTAATGATGACGAAAATTCTACGCTATCACATGAAGTTTTAAAGAACGAAAAGTGTATTGAAGACACCCGCGTAGAAATACGTTCATTATTTATATTTTTGCATTAATTTTGCATGTACGAAATAACAATGCAATTTAATTGGTTTTTTCCTATAGAATATTTTAACATAACATTTTCTACCAACCCTGAAACATATAAAGTAAACAACGCTTAAATATATCCTGGTAAATGTTTCACAAAAAATTACGATCCGTTTGTAATCGTAAGACCTCATGCCATTCAGTTATGATTGAAGTATCACGTAATTTCGTTTCGTACGAGATACGTTCACCAATGTGACGATTCGAGCACTGATAACACAAATATTGCTAGATCTTTTTCAAACAACCATGTTGTGTTTAATCAGCTTTTGATACTCTAAAAACACCAATATACATCTATGAAGGTTTTGAAAGTACAAATAGTACGTCTCTGTCATGTTGTCGTTCGCAAATTATTGTATTCTATACCGCAAAATATAAGAAGAGATAAGATATATTTGAGGGAAATAACATTTCGAAATCCCTCGATCTGTGTAATTAGTTTGCTGTCATCATTGACTTTGGGCTATAATATAAAACACTTTAGAGAAAAGCTACTGCATTCTATTGTGTTCTATAATCAAGAGTTTGTGCATACAGAACACATTACAAAGAATTATTCTAGGAAGTCTCCTGCCAAATGTACTAGGAAGTATTTAAAATAGCAATAATGTACAGGCACTGATCCTTCGGAATATTTATGTATATTGATTTTATTATGTTGCCTGTTTAATTACCTATTTAAATCGAGTTTAACATCAGCATATTTGGAAAAATGCAGCTGCTCGTACCGTGTAGCAAACATTAAATAAACCGTATTAATTAAAACAATTTTTTGTTCAATTGTCCACAATTTCGTGATATTTGCTTAAATTATACTCATAAATGATACTCAAAAATTTAAATTAAATTAAATTAAAAATCAATGATAAATAGACAAGAGTTAAGAGTTAGAATCGGATTGATATCTGTGTAGTTCCAAAATAATTATTTTATTTTATATAAATTTTTCATTATTTTAACGTTTCGCTCATACCCGTATTACAACATTAATAAACAAATTTAATTTCATAAATTTCATTGTCTACACATTAACATCAAATTGCAAAATTTAAACTCATTTATTTAACGATATAATGATAATTTTTATCATCATGATGATACCAATAATGATGTTGATGTTGCTGTTGTCCGTAATGACTGTGATGATGGTGTTGAGCAAAACAAAAGAAAAAAATAAAACAAATTATTCCGTAAAAATCAGGAAAGGGGAACGTGTCCATTATTTGTGCGATAAACATTTATTTTCTAGATGTAATTTATGGCAATTTTTCAATTTCCCAACATATAATTTAAATCTATTGAAAAAATAAATTTATAAACAAAATTTAAAGGGAAAATAAAAAAAGAATCGATCCAGTCAATGACACCCACCATTTTTATGCAAAACTTGTAAGCAGGAGTGCTATTTGCAGAGGACTTTTTTAGTAAAATGGCAAGTAGAAGCGAAGCGGTAGTTAGTGAATGAGGAGGGATTGAATAAATGAACAAATGTCCTTTTCAAACGGAAATTGGCGATTCAATCACAGGAAGTGTCAACGGTTATGGCGGTTGTAAATGGTTTTCAATCGAGCTCAATACAAATACTCTGCACACCCATGGACACTCCTACTCAACCATTGTAACACGTCTATAAATTAATACGAATTGTGTCTATTTTATAGTGGGTGTGAATGTATGTGTGATAAACAGATTTAACGGACACTTTTTAACGATAAATTATGCAGAAAGATGAATATAATGATGATGATGATGATGGAGCAGAAACTGATGATTAAATGATACAGTTTTTTTTGCACGTATTTTAGTTCAACTGAAACTAAACAACAAAATAGAACAGTCCATGTTTAATTTAAATTGGAAATCGCAATAAATATTTGAAAAGAATTTCACAGTTGTTTAGTATTTCACTTTGCTCTTATCAGCCAAAATGAGATTCGTTTTCAAGTTTTATGAACGAATATTTATTGCTCTTCTTTTCTACTACAATGATAAGAAAAATCATACTCAGCAACTGTAATTACGAGTATTTTGTTGATTTAAGGTCACATTATCTTAATGATGGCAACGCGTGAGCGTTATCATTTAAGAGCATTTCATTAAATATTGATTGAAGTTCCATTACTAATTTGGACACTTTTCCCATAAACATTTCTTTTAATTGTACAAATAGTTGCATAGACACATCATACGCAATTCAAATAACTTCTGCTTTAGAAATTTCTTCAGTGTTTAATTTACGTTCGTCAATGTTTAATGTATCATTAGTTTAATTGTTTATTAAATAATATTAACATTGTCTGCTGCTGTTTTTGTTTATTGAAAACAAGGTTTATTTAACCAAAACAAAATGAAAATTATAGTACGGGTTTGTTTGTAGGTGGAAAAAATTTTTAATTTATATTTAAATTAGGAGTTTTCCTGTTTCGATTTTGTTTTCTCATAGAATATCAATTCTTTTACCATAAAATATTTCATTGCAAAACTACACAGAGTTTTGAGCAGATATGTCTATAAAACTGCTTACTTTATGTGAATTATTACAACACAATATATTATATTACTTCTTAAGAAATAACTTTTGAAGTAACCCAAACATCATTTCTTAATACATATTTCAATAATAAACTCAATGAAGTGTAGAGATTCTTAAAAATCTGAAAAGGCATTGAAATGTAAAAAAAAGTAACCCAAAAATGATATTGTCTCTATAAATAAATAATTATTTATTGTTAAAAAATTATTTAAGATAAGAAAGGAGACCCAATTTTCTGTGTGAATGAAAACCTAATCAGCTAAGATTTCCAAGTGATAAAAAACACAAACGTATTCGATTGCTGATGATGTGCAATGAAAATACGCTTTTATTAACGTATAAATTGTCTAAAATATTTAACAAAAATATGTACACCATGCAGCACAACAACTGAAAGTTTTAAGTTTTTAGAATTTAACAAAGAATTTCTACAGCTCTCCGAATGGAAAAGGCACAGGCACTACCCTTCCTAGCCTTGATTTTTAAAAGAGTGCTTAAATGGGAGTAAATATTGAATTCTCTATTGACAAGTTCTCAACAACATCTTTAGATTCATAGTACTGATCGTTGAAAACTCTATATTTGACGTATGAATACACAAATATACAAACTCACCAAAGTAATATTTAGCCATAGAGTTTGACAAACGAACTCCAAACGCTTTAAGTAAAAGTACTGTCGATTTCACTGGTTATTAGCCAATCCCTTATGACACCCGATTTTTATCGTGGCTTGAAACCTTTAATTTAAAAACAATGAACACTGAATTGCTTCAAAAACGTCCATTGTATAATTAAAACATTTGAAATAAATTCGCTTACTCGATAAATAGTTTTTCAACAGCATTAATGTAAAATAAATGTATTTTTTATTTATTTTATTTCCTCCGTTAATTTACTGCCGTTTAAATTGCATTTAATTTGAAAATAATTCGATTTTTGGCAGATAAACCCTGTTTATGACACACTCCTTCTTCTATTAAGTACTTCAACGGGAGCCAGCTGAGTGTAGTGTGTATTGAAGTGCATTTAAATAACAGAATGCATTAAACATTATTGTTTGTCTAGCTGGCTGCTCTCTGTCTGTACTTCATGGTTAATGAATAACAAATAAACTTGATACAAATTTACCCCTTTAATTAAATTAATTTTAAATGAGTATCTTTTGCACGCTCAACGAAACAAAAAACACTCACTCTCACGCATACACAAACTGAATCGTACAAATAAATAAATTAATAAATATAAAAAATATAGACAAGACAACTTGTTAAATTCTCATGTTCATGTGTTTACGGATACATTCGAATTTAAATTGTAATGAAAGTAACAGCAATAGCAGCAGCAACAATAATAATTGCACAATCAATTGAATTGATTTCATCACCGTGTCATGGATGGTTCGTGAGATGTTTGCATTCGATATTTAATAAATGGTTAAATGATTGCTTATCTTCCACTTGCGCTCCATCGTCATTACCAGCTTCGTCTTTCTCATCGCGTTAATTGCGGAGTTGTGTTGTTGGTGTTGTTGTACACACATCCATGTTTTCCTGCAATTTTTACTGTTCTTGACCGCCGTTTGATTGTAATCGCTTGTAATGTCATTTGGGAAAAAATTAATTGAAATATGTACTTAAAATGTACTGATTCAGGTCCATATTACATTCTGAATAACAAAATACAAATTTGATATAAATAAATGATGTTCTTTTATTTAATAAGTTTACAAGCGAAAATTAATCTTATTGTCCGTCTGTGTTCGACAGACTTTGAAAACCATAATGAGGTACATAGAAAATGTAAAATTTTTAGCAACCGTATTTTTTGAAAATGTTTGTCATTTATACGACTTAAAATGAGGAAAAAAGAAAAGTATTTTCAGCAAACAGACATACAATTTTGTTTATCAAATATACAAAACTCGACATTACAGAAAATTTGAAATCTTTTGTTTATTAAATTAACAGAATGTGCAAAAACCGTCAGAAAACTTAAAAAAAATTCTGTGTTTTAGCAGAGTGAAATGGATTCTAAAATTCCCAAATTCTGTGTATCATCGACATAAAAATAAACAAATTAAAGAAATTAGCACTTGAGGTTTTAATAGACTTGTAATCAAGTCCCACAACAAATAACAAATTTTGGAAAATTAGTCACCAATTTAATAAATTTAGATTTAAATAATTTTAAGAATTATTTATTTATTAATTTTTTTTTAATTTGGGAAAACAATTTTGAATGTTATATTTTCCATTTGAAATGTTTCAATTATCTCCAATAAATTGAATGTAAACAAATAAAGATGCCATGAAATAATGGATCTGGTTATGAATACAACTATTTTCAGAATTAAGAATTTGTATGAATTTTGTTTTTACAAACATAGTTGAACCCCTTAATTACGCTTATAATTACATATTATGGTCTTAAATTAGCTTGACAAAAAACACCACATCTAAAATGAGACGAATATTGTGTGATCCGTGAAGCGTCTGTAAATGTCAAATAAATATTCGTCTTGTATTGCGTACACAAACAAAATGCCCCCTTCCTTTTGTTTGAAACATAAAAATTATAAAAATATGAAAAATCAAACGCATTACCGTCATATTTTCCTTGCAGAATTTACAAGGAATGTATTCTAACACAATAGAGTATAGAATCGTGATAAATTCCAGATATGACATTTCCCATTTACTATGATTTTTTTCGTCCAGCGAATGAAATGGACGAAATTATTTAGATTTTACTTTATATTGGTTTTTATTTGGCAAATAAATGAAGAGATGCTTTTAAATTACGCATTTTACGATCCCCCAAACTTTTGTTAGCACCAGCACAGATGAGAATATTTCTATGAGTGCAAGTGGGCCTTTAGTTTTACCGCATGGATGTGAGTTAATAAAATACACATGCGGATATTTCATAGCAAGTGTGGAGTGGCTGTGATAAATTCAAAGGATTTCTTGTCGAATTTGTCAAGCATGAAATAAGTAAAAGTAAAGCTGTTGGGCTGGGATGCTGGTGCATATTTCGGTTGACTTAAAACACACCAACAAGCATGCACTCATACAAACATATCCCAGTGAATATTTTTTGTCTTAATTGCACTTCAGTTTATGCAACATGTGATAAAGCAAGCAAGGCATAAAATCTGTTGATATATTTTTTTTAATGTTTTCGGTAATACGGGAATGTTAACTGGGTGTACGTGTAAGTAAAGCAAGTGTAGATGACAATTTAAGAATGCCTTGATGAAAGCACTCATTTGTCGTTTTCACAATACAGAAACATGAGTTTATTATTTAAAAAAAATGAACACTGACTTTTTCAAAATGCATAAACTCTCTTGCACATGCATGCGCTCGTGTAAGTGCCTGAGTGTGAGTTTAATGCAATAAAAATTGTATTTTTAACGCGTTGTTGATTGTGCTTAAAGTTGCACATCTATTGAAGAAAAAGAAAAAGTATGAAAAATAAAAGTGAGAGAAATGAAGAACGGATAATAAGCCTCCCTTTTCCCCCTTTTTTGTGGTTGGTTGTTGTAACATTCAAATTGTGATAGACTGTTTTTAGCTTAGCTTCTGCTTTGTTCCTTAGTTGATTTATATGTAATTGTCAGCGTGAACATTTTAATGCACAAGGGGAAATAACTAAGTAATTGGAAACAAATGATAAAAAATATATAAATTCCATGTTTCACATCATGCATGTGTTCCTTCATTTAGTCAGCATAAATATGTTGCATTTAAATAAGAGGCGAAAATAAAACTAAGAACTATCGTACATTCTGACGGTTTAAATATAATCTGAACTAAATTTTTAAATCCTGATTGGAAAAGAACAGTGGTAACGAGTCAAAAGCAACAATCTTCTCCATAATGTCATTATGCAAGATAATTGATAAATAAAACTTTTTATTTATAAACAGCAATAAAATAATGATTTAACGAAAAAAATATTTTGTTTTAATAAAACATTCTTAATTATCTATTGGCCTCAATTAAATTTATCCAAATTACAAAAATCTCATGTTCAAAGGCCATTAATTAGTTTTTATTATTCTTTTATTTCCCACTCATATTAACATTCATAAATTGATCATTTTTGTTTTTAATCCACTGTCTATCATTAGCGCAACATGCACGACGAAATTGGCTCTATAGCAAAGAAGAATCTGTAAAGTTAAAACTTTGCTCATTATTGCTAAAGATTTATAAGGCGACAAGTTTTCCCTTATTATTTCCTCTTTTCCACCAACAATTACAGTTTTGAAGAGGACAACAAGAACACCAAAATCTGCAACTAAAAAGAACACGAAGAACAATACTCGTACCATCGTACATACATACAAACATTAAAATAAAGCTCAAAGCAATGCGACATCAATTTTAAGAAAATAAAATTTATGATGAAAATTTCATTGACAATTGTCTGACTGCTGCAGTGAGACCAGGAAGGCAAGGCGGCAAGAAGGCAGGCAGGGAGGCAAGTTGTTGCCACTCAGGCTGTTTGAAGTTGTGCTCAAGTGCAAGGAGTGTTGGCAGGCATTTAAGGGCTCAGTTTTTGTGGCAAGAACACGTGTACTGGTGTACTGACGTATTACGCTTCCCCACTCAGCAAAATTATTTCAAAAGCAAATAAGAAATCTTTTCGTTAGTCTTTTCGTTTTTGTTCTTTTCAAAATAAAAATACAAAAATAACAAGCTAAAGTATCTATTGCTTTGAAGATGACGATGATGATGATTATAATAAGTTTATTTGACACACACACACACACACACAAACACACACACAATAAAAGTATGGTTACATGATACAAGGGGGATGTTAAAATAGAATTGAAGTAAAACATTTGTAATGCAGAACAGCATTTTCCCGTCACATTACATTAGAACAAACACTTTGTCATTGATTTGCTTTAAGCAGCCAGCAAGAAAGATGGAAAGAATAAAATTTTAAATTGGAGGGATAAACTTCATCATTCGCAAACAACAACTAAATAACTCTAACAACTGCATTTCCCAACGAGAACATTATTTATTCCACAAGTTGTGACATTGAAAATTATAATAAAACAAAATAAAACATAATAAAAAAATAAGAAATCAAGACACAAAATTTATGCCGGATATTTTTGGCTTAAAATTGGAGCTCATTAGTGCATGTTAAGTACATTTTCAAGTTTTTTTCCCGGTTCAATTTTCGTATTTTGAAAGTAGCAGGAGATTTTATTTCTTATTGCAGAAGAAATTAGATTGCTGAAAACAAACGCTTTCTTAACAATTCTTACAAATAACTTAAATTAATGAATGAATGAATCTGAACTTTAAAAACACTTTGCAGGTGCAATTCCAAAAACAACATTAATGTCACTGAAAAGGATTTGAAATTAAGTAAATTTTAAGCACGGTAACCAAATTGGGCATCTTAAGTTACGGAATTATTATGAGTTTATATATTTTATAGAGGTGAGGTTGTGTACGATACATTTTCTAGAAGGAGTTAATTACATTTGCATCGTATGATCATTTTAAAAGCGTCTATCATGTTAAAAACTCCGTTATAGCTTAAAAAATTGCGCCCCACAGCTCTCGAGGCAGATGATAGAATTCGACAGGACAGCCAATCACTTAATGCTGTGAGGACGTGACAATATATAAATAAGAGCACAATAAAGGTTTATTACTGTAATATTATGGAAAATGTTACTTGATCAATTTCGCAAAATGCTGAGTTTGTTTAATAAATATTACATTATTGTGTGAATTCATAAAAATCACAAGTTATAATAAGTAACATTTTAAATGGACTATTTAGGTGTGTTTTATTTATTTGCGCCCGCGCAAATATTTCATACAACAAACAATCTTCAATCATTTCAATTCATTCCGTTGTTGGCTGACTTTGGACTCGACTTCATCTGTTGACTAACGTTGGATAATTTATATACAAAAATTCTCATTAAACTTTGCCATAAACAAACAAACAAACGAACGAACGAACGAATGTAAAAAGGATGCGGTTCATTGTTGTACCATTTATGAAACTGCAAACAACTAAAGTATTTTATGGTTTGTAGTAGTGTAAGTTTGTTGGATCTTTAGAAAGGAAAAAGAAAAAAGAAAACAATTCAACCACTGCATAAATTTTGTTTATATTTATATTTTTGGAGTTGTTGGAATATGAACAGTTGCTTATAAAATGTCACATGTGCTAAATATGCAGCCGGCCGTCTAAGCAAAAGGTTGTGTAAATTTTATTAATCGCAATTTATGGATCCATAAATATCTGACAAAAGAAAAAGAGAAAAATAAACATTTTTATATGATTTTCGCTTGTTGTTTTCTTGTGGACGGTTTTTTGTTATTGTAAGAGCGAACGAAGGTGATCATTTCTTTGGACCCCCTATTGTGTCAAATTAACACAAATCACTAAATGAGCCAGCGCGATACTCGTATGCTGAGACTTTTGCAAACATACAATAATCTTCACCATAATGTGAACTCAGCCAATATGAAAGTATAAAGAAAAACACTAATCATTTGGAATAGGCTTTGGAATACTTGTTTGCAACATGTTTGCAATATAAATTGTTATGTTTTGATGTTGTACCGAATAAAATTCTCTACATTGCTTATGGGAACCATTCCCCAAATTATTTCTCTGGCCTTACATGAGACTGTTTCTTTAATTTGTTTACATGATTTTTAAAATAACAAACATTTGCGGAAAAATGTAATTATATTGAATAAATTATTATAATCCTCAAACATTCCTCTTTCCCCTTCCTCACATCCGCGCCTGATAGTCCGCGGTTGCTGATGATGGGCGCTGGTTTTGTTTAACTGGTTAAATAGATGATATATGAGTAAAACTTATACATACTTTCCAAAAGTACAAGATCCTTGAATTCTTATAAAATATATAGCGGCGCAGAAAACTATCTTTCCCTTCTGTGCGTCCCAAAATAAATAACTACTCCAGCATTATTAAAATGTTATCACATTAATTAAATATTTGTTCATTCTTAGTAGAGAATTGATAAATTTATTTTTTTTAGTTTTGAAACTTTTTAAAGTTCTTTAAAACATTTTCATAATAATAAAAGTAATAATTAACTTCGTGAATTGAATTTCTTTCAGCCACACTTAATTGAATTTTTTAATGAGTTGGCTGTAAGACCCAACAAAAAGTTTTATTTCAATGCACTTGTACGTGCTTTGTAGCTTCCAGTCACTGTACAATTTTTGCAAACAACGTTTTTCAAAACCGAAACTATTTTTTGTCAATGTGTTCAGCATTGTACGAATATTATAGCAGAAAAGCCTGCAGAAAATTGTCCAAAACCCCCAATTCAAGCGAAACTCCAGACATGCAAACCGATAAATCATAAATTGAGTTGTACAAGTATTTTTTCACATACGTATATGACAGTCACAAGTTAAGTGGATGGGCAATAGAAAAAAAAACAAAACAAAAAAAATTAAAAGCAATTCGATAGTTAGAGAAGTGGGCAGTTTATTAAAATGTTCGAATGTAAATAAATAAGGTGGTCGGATATTGAAAGAATATTGAAGAAGATGATGATGCTGTTCTTGGTGTGGAAATTTTAATTTTATCAGTTCTTTTGGCCATATTGGCCACGGCATATAAAGTTTAATGGAAAGTATTGAAATTCTTTATTGCACACATAACTATTTAAAACACAAGAAGGAAATAGTTACTTCCATTGAGCCCAAAACATTGATACATGTTCGTCTACATGTCTTTCTTCATCTCCTTGCACCGTGTCTTCGTTTATGTGAATAAAAGAAAACTTAAGAAGGCCAGCAAGCTGTTTGCGCATGTCTACTAAACCAATTGTAAAATAAATTTATTTTATTTCAATTTTACTTGTTAAAGCAAAAAATAAAATAAAGAATTTCTTTCTCTTCCCCATCTTAACTTTGGAATCTAATAATGTGGCAACAGAAAATTGGTCTATGGTTTATGTGGCCATTGTGTGCCTTTTTATATGCCTGCAATATGACCGTGCAAAATTTTAATCTTTTGTTGCTGCCTATTTTTGTGCGAGGGCGTTTATAGCCAAAGAGCGCACCGTTTAATAATTTCAATATATCGAAACAGGTCTCCAGCCACTTCGTATTTTTTGGTTGGCTGTTTGGATGACTGGAGTGTCATTGACTATTGAAATTGGAAAATAGATTTGTTATTTATAGAAATTGCTTTGCTTGTTGATTGCATGACGACTCACAATGTCTTTTATTATAAAATTGTATAAATTAAAAAAACGAGTAATCGTAACGAATTAAGAGGTGAACTAAATATTATAAGATGCATGTATACTGACCAAACAGTGGAAATAATACCAGATTTTATTGGGAAAAGACGATTCGATTACGCTAAAAATAAATTAACTGAAAAATTTAGTCATAAAATCATTAACACACAATTAAATTTTTTGAATTCGCATTGGAAAGAAAAAATACTACAACTCATTCAAATTCAAATACGAAGGATGCTGATAACGAGCGTGGCACTACAGAAAATGCCAATTTTTCAGATGGAATTCTTTAACTCTAAAAATCTTTTTTAAAATTCATCATATTAAATAAAAATTTATTCACACTCTAATAGGGAAAAGTGAAAATTAATATCGTTAGTTGGTGAAGACCACCTTAAGGATTTTCAAACGAAAAATACTAATAATAAAAATCTAATAAAACTTGGGTAACAAGTTCCAAGTGCAGTACTGTTTCCGATCGAAATTAATTGGGGAAATAGTAAAAATTTAAAAGTTTTTATACTCAAGTACATATTTCTATATCATTGTGATGCTGAAATCAAGATCGTTTCCAACTTGTTCTTAATGGGAACATTCATTTTACTGAAATAGGGTACAAGAAAACCTAAATTTTTCTATAATTTCATAAAATAGTTGAATATTTGTTATCAAATCAAACTTTAATGAGCAAATAAATAAAAGGAAATAAATGCAAACATATAAAATTGAATTGTTCATTTAATTAGATTTTTCTCTAAAGGCTCTGCAAAAGAGTGTTTGTTATTGCTGGTGGATTTTATTTAAAGTTTAAATATTAATTGAAAATTTAAAAATTTTGCAAAAAATGCTAATTGCATTTTTAATTTTAATCAGAAAACCTTAAAAATAGTAACAGTCATGCTTTAATTAAGATAAGAAAGGAATAATTTATTGCTTCCACTAAAAATTATTTAAAGACAATTACTAAACTTTTAATGAAGAATGTCACGTGTTCAATTTGACTTTGACTTGGAAGCAGCACTTAATTAAAACAAAAATGTTTTTTTTGTTAGATTACGTTTTCCTTCTTTATCTTAACAATATATGCTATTTAGTATATTTAATATTATCTACTAGTCAATGCATGAACCAGTGTTACTTTCATAAAGTCATGGACTTGGTAGATATTAATATTGGTAGCCTGCAAAGATGTTTTAATGATGGCCTCTAGTTTTTCCTATTACGTTTTTAATGTTGCGATTTTTAATTACTCACGCACGCACTGACTATGTATTCTAGAAGCCAACATGGAGCTTTAATTATTTTGTTCAAAATCAGCAAACGACTTGTGCTCTAATAGTACGAGTACGAGCGCACATTATGGTTCATGAAAGTAGTGCGGAAAAAAATCCAACAAGAAATATGTTTGGTTGTTCCATACAGTACATATCCACCCTCCAGCTAAAAGTCATTGCGACCATAAAATTTCTCCAAAAATTTTGCCAACAATATCTAGCATATAATCTGATTGTCACCCTTGAAGCTTTTTTGGGGGCAAGTGTTTTGAACATGCACACAATCGTATGCATGTGTACATGTACAGTGTCTTGTAAAAGTGCTCATAAAAATATTTAATTAAAAATATTATTGCTTGTTTTCTTATTTGTATTTTTTATTTTGTGTATTCTTTCAAAGTTTTCTTAAAAAAATGTACTTCCTTGTAGAGCTGGCAAATAATCCATAGTATCGATAACTATAGTTCGGTTGGTTTCAATACACTATCGATTGGTTTTTTTTGCGATAACGAAACTATCGTTGAATTTTTTTTTCCAGAAATTACAAATAAAATTGATAAAAACTGATGACGGTAGCCCTATTTCCAGATTGGGCTCTTTGTGCATCACGCACATAAACAGTGTGTACATATTATTTTTCAACTGCCTCTAATTAACCGATTCTTTGGACAATAAAACATTATAATTAGGAAAGTGGGCAGACCATACCGAAGCAAATGTCCCAGGGCATTAAAGCAATTCTCTTTTATTTGAATGTTTACATGTACAATTCAACATAATTTTTATATGGCGTTTTTGTAATCGTTTTTGTTTTTTGTTGCATGAATTATATGAACAAATATATACAATAATGGAGTTTGCACAGTATGATGATGTAGTACACTACACTGCTACGGCAAGAAAAAAACACTGGTATATTTTCGGGATGTAATTAAGATCTCTAAATGAGTGCCCCAATAGAATAAATATGTAGATGCCTCAGATTTATTTATGTCTGATGGCGCAACATTTGTGGATGTCACTGTATCTGTGTAGGAAATTGCGTATGTGTGCAAACGTACTAAAGGGGATGCATTATTTTATAGCTGATAATTTACTAGCTTTGTATTGAGCTAATTAACTTTAACTTGAATTCGCTTTTTCTACGTGGTCCAAATGATAAGTTCACTAATTTGCAAAAATGTCAATATAATAAACACAACTTTTATCTTAACTAGTTTTGCTAATATAAAATATATGACACTAACAAGTCCTTTAAGTAGAAAGCGCTAGTATTGTTATAATTTAATTATGGTTTTCCCATTATCTTAAGTAACTTAACAATTACACTACTTTTGCATAAACACGCTTTTCACTGATAGTGTTCAGTATTTTCTGACCATTTTGTCTTTTGAGTTTTAGTAATGATTTTTTAGCTTGTCACGTTTTCAAGCTTAAGGTTTACGCGTAATTTTTGAATTACAACAAAATGCTGACAGCAACATAGTGTTATATCAACTCTCTAAAAACACACAACAATATGTAGGTATGTTTGTATGTATAGATAGTGATTGGGAAATTGAGATTAAAAATATATAGTCAAACACGTGTCCCTATAAAAGAAATCTATTGAAAAAAATTAAATTAAAACAACCTGTAGTTATAGTGTTGGCAAAACAGCATCACCTGAATTAAACTTTATTTCGTTGGCTTTTATTTTAGTTGTGAACATTTGTAATTAAATTGTAATTAAACATTAATACAAAACGTGTTATTATCATAGAAATTCGAAATTGTTTTTTATTTCGAATCAGATTGTAAAACTAAAGGAGAAATTTTAAAATAAAAATGCATAATACCGTAGAAATCTTAATTAAAAGAAGAATTTTATTGCTAATTGCTAAATGATTAGAGTATGACCTAAAATTTGACAATTTAACTAAATATCTGAAAGACAAACTATTTGAGATGAACTTTAATTGTATTGTTATTCGCTTTGCTTAACTTTCTACATTTTATTCGGCATCTTAAAATCGCCATTGAATATTGTCATGTTTCTTTATAGAAGTATATTTTTTGTATACGTATTCAATAAATATGGTATTTATTACCTGCTGACCTTTTAATACTCTTGTAAATATGTCTTTGGCAAATTGTTTAAGGTGCATTCTTTAACAGAAAACCTTTATGAGAAATGCGTTTTCATGTACCTTTAATTAAAAACTATTTTGTTTGTATCCAGTTATAATTCACCATTTACCATAATAAATCTAAAGTATAATATTTTCGAATACGTATGAGTATGTATAGATACATTTACGTACATACTTACATAAGTGCTGCCTGCATACAAGAAATGTAGTTTCTTGGTACGAATGTTAAAAGTTTATTTCACTACTGAATATTTCTTCACATCTGCATTTGTAGATGCACATACACACATACATGAACCACATAGTATATCTTAATTTTTGGTTAGTAATGGAGGCCTTAACTTGGATAGCAGCCACAAGAGCAACAATAAAAGGAGTGCTAATAAATTTCCTTTACTAATCCTTTGACACTGCAACGAGTGTATACTTTTATGAAGAAAAAAAAAATAATGGTTCTCTTGCTGCAAACTTTTTTTTTACCTCCAAATAAATAAAGTATCACCAAATTATTATTATTGTGTATACGTGTATGTTTGTAAATATGGGTTTGTTGAATTTTTGCAAGCAAAGGGATAAACGAATATACACCGAGAAAACACAGACTTGAAGTTTTTGGACATTTTCAATTTAATTGTTTGTTTAATCATTTATTAATAACAAATAAAAGGCATCGAGGTTAGTTTTTTTTCTACGTGTACTCACGTACATGCATTACCACATACGTACTTACAACAAACCAAAGTTTAACCACAAATGAGTGAACAGTCAATCGAATGCTTAAACAAATAAACGCATACCCATCCGTCCAATAACTAATGTATTATAAATATTTCCATTGGTAGGATAATAATTTTGTATTGACTTGAGAATTATTGGCTCAGCCGAATAAATTTGTCTAAAGCCTTTTATTTATTTTCCTTCAGCTTTTTGTTTGCTCTCGTTTTATTGTAAATTAAATTTAGTGTATTTTCGACCTGGTTAAACCTTAAATTTGTATAAAAACCAAATATATAAACTACAAACTCCTTATATGCGTATATATTGTATTAAATTTATTACCACACCTTTTTTTGTTGCTTCAAAAATAAAGTCATCATAAATGAGTTAAAGAGAATTCAGTTGTGTTGTTTAAAATAAAGTGAATCAACAAGTGAGACTTTTCTCTTCTACTACTTTTTTAGTCAAAAAGATGAAATTTTATAATGGTAAATTTGGTGGCATACAAGAACTTTCAAGGAAATAATATCGATCAAAAAACAGATATAACATCGTGGTCATTATTTTCACTTTAAGCCATCAGTTGGGCTTAAGAAGCTTCCTCTCTGTATCGGTCTTATGGCGGATTTGCTGAGTAACTTGTTGGCTTGGCTGAAGAGTTGAATTTCTTTTCGTTAGATTTTTTTCTTTAGAGGCAACCTAAGCAGAAACTACATTATTAGACATGTCAAGAGGAGAAAACCCTCAAATCCGGCCGAACACCTCCGAAGTTAAAAATATTTACTATAAAAACTGGCTTTTGAAATAGCGAAACAATAAAAATAAAATAAAATACCCAAAGCAGTTTCAAGCAATCGATTTTTGCATAAAAAATAAATTAATGTAAGATTTTCCACAATTGTAAATTTAAATTTTATTTAATGCTGCTTTGTTTGAAATTTCCAGTCATCTTTGTATGTAAATGTTTATTATTTAATAAAAAAAGTCCTTGGAAGTTTCTAGGTTAAGGCATTACTTTGTTTTGTCCACTACAGGAAAGGCTGTATTAAGCACAACATCGGAAATAATACTATATACATTGGGACGACAAAAATTAAATGAAAACAGATTTAAACTTTTAACAGGCGCTCATATTTTGTTGAAAAAGTTAATATGAAAAAATGTCTAATGCTGAATTAAATTGTTGACATTTGCATTATGTTTAGGGCAAAATTAAGCAATATAAAAAGAAAATTATTTTACTTACTAAAAAAATATTAATGGCATACGAGATATATAATATCTTTAGTATTTCTCTTACTGGCATTTAGCTTGGAAATTTTAAAGTTAACGTTCTATACAACAAGAAAACAGGATTGGCCTCAGGAAATTGCAATTGTACTCTTCACAACATGATTAAGGTTTTAATAGAAAACACATATTTTGTAGATTTTGGGTCAATAGCAGGATTTGTCATAAGTTTATTTTAGTTTAAAATAAAAAAAGTGCATAAACTCATAATCTTCTTTTCAACTATTGCATCCAAAGCATTTCATGCATAAATATTACGGTCTTGATATTACTATCTTCCAGACATTGTGTTCTTTTGCAGTTTTTGTATGAGCGTAAGCATGTATTTGAATGCACATCTCCTTTGATATTATATTTGGCAATAAATGTCTCTCCTTTGAATGTTATTTTAGTTTTTATGATGATGTAAAAACCAATTAAATCAACACGTTCAAATTGCCTGAGTCTTTTGGTTTTATAGATTTAACAAGTTATTTGTAATACCAAGATGACCTCTGCATGAATGGATCTGTGTTTGAGCACAATATTAATAAAAAGATATCCAAAATGAAATACACAATAATTTGTGATTAAAATAGTTTAGCAGAGAAAAACGTTGATTTCTAAATCCTTGCAAAATACACATTTCCATTTAGCCGCCAGTTACAATGCAGCAATTAAAATTCAAAATTAACGATTTCTTCTATAACATGATGAAAAAACCTTGTTTGCTTCTAAATGCTACAATTTCATTGCATTTTAGTAAAAGCACCACCCACTGTGGTTTGGTCGCTACAAATAACAAATCTCTTCACTTTTTGGTCAAATAAATTTATGGCTCTTCGCCATTAAGTTAAATATTTCTTTTTTGTAACAATACCAGTCCATGAATACACACATGTATGCTTTTAAATCCATATGACTGTGTGTGTACACAAACACGTACACATATTTAAATAGTGCTGATGTCGATGATTTGGATGGACGATGTGATTGTGGTCGTTGTTGTTTGATCAAAGGGAAGTGTTTTCTTATTTTATATTAGACATGAAGGTGGTGTTTCTGACTACAGTCTGTTCAAGCGTTTCTTCGATCGTTCACTCACTCGTTCGCCTGTCTTTTTTCCTTCCTTCATATTATTATACTGTTGAAAACACACGATGACAATTTTCAGCACCGATCGCGTTAACGTAACATGAAATCCTACATGTAGTTTGTATAAGAAATAAAATTTATGATCTAAATGATGTGGTTACATGATGCCACAATCACGATCCATGTGTAGCTGGTATAAAATATAACGTTCGTTTTGTTTTTGCTTAAGTTTCCTTCGCAATAGAATGGCTGCTGGCTCTAAGAGAGACAAACGGAAAGATTAATAGATGCCATCGGTTCTACAGAACAAATAAAATTATCGATGAATGTAGAGAAGTATAAAATTTTCAATGTTTGCTCCGATAACGGTTAATTTTAACCCCTAAAAGAATAAGAACTATCAGGCATGTTCTACTAAAGTAGTGAAACTGAAATATGAAAAGTAAACTTTTCATTTTTTGATGTTCTGGAAAAGTAGAGTATATTTGTATTGAATATTGAAATTTAAATATAAAAATAAGAATGCCGAACATAAAAAACATAAACAGAAGTGATTTCTATTGAATTCCACTTGTAAGTGGAATGTAGAACATATCGGTGTGTGTACCTATTATTGAAGTTTCTGGAGAATGATTCCCTTCAAAAACGTTAATTAGGCAACACAAAAATCTTGCAATAAATTTACATTCAGGAATAAAATGTCAAACTGCAAAAACTTATTTTTTTTCTACAAATATAATTTTTTACATCCCACTTATTATAACATTTTCTTGAGCCATTAGTCGCTACCAAATTATACACATTTGTATAATTTTGCAAGATTTTAGCATATTAAGGATTAAAAGTGCATTTCATAAATTATTGATTTTCAGATTTCATCCTAAAAATTTGTTGTAAAGTGAGTACAACAATTAAGTTTAGAATCTTGTTCAGATTTGAAAATTAGCATATCACGATTAGTGAATACAATGGCCAACAAACAACACTGGTTCAATACTGCCGGTTTGTTTTAATGGCAGTGATAATCGCAAGTGATCCGTTTACACTCAGATGCTTCACACGACCACACGTACATACATACATACATATTTGATTCAAATGTGTTTTTCTTTCAATGCAACAACGACATTTATTCAAACTTGTCGTTACACCGTAATGAAACAAGACTCCCTGGCTAGACAGATTCAAATTGAAAGATGTCCATTCGTATGTTTGCAGTGGAATGAATGTGTGAATGTTTAGTTGCCACATTTTATATGATATTTTCTTGGATTGTTGTTGGTTTTGTTGCCTTTATTATTGCGGTTCCTGTTGTTATTGTTGTAACATGTCTGAACGTGTGTGGTGTAGCGCAAAATTCATTGGGACACTTAACGTGTTAAATTGGGATTGAATTAATTGACTTAACACGCGGTCTTACAACAAAAAAAAAAAAACAAACAGAGAAAAAATCGAACTGAATGTCAACCTCCACTTAAAAATGTTAAGGAAGAAAAGACAGACTGCTGGCAGCACTGACTAGTTGTTTGATTTGTTGTCCCAGTACAGATGGATGAAAGAAAATTTATGTAAATGTTGCACAAAATATTTTAATAATTGGTTTGTGATCAGTACTGAATATATTCAATTGTTTACTAAATAAAAAAAATGTGCTTCGGCCAGTAACGAAATATAAAGTAACGAAAATATGTACATACTTTTTGTTGGCTCGAGTTCCGATGCAATCACATTTCATTAGTAAAAAGAGGTCTTCTTTTGCATTCTAATCTAATCTAATTGTCTTTAAACTCAAAAGAAAGGAGTTTAAGTGTACTCGAACTCGTGCCCATAAAAAATATGTTCGTTTGATATGTACCTAATACTTTGCCAATAATAACTTAACATAATAAAATAAGATTGTATCTCGCACTCAGTTAAACGATCAATTATAGTGAATAAAAATCCCATAGCTACTTCTAGTTAAAAAGTCAGTTTGATAACTTCCTGGAATAATTAAACACATACAAAACCAGCATGAAAAATAATAATATACAAATAAGTAAAACTCGTCTGTAATATTTTCACAGAGTTTTTTCCAAGTACCAACGGCTAGTTAACACATAAAACACGCTCACTCGCCGGCACTGTCACAATCAATTGCCTGCAGCTGTTTGCGATTCATTTTCTCAATCATCACTTAATGTAAAAGACTTGAATCTTGTTGCAATTGTTACATTGTACATACATACATACATACATTTCTCAGCTCAAACTTAAATATGCTCCAGTTTCTGGTCAGTAGGTTGTTGCATTCGTTCGTTCATATGCTCATTTTTTTGTTAATATGTAAAAGCAGCACAAGAATTGATTTGAAATGATTATAAATTTTCGCCCCCTTAAATGAAAAAAGAAACTAAGACAGAATGAAAGAACACAACGCAACACAAATTTTCATAAGCATGTCCAGTGTCAATAGTAATTCATTTGTTATGTTGTCTGTTGAATGCAACGTACGTACACTTTCAGCTACACAAGCAAAACAAAAGGTGGACATTGCAACTTCAACAATGTATGTAAGTTCAGGGTGACAATGGATTTTTACTGCCGTTGCTGTGGCTGCTGTTTTTCTTATTATTTGCCTTTCCGACCAACTTATACATCCATAGTTAGTTGTATATAGACGTTACTAAATATTTGAGAAATACGTTTGTAAGTAAATCTAACCACACTTTATGGCTTTAATAGAACATGCATATAAACTTAATAATCGTCATCTTTATGATCATCCTTTACACGGATAAGATGTTCAGTATGTGCTTTTAAGTTCAATTTACTTTACATGTTTCATGTTCCTTTAAAAAACATGCAAAATATTCTAAAGAAATTTTTAACTCTTCGTTAAGCTTTGCGGTAATGTGACCATCAACCGGTCTTGTATTGTTAGCTTAAGTGTTTGTTTGTGTTTATGCGAAACTATACAATACATGCATATATTTATTTAAATGATTATAGATGGGCAACATCGTCGACCAGGCAATACAAAGAAGGAAGATAGAAAAGTTGATTGTTTGGCTGTGGCTGCTAGGCTGGCTGCCAAGCATTTTGTGCCTTAATAAACCTGCTATGGTTCATTAATTGATTTATTACTTGCATGTTTAGCTTGTAAATTTACCTTAAAACAGCATTAATTTCTCATGCGATGTAACAACGTTACACACCACCCGCTCCTTTTATAAGGACAGCCGCAGCCAATGGAATACAAACAGCAACGCAACATCGCCAACAATACAATAATAACTGATAAAGGCAAAAACAAAGCAGTCAACAATTTTAATTCAAATTATCAACATATCTGATGAATATAATAGCAGTAGATTTTAAAGAACTACCGAAAACACTTGCGGTGAAGGCAGCCACGACACGTTTATACACAAGTATAAAAAATCATGTTTGACAAGAAACATTTCAAGCAATTAAAATAGGCGAGACAAAAATTGTTGGCCAAGTAATTAACTACAAAAATTATTCTCATACTGAACTTTTCGAAGCATGAACAAATGTGTCAGTTTCTGGTGACGCAGTTCTTCATTGCCCAGGTCTAAAATTATTGAATTGGCTGTTTCTCTGATAGCTTTTACAAGCCTCTATTAAGGAAGTGAATTGCCATTAAAAATATTTAGTAAGCTTCTATAAATGAAGTAGTTTAAAAAAAACATATATATAAGTGCTATATAACTTCACACAACTGTAATAAATGGTATATGGCATTGGTATTCCATAGTTATTAACGTGTGTACGTGTAGTTCACAACTAATGCGTTTGTCTTTCCATTGCACTGATGTCGTTTTATTTAGTTTCGTTACGTTACGTTTCTCGTCCATTTAAGGATATCATTGTTATGTAAGCTGCACGTAAGCCTTAACCATTGTAATTGTCTTTAGTTGAACACACATTGTTTTTATTTCGTACTTTTCTGAGTATAAAATGCTGGTTACGAATGAAATGTATCAATTGCTGTTGTTGCTTTTGTATTGAAGTAGTCGTAGCGAAATAGAAACAATAACTTTAACTAGTCAGTATGAGCAACTAACTACTTGTGTACTTACCAAAGTCGTATATGTTTGATAGTTTCGTTTGGTGGATTATCAAGTTGGTATTGTCCTCTAGCCATACTACGTGCTTTCATAACACTTTGTCTGCTGCTGATGATGATGATGATGATGATCACGATGATGACGATGACGACGAAGAAAATTACTATCATGTTTATACATGCATACGAGTACATGCATTTCTAAGGTGTTTCATTAAAAACCTAAACATACACACGATATACAGAGAGGACAGACGAGTGAGTATCATACTGAATTTTATCATCTTTTTATTTCTTGTAAATTCATGCAAAAGCCAAGTAGCACTTTTCAACATCGTTGTCTGCTTGTTACTGTTCGTTCGTTGGTTTGTTCTTATGTTGTTTATTTTAGTACCTTGATTTAGCTAAAAGTATCTTGCTTCAGAAAAAAAAATTAACCGAAGCAAAGACAAGAGTCCATAAGTCATTGGGGAATTGCAAAATGGAGGAAAACAAAAGACTTACAATTTTCCGGAAGCTTAAATGTCTCTATTTAGTAAATATTGGCATTAGTCTTTGTATTGCAGTAGATGCCTAACAAAAGGTTTTTTATTGTTCTCATTTAATCAATGACTTAAAATGGAACATATCGCAATGTTGAAACAATGCAAAAATATGTATGCGAAACAGTTAACTGCTTCATGTTTTACTAAATATTGTTCAAAGAAATTTATTCCGAAGATTTGAAAAGTTTTAATTGAAGTTTTAAAACTTTTGAAATTTATCTGATTCGAATCATAGACTTCTATTAATTAGAATTACGGACGGTGCTGAACAAAAATTGTACATTTGATTACAAGTTCTACTGAGAAGCAATTAAAATATTTCCTAGAATAACGAAAATCTTAGCAATTAGATGTTTGAAGAACTGTTTTATACGCTCTTTAAAAGATAATAAAATTTTAAAAGTATAACTTACTAAAATCATTCTCCTTTTGTTTTGTTTATTCTAAATTGCACCAAACAAAAAGTGCAATGAATATAACGAAACATAAAATTAAATGAAACCAGTAACTTGAATTCGAGGTGCATCTACTTGTTTGGTATGAAATATTAATAAAGACTGCAATTTATAAATGCGATTTTAAAAATTCTATAAGTTTTTTTACACTTTAAACTTTTATATTTTACTTTAAATAATATTTTCTAAACATAAAATTTTCTATACGACCGCAGTACAACAAATGCATTCGATAATGCGCGTTATAAAAAGTAAAGTAAAAGTAGTAATGCTTTTTTTGTGAACATCGCAAAGTCCGTACTCTTCAAGGACATATTTCTTGGCTTCCGAACGCTATGGCACTCTTCATACATGATGACGCATCGAAAGCCTTTCATTGCGAATAATAACTTAAATGAATTTCATTAAATTTTTATCTAAATATAGCAGCAGTTTTATTGTATGTCCTTTTTTGCATCTGATAACAAAAATCATAAAAAGTAAAAGTAATGTTTGACTGTAAATAAAAACAACATTAAATTGTTTGCCTTCATTCGGCATTTATCTACAACGTAACGCAATCAAACATCAAAACCACATAAATTTCATGGATAAAATGTTTAGTTAAAATATACACAAAACTCGAACTGGATCACCCACCCCATCAATTGTATGAAATATATAAAAAAATTTGTAGAAATAAAGCAAAATGAAAGCACTAGCAAATAATATCAGCAATAACAAAAAAACTGAACAACTCCATGGGAGATGTCTAAAAACTTTTATTACTTTCAGCAGAAAAAAAAACTAGAAAAATGAATAAATAAATGAAAATGTTTTGTAACCACCATCCATCCATCCATCCCCTTTTTAAAATGACAAATAAAATAAATAATAAAAACAGCAGAAAAAGAAAAATAATAAAGAAAAAACAAACTAGTTAAAATAAATTACTAAACTGGACAACAACTAACTTGTTCAGAAGAGCAGACAAACCGGAATATTTCTAACCGGTGGCCTATAACGGAGACAAGTGACAAAAGCAACTGCAAATTATTTCAAGTGGTACAAACAGTCTCACATCCCCCCACAAACAGATTTATTGAGTACGTGTGATATGTGAGATGTGTATGTATGTGTGTATGTAAGAACCGGAAATATATTAGTTGCTTGTAATTTGTGCGACGCCATTTTATTGCCAAAATAGATACTTGCATGTATGCATGTATGTACATACATACATATTTACAACAATAAAATAAAAACAACTTTCATATAAAATTGAGAGGTTGAAGCTTGATAACAAAAAAGAGGAAGTTGGAAGTAAAGTTTTTGCAGAATCGTACGTGATTTCATTAAAAGGAGAAAAACGGTGCAACCGAATGCAAATATTTGATTCAAACTTACAAACACTCACAAACACTCACAAACACTCCCAAATACACACACACACACACCACAAACAAGAAAACAATTTGTTTAATACATTTGACATTGTGTACGTGAAACCACACAAACAGGACTATTAAAAGTAAAACATGCAATAAAGCAAAACAACACACACACATACGAGTATAAGCACACTAACCCACGTAAAAAAATACAAAACTTTTTCAAATACAAATTAATTTCAGTTGGGTGAGTGTGAGCATAAGGAAAAGGATCAATATATAAGTGGGGTTTTGGGGCAACAAAACTCATGTATGATTGACTGTGTTTATTTTTTTTTTGTCAACAATAGAATTTACAGTTTATTATTGTTTTGTTATTGTTACCAATCAAATTTCGTTTTCCAAGCAATCAAAGTTTAATTATAAGATTTATTATTACTCACACATTTGCGACCAATATGAAAACTTTTGCTTGTCCTGCTGCTATTTTAATTCATAAAGAACAAAACAAGAGAAATCTAAAATAAACTAAAACGAATCACTTGTGTGACAAAAAAAAAGGAAGTTAGAACGAATGGGATTTTGCTAGTTTGTATTCGTATTCGAAATAAAACTTTCAATTGAATTGTATAAAGTTGGCCGGTCTCAGCCAATGGTTGAAATAAAAAAAAATTAGGAAATCAGTAATTTACTTTCATCATTCATAAAGCCATTTCTAATTCAAGAACAGTTGAAATATCTGCAAACATATAATAAATTTGTTTAGTTATTAAAACAGGTATATAATTGTTTTAAATATCTAAACATTAAGATATCAATGTTAAATGTTAGCACGTTTGCAGAAGTAATAAATTTGAAATTCATTAAAATGCTTCTTTATGAAGCATACCATCCATCGAGTCACAGAAAATTAAACAAGCTGTGATATTCGGATGACCCAACTCTTAACACAAAAAAGTCATAAATTAAAAGCGCAAGTTTAATTTAACCTTTAACAGAAATAAGAAAGATTAAGCCCAACACAGGAAATAAGAAATACGCACAACTACAAATTGATAAGCAATCCAGCGAATTTACGTTCGCTTAAGGAATTACTTGCAAATAAGACGTGGAGTGAGAATGAAAATTAAAAACAAAATAATAACGAAGGGGTTAAAATGCTAAATTATATATTAAGCTGAGTTTGAAATGACTCTTTGATCTTGTGACGATTTAATTTTATTAAAACTCTTTCTATACGCATCAATGACATTTGTGTAAAACTTGCTTGCACCTTGTGTTAGTGTAAAGGAGTAAGTGGTATTTTGTATTTGTGCAAGGAAGTGTAGCTGTGTGTGTTTGTTTCTACCATCCAATTCAGTTGTTGCCATTGTTTATGAGAAATAATTTCTACGATTGTAAATTATTCGAATGTGGCAACAAAACATCAAGAGGGGTTAAAAGGTTGTAAATTGTATGAAGTTTCAAAAGTAGAGGCACGAAAATTTATTTAATTTAAATTGTACACTGTCAGGTGTTAATATATGCATTATTGCTATAGATACATACTAAATTATTTGAAAATGTGAGAAAGACAACAGCCACAACATTAACAACGATAAGAACAAACATAAAATGGGCATTAACAAAAGCCAATTCCGTCCGATAAGATAACAAAACTACAACTTGCTTAGAGAACACAAATATTTTAGGTAAATGAAATCTAGTGTTATGGAAATTTCATTCATCAGTATTTGCAGCTGATTCGGCTTTAAGTGAATTGGTTGCATTATGGCGAATGTTTTAGAATAAAAAATAAAAAAAAAATAGTTTAAAACTTTAATTTGCTTTATTAATTTTTTTAGTCTCTCAGATGCGATTGACAAAAACTTAAAACAGGCAATATTTTTAATAATATTTACATTTCCTTGTACTCTTATTTCCTTATTGCTGATTATGATAATGTGTTCAATGTTTGAAGATTTACATAGATCGGATCTGAATAGCAAACTGAACCCGCACATGTTAAATAAATTTATTATCTAAAATATGTAAATAATTTGATTAAATGGAAGCAATATTTTTAATCCGCAATTCAAATATGAATTGAAGTTTGCTTGCAATTATGTAGGTGTATTTAATTTAATGGGTATTACCTTTTTTTCAATTGTAATAAAGTAGTGATTGTTGAAATAGTTGTAATATCGTGGTAGTAGTTGGTAGGTTGGATGTGTTGATTTTATTTCTGAATTTAATAATCAACCAAAGAATTCAATTGCATCATTACCGCAATTCCTAACTGCACATGATGTCTGTGTTGTTCAAAAATGAATGCGTGTAAGCACCAAAATTAACAACCATCGTACATAAACTCACACGCATTTACAGGATACATGTGTATAATTTTATACAATTTTATTCATGCATACATTTGTGGCTAAAAACTACTAACGACATACTTATGCTCATGCACTATTAGGGATACACTCAACTTAGTCTGATCTTTAACCTGTTTTCTCATTAGAAATGAATATCCTACATAAGCCATGTCTACATTTTATATACGAATATATGATAAGCAGCTCGCTTATACAACTTAAATAAAATTCATTTACATTTAGCTTCCCTTACAACAAAACTATCATACATTTTTACGCTGCCCTAATGATTAAATACTCGTAAACTTTTATTTGTGCCTGAATGCCAGCTGAAGCCACAACATTTTGCAATGAAAAAGGTTGAATTATATAAAAATTTGAATGAGTAATAAATATATAATAGCTCTGGTAATATTTGCCTAATTTAGTTAGATAACTTCGGTTCCAAGAATTGTTACGCGCATCAAACATTTACAACAAGATCACTTCAAAATATGCACGCAGCTTTATTGCTCGTTATGAGTAGAAAACGCAAAAGGAGAATCTAAAAATATGCTTAGAAACAAAAATAATGATGTGCAGCATGTGCATACTATGAAATAAAGTATAGATTTTTTATCTTCTATACCGAAAAAATTCAAGAGAGTTTATTGTTTATCCTATTTTAGCGAAGTATTTTAAAAGATTTGATAATAATTACGAAATTTTATATAAAAAATTAGTTTAAAAAAACTATTATTCCAGATATTCTGATAATTTAACACAAAAAAGCTTCATTTGGTGAATGGCGCTGCAATACTATTCTAAAAGTTCACAAAACGCGCATTTGCAGAGTTGTAAAAAATAATTAATTAAGCTTTTATGGACTGTAAGCCTTTATTTCTTTTAAATAGTTCATAATTTATTTTTTTAACTCTCAAATATAAATAAATCAATCAAGTGCGGAACCATGTAAGAATTTTAAATATCTTTAACGTTTTACAAGATACCGCTCCATGCCATAAATAACATCTCTTTCCTACACCCCCGGTTCATAAAATATGCGTCTACACAAAATAATAGAAAATCTTATACACCCTTCAATCTCTTTTTTGGGAAACTTTCAAGGATACGATTAATAAAACAGAAGCCTGTGACAGGTGAAAAAAAAACATCATAGCGAAAATACTCGGATTCTCTTTTTCACTTTATGTACGGATCTCTAAAAACTACAGCAACCAAGTAGACTCTGATGTAGCAGACAGATATAAAAAAATTAGTTGTTAGTTTAGTATATTTTTTAATTGACCTTATATTTTTGTCCAAAAGTTAACTTTGTGTTTTATTCAGGTTCTAGGTAAAAAAAATTTTTTCCAAATAAAAAACTCTTAATATATCTTTAATGAAAACAAAAGAAGAGTTTTTATTTGGAAAAATTTTTTTTACCTAGAGCCTGAATAAGACACAATGTTAACTTTTGGATAAAAAATTATTGATATAATTTGATGCGATCCTTATACCTGATACTTTAGGCAGGCCTTGAAAAGGCCCGCTTTGTAAATGCATCGTACCTTTGACCGACAGACGTTTTTTCACACACTGTCTTTTTTCAATTTAATTCGAGTGTTTAATTTTACCTTCATACTCGTATTGTGTAAACATACATTTATTTCATTTTTAAACTAAAACGATGTGTTTGTGTATGTGAGTTTTTAATCTGTGTTTGAAACCAAGTTAGCAGAAAGGCATATGTGTGTCTGTGTGTATTATGATGATACTTAAAATAATCACTTTAATGTAAACAAACACGCATTTTAGCTTGGAAAATGCTATCCCAGATGGCATTAAGAAGATGTTTCGACGAGCACGAAATAGTTGTGACTCTTTTTTATCGTACAGACAATTGTTGGAGTACAATTATACTTTGCTATTCCAAATGTCGTTTTTCCGTCATTTTGGCGATTGTTGGACGAGTGAATCGTCGGTAAAGAATTTTTGCGAGCATTTGAAAATTGTCAGTAATCAACGGCCGTATTTGACTCTTCAAAATTGTGTTTTTACGAGTCATTTTGATCATTGTTGGACGAGTGTTTTCTATGTTGCATCACAATCATTGTTTAAGCCTTCTGACAAACGCTGAAAGGTTGGTATTTCACCCCCTCATGGAATTTTAATCATATATTTATGAGGATTGCTGAACGAATGAATTAATTTATTTGATTAATTAATTTATATTATTTCAAAGCCGCCGTTTACAAATTCTGGCGATAGTTAGGCAAATTAAAGCCTGTTTACCAAAGTTTAGTTATTTTTTCTTCTTTTCAATTCAGTTTTTGGTTAGTGCAGACGTGTCGAGACCGGTAAAAATATAGAGCTACTTTAACCTTTCTTTTTTTCATTTTCATCGTTAATATTACAATCAGAGCTGCGTGATGAAAAAAAAATCCTACAAAAATGTACCTTAAAATCTATCAAAAACCCACCACATTTTTCTTTGGAATTGCACATTTTTCACAAATAAATGGAAAGGTAGCCCAGCCCATAAATTGTAAAAATAATAAACAGTATAACACAGAAAAAACGTTTTCTATTTTGTCATGACACAGTTTCTCCGATTGTACTCAAGCGGAAGAGCATTATACGATTGAAAATGCTAGCTGGGATGTACTGAATGTATAAATATTTGTTGCATATTATGCATACACGCTAACATTTGTTTGCTTGAATGTGTATTTTGAAAAAAGCCCACAAGTGGAATGTTCAACACTTGTGAAGTAATCAAACAATAATGGAGTTGGGGGCTGTTTCACACATTATTAACTATAATTTTCAATATTTAATGGGTAAAGAAGTAATTTTACTAATTCCAACTGAGAAATAATTAAAGTGTTTTTGTTCAACTGATTGCAGAATATGCAATGAGCACCACAGTGAAAACTGAACATTAAATTAACCATGAAAATATGCTGGGCATAATGTACAATAACGTCGCATGCATGAAGAGTATGACTTTGATCAAAGACAATATATTATAAAGATATTGCACTGGCGAACTTAAGAGAGAATATTTGCTCGTCTTTAAACTGGCTAGTTCGGTAAGAATGAGGGGGGAACGAATATAAACGAAAAAAAAAAATAATAATTGAGAGAAAGAGAATATAATAAACCAGTTTTAATAAACAAGTCTGCATATATGCATATGTATGTATGTATGTATGGATGTCAGTTTAAATGAGTGTGTATTTTTTAGATTTTTAAATTTTGGATTTTGCTATTTTTCAGGCATATTTTTTAGTAGAAAACAGAGCAGCAAATGATATTTAGAACTAATACGATTACTTTTGTGTAGGGATACAAGTATTATTGTTTGCTAAAAACAAAGCAACTTTATTTTTGAATAAAAAATCAAGCCGCGCCGAAGTGAT
Source organism: Gymnocheta viridis (assembly GCA_956483585.1). Taxonomy (NCBI): domain Eukaryota; kingdom Metazoa; phylum Arthropoda; class Insecta; order Diptera; family Tachinidae; genus Gymnocheta; species Gymnocheta viridis. The sequence continues at coordinate 87,061,316 of OY101444.1, forward strand.
GATACTCTTGTTGAGCAGTTACGTACATATGTAGGTAGTTTTATGTACTTACACTTTTAATCATTTTTCTATATGGTAAAATAAAAATTCGTTCCATAATAATAATTTAATATTTCATAAAATTCGTATTTTTATTTCACAAATAAAATAAAATTAGGAAATAAAAATTATGTATATTCAAAGTTTTATTTAAATGTTCAGATAATAAAAGCTAGTCTAAGATAGGATTTAAAATGTACGTATGTATGTATGTTTTATTGATGTTATGCGTAAAATAAGGTTTTTCAACCGAAGCGCCTAACAATTCATAACATTTCCTATTGTTTGGTCCTTGATCACATGTAATTGCACGCACTTTTAGCCCAAGTTGCATTATTAAATCCAAATTGGATATTATTAAATTCCTCAGTGTATCTCCTTTTATAGAACTAGCCGTCACAAAATAATTTAACACAAATTTCCAGTTCTGGAAAATTCCTCTTAGCATAAAAACGCATATTTGTGTACCCATTTCATTCATTCGCTCATATCCGAGATCGACAACTCCATCTATGACATCTACACTTTTATTATAGGTCAAATTTCTTCTTATAGAAACCTCATCAAAAATTAGAACACATTCTTTGTCAATTGGTCGCATTTTACTAACTGCTTCTTGAAGAGCATTATAAATGCATTTATTGTTACCCGGCTGTAAATTTTTTACATCGCTCCACCTATAAAGAGAAGAAGGGCTTGGAAGGTTTAATTTTAAAGTATTTCTTGAAAATAAATATGCAGACGTTGACCTATAATAAATACTTTGGGCAAACAGTTTCTCATGTTCTTCCCAACGAGCATTTGTTCCTCGATTTTGTTTAATGAGAATTTTACAAAAAGTTTTTTCATTTGGATTGATATTTAAACTATCAATTTCGCATTCAATGGAATTTTTCGTGTAGCTTTTTTTTCCATTCTCCTCAAATTTTGTTCTAGATTTTTAATTTTTGTCTTCAAATTATTATTTGCTCGTGTTATTGCGTTAAAGTCTTTGAGGAGATTGAAATACTTTTTTCGATAAAAAGCCTCATTTTTTAAATTTTTCACGCAATTCTTACATACAGATGGCGGAGATTCTAATTCTCTCCTTCTACGTGAAGGAGATATGATACATGTTAAATCAATATCAGGGCGGCTCTCAAAACAAGTTCCTTCCTCTAAAATACTCGTGGATTTATAACTTTCCGATAAATCCAAAGTCGGCACGGCACCTCGCTTTAAAAATTTTGCTCCAATATGGTCCAATTGAAAGTGTCTCTCACACAAGAATAAGGAAGGGGAACGTTCAACAAATTCCTCATCCAATTTGCACTTTTGTAACCATTCCTTAAACATTGGTGAATCAAAATTCGGAAACCTAAAGAGCTTCATATCAGGAAACTTTCTTTTAGACCTCTGGCAGTGAGGTAAACAGCATTTATTGCCCGATTTTTTAGAAGTTGATGGAGGTGAATCCTGAGAATTTAAAAAATAGAGTTCTTAGTACATTTCTTTCTTCCATAATTTCAAAAATCAGTATTAATTTTTCATCAATTAATTAATCGATAAAAAATTAGCCATTTACTGAAAACTCTGCTTAGAAATTAAGCAACTAGTAGTGGCTATACATACAATGTTTTTTTGTGCAGTGAAGCCCGGATTATCCATGGTTCGATTAACTGGCAACATCAATTATCCGTGAAAAAATATATTTTTACGTTTTTTCCTTTTGTCAAAACGCTGTGAGTTTCTTTTATTGTATAATAAAATAAACACTTATTTAAAGTTTGATTAAGCACACTCTAACAATTCAATCACTTAGACTACTCTATTGCCACTGTTTAATATACAATGAATAGTTCACTTTACAAAGCCCTTATGACACTTACTTTTTTTTTATTTTATTGGATTGAAAGAACGGAACAGCAAATGCTAGAAAGAACCAAATATAAAAAATGCATTTCACTTACATGTATTTTTAACCTACGATTTTTTTACAAATATGAATGTGCAGTTGAATAAGAAATGCTATATGTATTATACTTGTCCTTTATTTCGATTACCTGCCTGCCAAGCTAACCGTTCCTATTACTATATGCACATATTCGTTCAATATTGGGTACCTGCGGTAAATTGAGAATAAAAACCCCATTTGTTAATCGATTTTCATGGTTTATACCTTATTTTATTATGGAGACATTTATCTTTCAGAAAAATATCAAAAATAGAAGATATTTTTTTTATTATTTTTTTATTGCATTTTTAACCTAAAAAAGACAAATTTCGCAAGAAAAAAATTTTCCCCTCTTAAATTTTTTAATAATTCCAGAACGATAAAATATAGAAAAAAAATGTAATAAAATAAATTACAGATAATTTTCTCACGCATCTTTTGGTGTTTCGTTTATGAAAATCGGATGATTCGTTCTTAAGTAAGGATGAAATATGTCTTCGTACTTGACTAATTTAGGGGAAAAATTACCATGCCTATAAAAAAAAAATCTTTGCGTGATGGAGAAAAACCGAAAACGGATTTAAGTTTAGCACATCAAAATCCAAAAAATGATTTTTTGCAGAGCAGTGTTGTTATATGAAGGAGTCAGACCCGAATCACGGTCTAAGGATATACATATTCTTTATATGCTGTACTAAGTTCACTTACCATCAAAATCATAATTAATTTATATGGAACATTTGGGGAAGGATTTGGTATTTTGTGTACGGATTCGTAAATTTTCTGTGCCTTGAATTTAGTTTTTTTATGTTTTCGTTAAAAAATATTTTAAAATAAAAAATATTTTCAGAGTTTTTCTTCATAATTTAAAGATTGCTTTCATATGCCACAGTTTTTTCTTTTACAGCACGCATACATTCTCTAGAAAAAGACTTTTAAGGAGGGTGCGTACTATTATCTGTGTGCTATACTGCCTACTTACATATAATAAAAAATATATGTGTTACTAAAGGCACTAGTAGTTCGGCGTTTACTTAATATGTTTTAAATTTTACACTAAAAACAAATAGGATTTATACCCTACCATCACAAATAATTCTATTAGTTAAAAATCCCATTGCTACCGTTTCTTCCAATACAAAATATTTTATTTTGCGTGCACACACAGACTTGTGTTTGTGCTTGTATTTTTTTTCTTTATGGTCGCGAAAAGATACCCAGCAGTCCGCAAGTTATTATAAATGGAAACTCATCCGGTTTTATACTATGTATTATGTCAATCGGAGAAATAAAATATTTAAGCGCATAAAACTAGCATCCGATTCAGATTAGTTTTTTCATATCCAATTGTAAAATTATAAGTACATTAGAAGCAAGGAACGAAGCGAAGGTGAATATATATTATGCATCTCACTTGTATCTGATTTGGATGGCTCCGTATTTCAACGCATAGTTAGTATAGTTTGGATGATGAATTTTGTTTGTTTTCTGCTAGTTTTCGAAAAAGACAAATCTGAATCGAATGCGAAGTTGTATGCGCTAAAATGATTTATATTTATTTTTCCTATTGACATAATAGAAAACATCCGATGAGTTTCAATATGTAATGTTTTGCGGACTGCTGGGTACATACATGGTCACTTAATTGTGCTCTCAATTTCTTTTTAATTATTCTCTTTGCAAATTTACGTTCTCTTTTTGGATTTATCATAAATCCAACATGCGTTTTTGGTGGTTACAGCCAAATGTATGGAAGTGAAATATCTTTATAATATATTGTCTTTGCTTTGATAGTTTTACAATTGGTCAGACTTGTAGATATTTGGAGATACTTTTTTGTTTTCCAAACAAATCTCAATTGGCATTAAATTTTATTTCATCTATTTATTATGGAATATCAAAATCGCCATATCGTACATCGTTACATTCACGTGTACTTAAGTTCAAATTTCTTAAGTAGTTGTTATTTTAACAATCTTTGTAAATACAAATGTGTGTAATTGTATAAAAATTTATGATTATTGCCCTGTCAAGCCATCTTATACAAAAATATAGTCGCTTTTTTGGCCCCCACAAATAAACAAATAAAGAAACAACACTTAAATAAAACTGGAAATTAGCAAATAAATATGTAAAAATACACTCCTGCAAATTGTTATAATCACACATTTTTTAAAAAACAAACTAATGGCGTTTTGTTTTCTAAAAAATTTTTTGCTGTTTTTATTAAAAATTCGCAATAGAATAATATTTTGAAATAGTGAGTTTATTAGAAATTATTGTATCATCACTTACAAGGCAACGGTTTTGTCTTAAGAAATCTTTGAATAGCAATTTTTTGATAAAAACAAACAGAAATGATAATTTTTTTTTAAGAAAACGGCATAAATGTATTTTAGTAAATAATTTCTGTAGCACTACTTCATAAACTTAAACCATAATTGTTCATTTATGAAAGTTTAGCATTCGAAAAGCAAAACTTCGCAGCACAATTTTCCGTTAAAAGTTTCTTTCTGCAAACAGTTGCCAGTGTTGAACATTTCAGAAACAGCGGTAACATTTTATTTGCTGACGAGATGCACAAAATTTACTGCATTTCCGAATTCACCCTGTGTCTTTAATCTTATTAACAGGAGTATAGAATGCATGTGTATATGTACAGGTTTCTTTTTTTTTTGTTTAGTTATAAAAATGGTATTTTTTCGCACAACTTAATCACATTTATTATTACGGCTTCAATTTTATTGTCCTGGAAAAAATGAACATACTTTGGGGAAGACGACGTAGTCGAATAAAAAAAAATAAAAAAACAACGGCAGACGTTGTTACTCACGTTGTAACTATTTTGAAGCATCTTTGAGTATAAATTTACGACTACACTGTTAAATCTGTAATTGAATGGACTCTTGCAGTTTATAAGAATTTCTAAATGGATGCATTTGTATTTGTGTATACGAGTATGTGTGTGTGTGTATGAATAATATGGCTCATATGTCAGGAAGTCTTGGCGGATTTACAATAAGATTAATAGTAGATTAACTGCCACAGGGCGAAATATATTCGTACTTATTTTCTACTACATTTATTATTATTTTATTCTTTACATGTGTGGAAGTGGCAAAACGAAACTGACACTGGAATAAATTATAAACTGAAATTGATTTAAATTAAAGAATGTACTTGTAGGTATGGCAAACGAAACAAATTTTATTGAAATTGTCGTTGCCAAAGTTGGAAAAATTATTGGAAATTATATTTTAAAGCTAATAAAATATGAATTTTTAAAAATTTAGAGGAGCAGCCTTAGATTAAATTTAAATGTTTGTCGAATTATTTATTTTGAAATTAAATGTGCATCTACGCATAAGTCCCATGATGGAAATATTGTATTTATTTGTTTTGTTAAATATGTAATGCTGTTACCATCTGGGAATGATGACAATTTACAATTGCTCTGTGTTAATTTGATTTTATCTAATTTAAAATACCTGCTGGTTTCATGTAAATAAATACAATCACGCATATGGTGGCTCGTTCTATGATTGTATTTGCACAAATGTCTTTTGTATTACATTTTAAAATCGTATTCATGTTGGCAACAAACATATCATGCAGATTTATAGCTTATTTTATGCAAAAGTATGGGGATTATTTTTGTTGGTTCTCATATAAAACTGGTATTATTTGCAAGAGTCATTCATATAAAAACGTCCTTTTTTAATTGAGCCGCTTTTGTTGTATCAAAGGATCTAATTACATTTTTAATTTATTTTCTAATGTACAAAACTTTCAAAACACACACAAGTACAATATATTATGTACCATCATTAAAGTAACTATGCAGGAGGTCCAACTCAAATAAATAAATATTTTAAATTCGATGCATAAATTGATGTTGTAATGAATATTGAAATATTTGTAGAAATTGGATTTAGTTTTAAATGAAAAAGTTTGTGTTGAAAATTAAATATTTGAATTTAATTATGCTGCAGAAGTAAAAAGTTAACAATATTCGAGAGGAATATTTGATTTAACTAGAATATTTGTCGTGTACAAAAATTTAATGCGTTTTTCAGTCATTTTATTATAATGAATAATAAAAAAGTATAAATAGATTACTTTCAAAATATGAATCGGAATATAAAAGGTATTTTTTTCTAACCGATAAAACTTCAGAGAAGGGTTTGTTTTGTGGTTAGTTTGGTTTGCGATTTAGACTAGACCAACGCTTAGAAAATAGTTGTAATAGCAAATATATTAAAAAAATATTGAAAAAGATAGCAAAAAAATAAAAAAAACTTCACTTAGTATTTTTTAGTTGACCCTCAAGATCGTGCGATCTAATTCCATTATGATTTGTTTATTTTTTATTTTTATATTTTTTTTTTTTTAATTTCTCTGCCGATGGCAAGTCACTTGTCTACGCGGATAAATCAGAGAAGCGAGAACATTTGGAACACAACATTCATTATTGGTGAAATACGGCTACAATTATTGCGAAAAGTGTGTAAAAATTAGACATCTAGATTGGCAAAGAGTTATCTTTCGAATGAAGCAAACAACAACAAAAAAAGAAATATACTTGTGTCGACGGTTTGAAAGTTTACATCTGGGATTAATTTTACGCATTATTATAGTGAATCGGCGTAAGAAACCTTTTAATTCTTATTCTCATGGAATAATATGTGCTTGGCATTTTTATGTAAAACACTACGAGGAACATTTGTTAAGCATTTTAACAATCTAACTCTTCGCTGTATGAGTTTTTTTGTAATTTTCATGAAAAGTGCGGTATAGCCGAATAAAATTTTCTATAAAAATCTTTATAGTAAAACTGAAACTTCTGTAAAAAATTCGAGATCTTTTAATGAGACAAAAACTTTGACTTTTGGCGAACGGTGTTATATTTTGGAAATTACAAAGTTTGAATACCAATAACTTTATAATATTTTGTTTCTATTCTTAGAATAGCAAAGTACAAAGGCCTGAATCGAATACATTCCATAAGCTTGCATGTATTTTAGACTTCAGAAAGAAAACATTTTCACTTAACTAATTAACACCAAATTTATAAATAAAATGAATACATAATTTTTTTTTGGGATTTGGCCAAGCACAACCGTTTTTGACCGCTTTTGTATTCTTTTCTTTTTTTTGTCTACGTTTATTAATTAGTTAAACATTTTCCACTTTTTAAAATTAGTTTTAATTTAAAATACCGCGTCACATTATTGTCTCATAAAACTTAATAAATTTAAACACCACAATCGGGCAGAGAAAAAAAAGAAAACAAAGTCTAATTAAATTAATGTTTTGTGATCACGTGTAATATATTTTTCATTCTTCTATTATTTTTCACTCTACCTGAATAAAAAACAACATGAAACCCTGGTCAAATATATTCAAAATGCAGGTTGTTACTTTCATCAAGACCGTGTTGAATTATTATTATTATTTTTTGTCAAATTCTCCCCAAAAGAGAGTCCCGCATAATTAAAAATGAAAACTGCATTTTTATTGTCTTACGTTTTTTTTTTAAATTGAGATTCATTAACGCTTAGATAAGTTCATTTTACTATTGTTTGGCGGCGTCTTCCACTCCTGCACTGTACCTTGATGAGGTTATTTTTTTGTATTCATTATTTTTTTACGCTCTAAGAATTCAACTCGAAGGGCCCGCCTTGACTGAACTACTCCTTTTCCAAGTGATATTATAAAATATTCTTAATTGAAAAAGATTGAAATTGAAACAGCTCTAATACTAATGAAATTTTAAAAAAAATATGTGCATATTTCATAAAATTTTGTCAATCTTTTAATTGAATTGAAATCATAATTTTCCATTTATAGTTTTAAAATTGTTTGTTCTACCTCGAAAAATATCTCAAAGAAATATTTCATGACTTCATATTTTTAAGTTTTTATTTGTTTATACTAAAAGTAGTATGACTGCAGGTTTTAAATGATTTATGTGATAACTAACAATTGTGGATGTTGTGTAATCGTTTGGTCAATTACCTAAAACTAGTGTGAAGGTCTATGATTGTTGAGTGTTTATTTAACTCAGTGTCAGTCTGCCAGTTATGTGTCCGTTAAGATTATGCCATTCGCAGTTCATTTCCAATTAGGACTGTTATCAATTTTCTAACGTAATATATCATTTGTCAACCTTTCTTAATTTTTTTGGCACTCGTATATCTTAACAAGGGAACATTTTTAAAAATTTTGTTTATTTCCTTCAGGTTTTGTAAAATTTTGTTCAACAGAAGTTTATGACACAAATAAATCATTGAGGTGTCTAATAAAATTATTTTATGTTAAAAATTAAAGGTTGAGTAACTTTATATGAGACGAGAAAAGTAGATTTTTATAAATTTAACTTACCGACTATTTAGTGTAAGATGAGAAGACTCTCGATGAAGTTTCCTTGTAAATATCTGAAAGATAAAGTATTTTTGGTAAAATTAAAATTACATGTTTTGAAATAAATAGTTTTTAAATTTGTTAAATAAAACTTGCACTGACATCATTATATAGAACGCATAAAACTAATTAAATTGACATAAAATAATGTTAAAAACAGAAAATCTATTCAAACTTCAAAGCGAAACATAAATATTTCGATTTCTTCCACTTTTTATTATGAACAAGAGGAAGAAGGCTGAGGGTAGACTGCTTTTTGCAAAATATTTTCCATGTCAAATTATGATGTGCTGTTGTATTTAACTTTGATATCTTTAATATTTGACAGACACACACACACACACACACACACGAAACATATTCTTTTATTCTATATTTTTGCATATTCATTTAATATATTATACAAAAGAAAAAAGTCTAAATCCAACCAAGCATGTATCCCTTTGTATACAAATTAATATATCCACAGTGGAACAGAAAAGTGCACATAAATAACGAACGGCCAAAGTGATCCAAATACAAAAATATATTTTTAAAAATTAAATAAAATTTCATTGCTATGACTGCCGCGGGTGGTTAAGAGTGTAATTAAGATCGCAAAGATGGCTGTTATTCGTGTAATATTTCCCTGAAAAAGTCTATTAGTGTAAAAGGAATATACTATTTAAAAATATACTTGAATTTGGATCATCCTGCACGCACATTTAAATATGTATACCATTTTTGATCAGTTCGAATACCTTCAAACTCCATCATAAAACATTTTTTATTTGTTTTTTATGACTGTATTGAGAAATATATGAAAAGTAAATAGACTACTAAGCCAGGCGCTGATCCGAAGAAAAACATATTCCCCTTTCAAAGACAAATAAAATGTCATTCATTTACTCATTATTGAGTTGTTTAAGAAAATCTTAAAAATTGTCTGTTGTATTTAAAATGTCGTCTCCTAAAAATTTGAGCTGAACCCGCGCTTGCTACAAACTGTAGTAAATTTGAGTTAAAGCCCACTAAAATATATGCAAATGAATTTATCAATCCATTTCGTTATAAATAAAATAAGTGAATCTTATACAGTCAATAAGTGGTATTATGTAAGAAAAAATTTTTTTCCTTGTTTTATTTCTTCAAAACTTGTTGTCACCTCTGGTGTTATGCTTGGCCAGCAACTCACTACAAAAGAAAACTAGAAAAAAAATTGTACCACCACTTACTCAGTTTGGCTTGGAGGATATTTGTGTTCCGGTGTTATACACTGTAAATTAAGCCCACCCAAACGGATTATGTCCCCAAGCACACCAATCCCCTTAATGGCAACTCCACAAAAAAATAGTAGGAGCGCTCCTTACTAATGTCTTTCAACTTTTGCGTTTCACTATATACCAGTCATCTGTTTAATTTTATTGTGCCACCCATTATTTTGCTGGTTTATTTGTTCAAAAATAATCTGCTTATAAATGTTGCTTCGGTTGGCCGCACAGTTTAGTTAAAAACTAACAAAAACAAAATTAAACATAAGCTTAAGCTAAATCATTCGCACTTCTTTTCCCTTTAAATATTTTTAACGTAATTTGAATCGCAGCACAAGATATTATTGCACACATTAACAATATTTGTGTACAAAAAGACACGCATTTATACGAGTACATGGAGTATGTACAACAAGATGTGTGTACTACTTGTGGGTGACGTTGATGTTGTCATAGAAGTTTTGCTCCGGTTTATTATTTGCGTTATTTTATGTGTTTTCATGAATATTTGACTATCTTTTCAATAATTCACCCAAGTTGTCAGTTTGATTAACGCAACAGTTCGAAATTTTTGACGCATGGACGACAAAACTATATAAAAAAAATTATAATAACAAACTAAGGAAACCAAATAAAAATAAAGTATGAAAAAAACTGCCGCCAAACGTCATCAGCGACAACAACAATAGTAAGCAGTAGTTAATATGCAATAATCATTACTAAAAGTAAATTAAAGCGAACAATACAAACTGTCATAGTATCCAAGTCCTTCAGAAAAAAAATATGTACGAGTATGTATCCCTCCCTCACCAGTGTAACAACTTGCTGGTCTACAACTATGACGACGATGGCAAATCATTTCTCCTCAGAGAGACATGGCAGTTTTTATAAACTTAAATGTACAATTTGAATGGTTTGCTATTAAAACACTCCTGCTCTCCCACAAATTAGCTAACGAACTAACTAACTCACTCACTCACTTACTGAGCCACTCATTCACCATTCGTTAGTGTTATACACGCAATTTATATTATTTATGATTGTTATTGTGCGACATTATGTGTGACACATGGAAGTTTATAATGGTCGGTAAAATCACAACACCAAACCAAAATATAATAATGTAATCTTTTAGCTCAAAAGCCTACTAAACACTAACATTGCCGTTCCATTTTTCAACCGAAATTTACGAAATAGGAAAACATTTGTGCAAGTATAACAAACTGATTTATACTGCTACGTTTGGATGTGTTAAATAACAATCCGAACATTGATTATGGAAAATCTGCAGGCAGAGGAATTCAAGTTTGCCAGCTCGTTATTGTGGTAGAAAAGTTTTTATAGAGCAAAATATTTGGAAAAAAAAACAACAGCAAAACAGCCGTATTCTATTTACTGACTTACTGTGAAGGTCATGATGTTTATGCCAACGAAATGGTCACGCATGCATACGTTAAATATACAGGACGTGCTTTATGCAGGAGGATTTCCTTTTCTAGAAACTCATGAATATGAATAGCATTATTGTTTTTTCTATTTCAAATTGTTGTTACTGTCATTTCCATCAGCATCATCACCATCATCTCGCTCAGCATCAAATATATTTTTCCAATTTCATAATTCATGTACTATTAGTTGGAATTGATGAGACAGGAATGCAAAACGAAATTATAATACAAAATATAATAAATCATACAGGTTTCAGCTTGAAACGCTATTAAAATCAAATCCCTTTTCAAAACAAAATATGTAGTCTTTATTGGACTTCATTAGGAATTATTAATATGTGATTTGGAATACTATTTATTTATATAAAAAAATAACTTTTTTATGTTATCGGGGTAAAATAGAAAATGACAAAAATGGAAGGTTAAATAAAATCGTATGATAATTTATTAAAAATGTTTGTGCTCCGCACTGTGCAACAAAAATTTGTATTATTCCTTAGGAGTAGCCGTGATCAGTTAGAAGACATGAAGGCGTCTAAAAGTTATCTTTGCCACAGTTTGTCTGCTTCTCGTAATATGATGTAAAAATAATTTAAATGTATCTTTATATTTCTTAGGACGAAATTCTTACTAAAAACTAACACCGATAAAGTGGAATTTCATTAGAAAACTAATTATTTTTTAATGCAAATTAAGCAATAACTAGTGTTGAAATAATCTTATCGGGTGACCACTTCTCCAACAACACAGTGAGGTGATGAAAGAACAGACCGAAAAAATATGTTATGAATTGAAAGTATTTCTTTTAAATTAATGTGATTGTGTGCTTGTGTTTCCTTAACTATTGTTACGTTCGATAAGGACATTTTGTAAGAAACTTAAGTTCATACTTACACACCCAGACCTTTAGCCGTAGGTGGTCGAAAGATACATACATTCATAAGTGTTTGAGAATTTAGGTCTACGTGCTGTTGTGTAATAAAATACGTAATCGATAACAGCCCGCTTTATATTTTTAATTTTATTGAAATTTAAATCTGAATAAATTTTAATTAAAAACACGAAAAGATATAAAAGAATTTGAATTTAAATGAAGATTAGAACTTCATAGCCTAAATTAAATTGACATCACGATTCTCAATGAAATAAAAAAAGATAATGTATTTGGGTTGATGCTTGAAAAAAAGGACAACATAATTTAATATAATAAAATCAAAATAGAAAGAACAAAGGAAAACACAAATAAATGCTACAAAAAATTTTAATAAATAAATACTTCACTAGACAATAAGGAGTCAGTAGTATTTTTTTTAATATTGTGTCTTTTCTTTTAGTACCTCAAAGTTTAATAGAGTAACCCTTTTGATTTCGCAAGGAAATTTGTTTTTACTACTGAAGTACAAAATTATTTTAGCAGCAATATACGAGTTTGTACGTACAAACAAATCGTTTAAAAGATATTACATCAATTTTATATAAGAGTTAGGACCACTCTCGATCATCCAACAAATATTACTTTTTCCTAAGGAAGATACTCACAATCATGCATGACAACGCGTGATTCACGCAAATCAATTCATATATGCCCTTATACGACACTAGGGAAAAATTATCAGCTATAAAAGTCTTGCCACAGTAGATTCCTTCATTATTGCAGATTATATTTTTATTATTTTCAAAATACTATTTCAGAAAATAATGAATTTTTAGTTCAATACTTTATACACGAATTCGTTCATTATCTTGAGTTGGTTCTACTCCATTACTGAAAAATTGACTACTAAAGTTCCCATTCTCGCAGTAAGAAAATATTAATTGAATTTAAATACATGCTTACATACAAACGTACAAAGAAATTATTTTATTTGAAACCTGTATTGTATACGAATTTCTAATATTTTATTTGCTCCAAAGATAAACACACGCGTGGCAATGCATGTAGTGACACATTCAGTCTATGCAATATATACGTGTATCTATCACCCGTGTTTGACCTGTTTTAGGAAAAGCGATATTAGAAACTTTCTTTTTGAAAATACTGTTTTCAGTAATCCAAACAATTATTTTTTAACAATTATTATCAACGATTTCCCTGAGTGCAAAATTGCAATTATTTGCCACTGAGTATTTTTTTTAATTAATAAAACAAATTAATTTCCAAACAACCGCCACTAAAAGGAAGTGATGTAAAAACATAATTAAAAATAATTGCCGATATGCATAATCTTTTGCTAGACAAATAAATAAATGCATTAACTTGCAATAAAAATATTTATTTAAAAAAATCATTATTAAATCGCTAAAGAAAGGATTAGCAAACATAAATTTCCTCTTAGACGCCATTTCATGCAATGAGTTACACTCAAAATACCAAATTATTCCCTTTCCTCTTATGCCCCTGGCAGTCGACAATTCTTTATTATTTTTTAAAGAAATGCACCAGCTGTGCCTGTATTTCACGGTTGGCCGTAGTTGGCTAAAAATGACTGTGGACTCAAACAAAAATGTTAACATAAATTCAATAACTTTTGACATTTTATAGTATTTTTATATTTCGTGTGACATCATTAAATGTTTTTATTGTTTTTCATTTGTTGTTTGTTTGTTTGTTGCTGTTGGTCACAACAAAACGATTCACTACGAAATACAGCACAACACAATACAGTCTCCTTGAACACAAAATTTACAATAGCTTTCCAGGCAGAACGCATCACTGCCTGGGAATTTACAATAAAAATTTTACACATTTTATTGTAAAATTAAAAACGAAAAAATAAGTACGAAAACAAGAGCATTTTTCAACGTCTAGCAGAGAAAAAAAACCGTAAAACCGTAGAAAATACTACCTACATAAAGGTTTGCCAACAACAACAACGCACGAAACACAACACAATAAGTTGGGCCCAGGTTGGAGATGCCAGTAAGCCAACAACGAACACACTTGTTTTTATGGCCGTGAAATTAAACAAGAACTACAGCAACGAACGAATTTCAATAGAACATAGGAAAATATTTGAATAGCGGGAAAACCTTTCTTTATACACATTTTCGAAAAGGGTTAAAGGGTCGAATAATTAACATAAAGCCAATAAAAATAAATTAAAATTCTTATAGAAACCCATTAAAACATCTGTAGAATGTAATTTAAAAAATATATATTTTCTGTATTGTTGTTTCTTTCAAAACGTTATTTAAATTTATTTTGAATTCACCGTGATATGGCAGTACAACTTTCCTCATTAATACTAAAACTCATTGAGAATAAGGACAGTTCTTATGTCCCAGCACCAATTTATTCTTTGGCCGATTAAGGATTACAGAAGCTATTTAACACGCAGATGATACCACAAATTCGATCAACAACAAAAAGTCTCGTTAACAGTAGAGTGCTAATTTTTTACCATCAACCAAAGTAATTTTGTTTAATTGATAACGTAAAAAGACAAAAGCTTTCTTTGAATTTGTATTAATTTGAAATTTAATTGAATTTAATTTAGCATCAATAACTTCCCAATTGATATGGCAAAGTAATATTAGCGTCAGGCGGGGATCAATGGGGAGTGGAAAAGGGATACACTGCTCAAAAGTACTTGTTAGGCTTTTAAACGTAGGTATGTTTTTCTATGAAAATAGTTTCTTGAAGTACTTCATTTACTTAAGACAAATCTTGTTTTTTATGATAGTTCTTTTTCATATTTCTTTAATGACTTCGTTTTAGTTAATCTTACTTTTCATAAAATATACTTCCGTTTGCTAAAAGCTGCGATAAACTCTTGATTTATACATCTTTTAATGCTGATAATACTTTCACACTTGCTCCTTTTTTTAGTATCATCAAATCATATTGTTCAATAAACAACAAAATTTACGATTTTTGTATGCAAATACGATCTTTATCAGATGTCGCCAAACTTTTAAGTCCGTTGGGTCTATAGAATTTAGTATTTTATTATCGACAAAGAACAGTATTATATGAAAGCATTAAATAATTTTCCGATATTGAAAATTTTTGGAAACTTGAATCGACTCGAAATTGCAAGTTAAAATTATTATATTTTTTTAGAATTTATTAAATTACAATTTAATTTTAATTTAGTGCTTTTCTTAAAATACAAAAAAAAATATTTCTTAAAAGCAAGGGAAACTTGAACCATGTTTTTATAGCGGATACTCATTAAAGCTTAAGCAGAAACGTCTCCATTTATTAAAATTTAACTACATGCAATCATCCAGTAGATTAAAATCGACTCCTAAGAATATTTTAATTTCACCTTTTGGGGTCGATCTCAACCACTTTGGCGAACACTGATCTTTTATATACATAAAAGGTGCTTATAATTCAAAAATGAATATTTTATTACAATGTTTTTTTAATACTACAGAGCATATTTTCACTGGAAATCCATTTAAAACCCAATAAACCATATTGTTTGAAGTACTTATCCGGCAGCTTTTATAAAATTCAGAGTTTTTTTATTTGTTTTGACAATTTATTTATGAAGCACTTTTATTACTCGTGAATTTGAATTATTGTGTGTATTCGCAACGACTTACTTACGATTGAACTCAATAAAATAAAAATTACTTAATTTGTTTAAGTAAATAAATGGACAAACTCTGAACATGATTTTAATAACCACTTTTGGCTTGAAGGCACCAACCAAAAGAAATCCTGGAGACTGTTGACGTTCGCTATTATTGTGGCATCAACAATTTTAACAACTTCCGATATTTAATTGAAAAATAAAAGCAAACAGTCATGCTAATAAATATGAATGAAATTATAAAAAAATTCGTTTTAATGTGCAAATAAAATAATTCTAAGTATCAAAAGTAAATTTTAACAAGTAAATTTTTAATTTACTTAACAAATTTTCTCGAAATTTCAATTATAATAAATAAACATTCACCAAAAAAAAACACAAATAATTCGTATTCCTTTCTAATGACCAGCTGCTGTTAATTATGTTATTTGGCTGGTTGTTGATAGCAGCAATGCTAACGTTGGCTATGAGCCGTTTATTTCAAAAGCGGCTTAAATAGCCTTTAAAAATCCATATGATTTATCTAGACGATTTTTCATTTTGATTCATTTTTTTATGATGGGACTTATGCCACTTTCAAAATAACCGGCTAATATACAAAATGTAACAAAGACACACACCATCAAATAGAAGCACATTAACTAAATTAAGTTTTAAGCCTGCAAATTAGGCACATGGCTTAAATTCTGTTTCACGCTTTTTTATTCCTGAACTTTCATCAAGTGCGAGCCGTGTCTTGGAATTTTCTTACTCATACCTGGAAGAGTATGCACTCGTGCGTAGGTCTGCTGACATGCGTCTAAAAGACGCCATTATTTTTTACAATTGATTAATTGTGCCGCATGGTTTTAAAGTACAATTTGAACTTTAACGTCAACAACTTTTCTGTGTATTTTTTTCCTTTCCAGTCATCTTTTTTGAAACTTTCTTTATAAATGAACAAAATGTGTAGTACGTTCTACGATGTGCCTTTTTACGTAAATCAAGTTAAAAAATTGAGTCAGTCGTAAAATAAGTCTCGAGACACAAACAATTGAAATTACTTAAAAAATCATAAAAATGTTGCGTGTCGGAAATGTCGCGAATTCAAACTTAACTTTTTATATCGTATTTTTTCCTGTCGATCCGCTTTTCCTTATATAGAACACAGTTTACTTTATTTTATTTATTTTGTATCCTTTGCTTGACTCTTCAGCGCATTTATGCCAATAACATCGTTCGTAAGCCATTGTGGTTTGTATTTTATCGAATGTCGATTTGTTTGGTTTTGTAATTTCTGCAGAAAACAAAAAATGTATAACAGAATTGGTGAAATCTCAGACGAAAACTTCGTATTTGTCAGAATAGCTAATTTTTTCTTTTATTTGTTTAAATGAAACATAATTTATAAATTTTTGGGGGTCTTTGTATGTCACCAAAAACTGACGTTAATATGAAAGAAGTTCGTGCACAAAAAATAACTATAAAAAGTAAAAATACTGATTAAAGAAGTTTTTCCATATGAATCATTAAACAAATACTGTGAGTTCTCACCAAACTCACTCCAATTATATTTTAAAATTTTGTATAGAAAATCACAATTTCAAATTATAGTCTGCTATTGTTAACAGGTAATGTTTTCCGAAACAACTAAAAATATTGCATATACGAGTAAGTAACTTCTTTATTTTCTTTTGTTGTTTGATTTAACACTTCGCTTTAAAGCTTTGTGAAGATCTGATCTCAGCAAAGGATATCTCTACTTTTTCTGTGATTGTAACTTCAAAACATGTTTATAAATATTTATATATTAACTATTCCTTTTAAACTATTCCATTTTATTTTAGCTGTTAATTGTTTACATAAATTTAAAAATGCTTCTTTTAGAATCCGTAGGAAACAAAAGCGAAGAAAAATTAGAAAATAATCTTCACGAATTGAAAATTTATGAGCCTTGAAGTCAATGGAAAAAAATCTTCTATTTGAAATCTCACACATACCATGTGTGCTCCATATTCACTCGTGTATAATAAATGAAAGCCAAAATAATCAATTTACTACTAACTTACCCAAGCTTATAGTTTCACATTTTTAAACAATATTTCTTTTTTGAATCTCCCCCGAAAATCTCCCTTTTATAGACTTAATATGTTTAAATGTAACACACTCATGGTACAAGAACATGAACAAGAACATTTCCTCAAGCCTTTTTCAGCAATAAAAAAATTCAACCAAACATGTGCTGTGTAAGAATATTTTCGCACTTGCAACACGTTTCAATAAAAAAAGAGCCAAAGCGTCTTCTACTTTTTCAAATCTTAAGACCTCATTCCCTCCACCCTCTAAGGTGAAATATTTATTATAAAAGTTCATGTAGTAAAAACAATCTTTATACGTTTGTAAATACGAGGTGTAGGAATAACAACCAAAAGCACACGAAAAACAAATCTTTGGAAATGTAATAAAATAAAAAAGAAATCGAAATAAATGGTTAGAATAAAGTTAACTCTCTTAAACCAAATCTATGACCATTCAAGCCAACCAATAAGCTATAAAGCGTCTAAGTATGTGCAGTAGCAAAAATTTTGTATCATTTCAACAAATACCCAGTAGTAGTCATCGTCATCGTTATAGTTATAGACCAAACCAAATGAAACGTACTGATATTCTTACTTGTACGAGTACGTACATACATACATACTGCCCGTGTTGGGAGAGTTGTAGCAGTCGATGGTTTATAGTAATAGAACCCGCAAAATAAATGGCAATTGAAACCAAGTTCCAAAGATACGTGAGGCGCATCCAAAAACAATAACCAAAAAAAAAACAAGCCAAAAATAACACAAATGTATACAATTTAATAAATAGATATTTTCTCTTGCTTTTTTCAATTTTTGTGTTTTAACTATTTTTCAACAAAAAAACAAAAAAATAATAAAACACTTTCCAACCAACATGACTTGTAATGGTTTTTATATATTGTTGTGAAGTATTTTGGTTCAATAGCAACAGAAGTTAACATTTAATTGATGAATTGTAATAGAAAATACTTATTTGAAAAGCTTGCAAGCGTTGGCCATGACACTTGATGATGGCGATGACGATGGTGTAATTGCAATAGTGAATAAAATCATTTTATGAATATATCACGGTCTTTAACAGGAGAACACATGTAAAATTCGTGGAATCCATTTATCCATCTATACATTTGCACCGTTCATACTTATTCATCGCTAATTTGTATGCAAACACTGGCTCAAAGAGCATGTCAGAATGAAAAATTATATGCATAGTGTCATTACACTTTTCGAAAATCCTAGTGATTATTGCTAAACAAGAATGATGGAACAGACTTTTCGAAACAATAAAGTGTATTTTTTTTCTAGAAGTTTCCGAGAAAATGAAATATAAAACCTTAAATCGAATGAAATCAATTTAAACGATTGCACTTTCTTGATGACTAAAAACAATTTGTATTTTTAAAACAAAAAAAAAGGCAAATCAAACTATTTTAGGAAGGTAATCAATTAAAACATCAAAGTCAATGACAGCACATATGTACATATGCACAAGAATAAGCCGTATATTTTGAAAGTGCGACAGACAAGTCTCTTCATGAAAATAACAATCAAGTGTAAATGACTCACTTAATTATCTTCTTTTTGAAGTAAATTAAAAATATTATACCACAAAATTTTACACGTTTTACATAATTTAATTCAAAATAAAAATCTAACTAAAAGTGAAATAACCTAAATGGATGGATTGATATTTTTAGTGAAGGGACTTGTTTCACTTTAAAAATAAATTCATGTACACGTTCCTTTCAATACAAAGACCAATGAAACTATCACGTTAGAGTGCAGTTTCTGAAATTCTACACACTTCGTCAGTACTCTTGGTGTCATCTATTGTGGTCTGGGGTGGTAGCAAGCGAAGCCGGCTTAAAGGACCACAAGCAAAGGCATATTGGCTTATGATTGGCGGAACCAAATCAGAGCTTGAGGACCGTAAAAAAGTAGTAGTAGTAGTTGGTAAAAACTTATTATTTATTAAGAATCACACAAATATTAACATGATTTTTTTTGTGAACCAATAGGAGGAGCGATTGAGAAAGGACATCTATTTTGTTTATTTTTTAATAGCTGAAAGGAGAAATACACAATTGATTTAAGAATATTTTTTCTGAGATTAATTAGTCCTTATGCAAGAAATATTTTATAACAATCATAAAATGTAGATTTCCAGTACAAAATTTTCAAAACAAACTTTTTTTATCAGTAAATTGTGAGTTTCAGTTAGAATTTGAATTCTTTGATTAAATTTTTGAATTGTCCAAAATAAATATTTCTGTGGCAATAAATTATTTAAATTTAATTTAAGCAACACCTTCCATAATATATTTTAAAAAATTATATGGCCACCAATAAATGTAAAATTATGGCAAAATAAAGCTCAATCTAAGGAATCCTATACATTTAAATTTTGCGTGTTGTCATTGCAATCAAATGTGCGAACGCGTTTTTTTGAAATGGTGATCCTTTTTGCTTAGGGTGGCATATTGGTGTTGTTATTTATATGGGCATTTGGATTTTTATTAGCGTGTAATAAAGTTAAAAAATTCTTACGACGATCACTTCAGATGCTGCTAAAACAAAGCTGCCCCTTTTGCTTCTGCAAAACTAAACTGGCGCAATACTTGCGGCCACAAACTTAAAACCACAAAAACCGCACAAAATAAGAAGGATCAGTATTTCTGCTACGGGAAATATTACATTTCTTTTCAATACAATTGAGAGTGCAAGTAATTAAATAAGTTTGTGTGAGTTGTATTTTGTTGTGTAAGTTTTCAAATAAAATCATCGTTAAAATTACAATTTGGTAAATAGCCATTTATTAGGACCGCCTTTTACTTCTCCCATTAAATTTCTTAAATAAAACTAATTAAAGATTCTATGAGTTCTGGGAAATCGTTATTTTAGCGAATGATCTCATAATTTTTTTTTGGTTTTAATACCAACATTCACACACCCCGTTTAAGCATTAACAACAAAATTAAAGAAATAAAACATTTCATCCGTATTCGTACTAAAAATTTACCCAAGTTACTTTATTGAATTTTATTACAATCTATTTTCTTTTTTATATTTTAGGAGTTTTCTCTCTTCTTAAGCAAAACTTAAATGTGTGCTATTGAAATAATGTAAATACTTTAAAGTTCTATTAAACAGAATTTTCACTTGTTGAGTTTTCCTGCCATTGCCACTGTCGTATAATTTAAATGGAATAAAATATAATGTCGGATAACAAAGTTTTTGTCATTTATTCGTTTATTTATTTATATCTACACTCGTATATTTCATCGTATTCTTGGAATACTAATTAGTTCTGAAATGATATAGAAAACCTATCGCAGTAAAGCTTCATCATATTCACTGATATCAACATTTCGAAGTTTTGAAAAAAAACAGTAGCGATTTTCATGGCTGATCTTCAGTACTCTTTTGGATTGCAATCACTTTTAGAGAGACAGAAAAGAAATAGTTTGAGGAATAGATAATTTTAAATTTTATTTAAGTTTTATGCATTTTTATTGGTTGGTTGAAGCGTTTAGTGGCTTGTGAAATAAATTATCTTTTTCAAAATGTTTGACATTTTTATTTGGTGATGGGCTTTAATACCTGACTTCACTCAGCATCTGCTTTTTTTAAGAGGCAATAACTTTTAAATTTAATTAGTTAACAAAATGTTCGATTTCCATCGTCTGCTTTATTTTGCCATCCAAGAATACGTATTATTTTTATTTAAAAAATTGAAGCTGCAATACAAAGTGAAATACTTAATGCCGCGGCAGAATTTGCAGGAAAAATCATAAAACTGTTTATATTTCAAATTTCTTGAGTAATTCTTTTTCAATAACGTAATTAAAGTTGTAATTTGTTTTTACGAAATTGTTCATAAATTAACAAAATAAAATGACACTAATTGCTGTCAATTTAGATAATTACGTTATTGAGTTTCTTAGACATTTAGATGTAACCAATATTTTAATGTATATTTTATGATATTTATTGGATTTCGATGCAAAACTATTAAGTCAGTTAATGTGAATGTAAAAAAGGAAATAAATTATTTCGGGTCTCTCTCTTTTTATGTTAAAAAAATATAAACAGCAACTCTGCTGGTTATAAAAAGCTGACCATCAAAGAAGGTGTAATTTTCATAATGAATCATTTCTTCGACTAACAGATTATATTCAGTTTGTGTCTAAGCGTTTGGTTTTGAATATTCCTTTTCAAACGCGAAAACAAAGACTATCAATATCCTTTGAAAATTTCGCGAAATCATTCTGTTTTTGTATATCAATTGCATCACACGGAATGATGTATTCATGTGTTTTGTCCACCTTTTTAGATGTCTGTCAGTTGCCGTGGAAAAACTTATTGATAGATTTAGACTGATCACAAAATTTTTAAAATATGTAAATGAAATGAATTCGTAAATGAAACTTACCAGCAAATTAAATTAAATAAATATACTTTAAATAAATTTAAGTTATTTCAAATGTACGTTTCTATTTATTGTGTAAGAAGCATTTATACTAGTAATCGGATTTAAAAGACATAAACGCTAATAGCCAAGTTTAAAATACAAAAATAAGTGAAAAATTTAGAAAAACTAAAATAATATTTAAAATGACAGTATTTATTTAGGAGTTTTCGAAAGAAAAAATAAAATAAAATAAAGTAAAAGCATTGAAAGCAATTTTAGTTTGAATGGAATGTGTAGTAATAGTTAACAACAATTCAAATTCAGTTTTTTTTATTCATTTACAAAACTAAAATAAATAAAAAATTGTGAAATTGCATTTTCACCAATAATCAGAACTACGGATACAATTCTCACTTAAACAAGTTTTAGTAACTGCAGAATACGTGTGAGTGTTTCAAAAACTTTTCTATGATCAAACGAGTCAAAATTTGATTTTGTAGATTCATTTTAGTATACATATGGGTATGTGTGTGTGTAAGGCTGCAAAAATGCATCACTAAATTTTCAAGAGGTTTTTTATGGACAACATTTTTAACCATTTTCAGCAAACACTAGCTTTTACTATTATTTGCTCTCAACTCAAGCCTTTTCAATGAAAATTCAAATGAATTTTTGGTATGTTCGAAACAAAATAGTTTTTCCCTTTTTTTAATTTAATTGATACTAATTTTGCGATGTCCCACATAACAATTTAATGTGGATTTCTATTGAGCATAAGCACTGTTGAACACAAAATATTGCTGAATTGAAAAAATGAATTCTATTTGCTAAGAAATATTTAGTTAACTCACCAAAATAAATTCATAACATCTGTTGAAGTTATTATTATAATACGAATGTATGTTGCAAGCATGATTCACTATTATTTGAATAAATTAGAAACTACAGCAACTCTACTGAAATATATTCATGAATGTATAAAGACAAATTTAGACCAAAAATCATTTACTGCTATCAGTAGCATCAATCACTTTTTAAATATATCTTTACATTAGAATACTTTTATGAGAAGAAAAAACAACGTCAAATGCGGTGTGCGGAAGATTTAGAAACTTCCAAACACTTCGTCTAGATTAAAGCGGAGATTGGAGATAGTCCTCAATGATATTCGTATGTATATGAATGGATGCGTGTGTTAAGTTATGGTTACATTATGCAAATATATACAAAAATTAGCAAAATCTTTTTCAAAAAATCTCAGTTGAATGCAGGATGAGATGTGAAAGTTAAATCATATAGTCACGTTCTCTTTATTCCAAATCATTTAGTGGTCACTAATTTTTCATCAAACATTTCTACAAAGCAATCCCAACTTAAAAATATCTGTAATTGTTCGAACTGGAATGTTCGAATAAGCGAGCTGTTACTGTATATGAATAGTAAAATAATTTTATTTAAACGTTCGCAGATATTTAACATTTGAAGAGAATGTTTGCAAATAAAAATCTAATATGTTTTATCAGCAAAAAGTCAAACCAAGCAACTTATAACGAAAACAATAACAACAGTACATCCATCCATCTACTTCGAATCTATTTCATTAATCAGCTGAAACTGCTTCGGTTTCAATTTCAAATCTCAAAGTTTAAATCAACAATTTTATGTTGTTGTTTTTTTTTCAATTTACTTTTTCCTTTTCTCGATGCTCAGAGCGCCAGCATTCATCTAGCACCTTGTTAAAGAGTCAGTTGATGTGCGAATTTATTTTTTGTTTAATTCTTTCTATAATGTTAATAGTCTTCTATGGGTTTAAAAGATCCGTTCTTTGTGATAAAAATTCCATCAGACACTTAATAGAAATCATTAATTAATTAATGATGTCTTCACAACACAGTCACATTCGAGTATGTACATCTTTTTACAGCCACACATACTTACAAAGAGTCAGCAAAAGATACAATTATTTTAATACGATTGCCATGTTTAATCTGCTAACAGGGTTGCCAAGACTCTTTATCCATAATAAGGCAGCACCATAAGAAAAAAATTTTTTCTTTAGAAGAAATTGCGAGTTTTTAATTTACTCACGCCTCAATGGAAAACTAAAATTATTTGCAACAAGTTTTGGCGGAATGTAAAGAACGATACAACGAAATCATGTATTTGAGTTATGACGTTCTTTAAGTAAATGAATAATATATATTAA
Source organism: Gymnocheta viridis (assembly GCA_956483585.1). Taxonomy (NCBI): domain Eukaryota; kingdom Metazoa; phylum Arthropoda; class Insecta; order Diptera; family Tachinidae; genus Gymnocheta; species Gymnocheta viridis. Next base: position 87,085,630 of record OY101444.1, read on the forward strand.
ACATGTTGTTTGAATTTTTGATTTGTAAGAAACTTGTAGATTCATTACAAATTATTAAAAGTTTTCAAGTTGAAAATTCCTTCTGAAAAATTATGCTTGTCCTTTGTAAGCGGAATAAATAACCTTCCGAAGAAACTACAAGCTATCCAAGCTAAAAACTAAGCAATCGCCCAAAATATTGGAAGAAAATTTTAATTTTTAAAAAACTTTCGGTGATTCAATAAGTACGTATTCAGAAATGTCCAATCGGCTAAAGCTTTTGATTAACCGCACAAATATCATATTTTTCCAAAACATTGTTGGCATTATAAGAAATTTATTATGCTGGCACCTCTTGTTGTTACTGATTTTTCAAACTGCAGACACGTATGTGCGTATTCATACGAATTCAAATACATAAAAATGTATGGATTGGTACAAACCTCAAATTGAACGAGTGCAATGAAGATAAAAGCTGAATTAAAATATGATAAACTCATACAATGTAATGGATTTGTAAACAAACTCTTTTTAAGATGGAAAAGACAAGACATTTCAGACAGTCTGTCTGAACTAGTTACATTTAAATATTTAATCGCACATACAATATCAACACGGTGAAAACAAAATAAAAGTTTAAGCCAATTAATAGAACAAGTTTAAATTAGATATCGTGTAAAAGTCAAAGTACTCTGAATGTGATTATTAGTTTAGAATATCTTTAAAATATTCATTTTTAGAAAACTTAAATAGAAAGCAAAACTTAGTTAATAATTTGAAAGCAGCCGTTAACACTTTATATGACAGGAGCTGACACTTTAACTTGACAATGAGGGTGGGATGGCACTATTTAGATATTCTGTGATAGGACTCATGCGGAACCACAGCGGACTTATTTCGTAGTAATTACTAATTACTTAAAATAAATAAAAATAGCTTCTACATAAACTTTTTTGAAATTATTAAGTTAAAATAATTTAAATTAATTAAGATTACAAAAACAGGTTTTCTTTACTTTGTATTTATTATTGACTTAAGCTTACAGATATTTCATAATATTTGATATACTTTTAATGTACATCAAATCTTTTCATCACAGATTACTTTAGACATCACGAAAATTGAATGTTTAGCAGCTTTAAGGCACGCAAAAAGTTATTACTTGAAATACAGCACGCACACCAGGTGGGCCACTATCTATTGCGGCACTCACTATACACCGTACACTTAAGAAAACATCAAGAACAACAGAGGGATCTATCTGTTGGTAAATAAAGTTATGCGGTGCAATATAAAAGACAACAACAAAATTTAAGAAATATTGTGCTCAGAAGATGTTGAGAAATTTTGTGTGAAATGAAATAAATAAAAAAAAACAATAAAAAATTGCAAGCGTACTGGCATTTTTAGTTGCACAGCATGTCGACGCTATAATTTGCACCAACGATATCACTTGACAATTTATTGCCCACACGATGGCAACATAGATATAAAGCTGGTTGTTTTTCCTCTGTGCTGTTTCAATATTTGTTTTCGGGGTAAAAAGGAGCATATTACAGAAATAACAGCAGCAAAAGCTCTAAATTTAATACAAGACCAAATAAAGTAAAATATAAAACATAAAAACGTTAAAGAAATTCCTCATCCTTGATGCAACATTCGCAAAAGAGGAAGATGGATAGCAAGTATCTAAAGTACGCACTGGATGGTGCACAGGCAGGCACCTGCATCATAAAATATTGTCAGTCACCAAACAAACGCAAGCACACACATTTATATAAATACGTATAATAAATGTGTGAGTGCGTACATTTATGTGTGTGTTTATCTAGTTCATGTTGGCATCATCCTCATCATTGTCACCCAGTTTGTGCGGTAACTTCATTCATTGTCAACAACAGTTGTAAATGCTCAAAGCTGCATAAGATTAAAAAAAACGTTTTACTTGATGTTGCTGTTGCTGTTTATAGTTTTATAGCATTGATGTTGTTCAAGTTAAAATCTCACACTTTCTTAAGATTTATTGGTGCATTTTGTATTTTTTAATTCCTTTTTAGACACCAATAAAATTCATTTCATTTTCACGACTCTCAATACATTTATACTTTGTTCTATTTAATTCCACAGTAGACAACTTTAGCATTCACATTATTTTACGAGTCGTCTCGAGTCCAGTTTGAATTTGTAGTGCGAAGGAAGGCCTGATAAATTTCGGCTATTTATAGTTTGATTCAGGATGTTTGTTTTTGGACTTTTGCAGCTTCTGCTGGTGAATACGGCGGCAACTACAGTAATTGTCGTTCACACTTTTGTCGCTTATATTTTATCTTAACTGTTGCTGGAATATTAATTTTCTGCCTGCTGTTTGATCGTGGAACACATACAAACTACGGCGTCTCCTGTATGTCTTGGCTTCTCTCAACCTCAATCCATTCATTTCACGTTAAACAACTTTTGTTGCTCTTGCTGTTGCTGTTGCTTTTGCTGTTAATGTTGCTGCAGAATTTTTGTTTTATTGTTTCTTACTTCGATATTTGGCCATTTTTTCACACAATGATGATGACGTTGTGATGTTATTGTTGTTTTTGTTTTCGTTTTTGTTCTTGTTTCTGTTGTCGTTGGTGTAAGCAATGTTGACAAATTAATAGATTGTTGTTGACACATGAAACAGATGCAATTGTATTTTGATAATGGCGACAATGACGCTTAAATACATTTTTTTCCAAACCGACTGGCTGACTGACTGCTGGTCTGCCTGCTTGCCATTTTGGCTGGTTGCTTGGTTTTCAAGCTTATTTTTTGCGTTGGTTCTGTTATTGTACACTGCGCTCTGTTTTATTGGTGTAAATTGTTATCGCTTGTTTGGTGCGAAAATGTAATAACTGAAAATATATTATCACATTCACAGGTTGCTGCCGATGTTTGTTGCTGCTGTTGTGTGAACAATTTTTGAAATGGTTTTTCTTTTCATGTAATATCTCTTTAATACGTAATATTGATAATTATTCGACATGATGATTAAGTTGCTGATAATGATGGCTCGATTATAGTTTTTAAGACTCTAGGAGATGGATGAATTAAATTCATTAATTAAAAACTCAATGATAGTAAAAATATTACAAATGGAGTTGTATAAAAACACCTTTGCAAAGAGCATGGATGCAATATCACGCTCGAGTGCTCGCTCTGGTTAATCCTTTTTCTATTCAGCAAATAATAAACTCTTCCAAAGCCCCATCACGTTAAAATCGTTAATGTACCTCTTTTTTAATTTAAAAAAATTTTTTGAGAGTTAAAAAAACAAAAATTCAAGTGAGTCGATTTGCGCAGAAAATTGGTATGGAAATAATTAAAAAGATTGAGTAGCGCCTGTATTGTATATACAGCGCTTTAAATTTCATAAGTTAAAAATAATAAGCAAATCTAATTAGTTTAATGTATTGCAAAAACAATATTCAATGTTGCAAAATAAAACAAAATAAATTGATTGTAATGATATTTCCCAAAATCAAACATTAATTGAATCTAATTGTAGTCACTAGTCGCCACTTAAAAATACTAATCGACGAGATTGTGGTTGCTGTAAAAAACACATTTTTGTCTCCAATAATAAAAGAAATACAACAGGACCTTCATTCGCTCAAATTGAGTAGAATCATGCCAATAATTTTTATTTGTTGGGTAAATAAACTTTGAACTTTCACATTAAAGTGTTCATAGAGTCTCTAGGTGACACGCATTCCGATTTGTACGTACCGTCTGCATTTTTCCCAGACACTGGCTGATGATATTGATGTTGTTGCCAACACTGCAGCTACCAAGAATAGCAACAAATGAAATAAAAAATACGAATGATGTAGTCAAGCGTAAATAAAAAATGTAAGCAAAATACCTGAGTGAGTGACAGTTTGATGTGATATTGCTACCGCAAATGTATTTACATTCATACATACAAAGTTGCACTTACAATCACACATCAATGTTTATCGTTCCTTGGTTGCAATAGAGTCATAACTTAAACTTGTTAATTGCTGCGAATTGCTTGAACGTTAACACTCTTTTTTTGCCTTTTGTTTTGTGAACCGATTTTAAAAATTTGAAACTAAGTGCTCGCAGTTTGCTCCCATATTCTTTCTGAAATCGGACGGAATATTTTATTATCTCACAACTCCTCCATTTGTGAACCGATCTTAGAAAGGCAATTTTTATTTGAAAGTATACGTCAACCAAGCCACCTAAACGCTGGTGGATACATGGAAATACACATGAACACTGATGATGGGAGTGTAGCGGCTCCCGAAAAACAACGTTGTTTCTGTTCTGCCGTGTAACTTAAAATTAATTAATGTTAAAATTTTCCTTTTTCCTTTGGAATATTGTCTCATGTCCAATTCCTTCTGACTAAAAACGTTACGATGATTAGCCAAAAAATAACAATCACTTTGAATTAAAAACTACTAACAACCAATTGGTTTGAAAAATAATCACTTTAAATAAAAAATATGTCTGCAGTTTGTAGAAATCAGTCGGATAAATTGGCCGCTTGAAAAATTTCTTATCGCATAACTACGACATTTATGGAACGAATTTTAAGAATTTATAAAAAGATATTTCAATCTTCCCTGGGAACCATACAATCTCGAATGACATCGGATTTTAAGCGCACCCATAATTGTGTCCGTTCTGTAATCTGTTCGATAAAGTCTTTATAATGGATTTTTTACCAGGATTGTATTTGAGTATCATTAAACAAAACTTTAAACGCATGTGTTCTGTTAGACTTTTCTTAGGATATGACTTTATTGTAGCAAGGGCTCGACATATGGAAATATGTTTGTGAATATTTGTATGTAGATACACAGAGTATTAAGTTAAATGACGCCACAAACTGACTTAGCATTAATAATCCTGTAGATAAAAGAAATTATTACCTGCGGAGTTAAAACGTATTGATTAATACGATTTATAGGAGAAAAATTCTTGAGATCCAAAACTAAGTAGAATTTTAAATCTTCGTGTTTATCATTCTATTCTGATATTCAAAGGGTGTGCTTTGGAACTCTTTTTCTTTTGTAGTTTTGACCAATTCGTAGAATACAGGACCACAAAATAAAAAAACCCAACATCAGAGCGCAAGTTTCATATTTTATTTAAAAAATCGACTTAAATATGTTAACGTAAGATTTGAAACTCTGGATTTAAAATTTGTTTAATCTTAAAATATTCGTTAAAAAAGCGTTTACCACGTGGACGTAATAATAATGTTGCCGTTGCATGCTATGAAGTGTCTGTAATACAAAGTTTATGCCTTCTTTGCTTCTTTAGCATTGTTGATAAGGATGATGATGATGGTTATAACCATTGACCATTATTGCCTTCACCTTTTCATAATAACACATCAATTCCAAAAGCACATGTTAAAACGACATACGGCGACATGTACGACACTTTTAAAAGTGTCATTGTCATCGCCAGCAGCAGCAAAAGCAACAGTTTTACTGATGTTGTTGTTGTTCTTATGCGAAGGGAACAATCTAAGTATGTATCTATGATGGGTTTTAACTTCATACCTGCGCTTGGTCACGTCAGACTGTTCTCTGCCGCACCATTGCTCTTGGTATCATCCTTCCTCATGTTAAAACAATTTCTGATGACGATGGCGATGACGATGTCATTGATGATGTTTATGAAGACGACGACTACTTACTCACACTACTGCGATGGTGTCGCCAATATTGGCATCCTTTTGTGGCTTACAAAATACATACAGACATATTTCTGTTGCTGTGTTGCGCTGTGGTTTAGCTGTTGGTACTGGTATACTTTAACGCGTCAAATGCCGAGACAGTTGCTGTTGGTTGCAGTTATTGCTAACGTGTTCTACTAAGTGAAGTTTAATTTTTTTTAGTTTGCAAGCTCACACACACACACAAACACTTTTCAAATCAAATCGAGTAATTTTTATACCGATATGCAGTCAATTCCACTTCAGTTTTGTTTTTTCTTGCCATCCAAATGCCGTGAAAAGCTGACACTACATAAAAGCGTGTAAGTGTGCTTGTCATTTCAGTTTTTAGCAACATCTAATGTAGAACTTTGTTTTTTACTTGCCCAACCGACCTTTTGATCGATCTTCATTTGGTTTAATTTTGTGGCGTTTGCTTAGATTTTCGTTTAGGGAATGTTCAAAGCCGTCGACGTAATTATGTTTACATTCTTGCCATAATTTTTTGATTGGTATGTGCGTTTGTTTAAGCAAGATATATGGACAAAATGATACTGCAACAGCAGGAAAAAAGGTTTCTTTCTAACTTTTGTCTCTGAATAATTCCAAGAAATTTTTTAACGAATTAAGGTACAAATATTTGATTTGATATTGTGGCATTTTGAATAAGAAAAAATTAACTGTTAAAGGTTTACATTTTAGCAGCCTCCAAATAAATTATTATACTTTTTTTGCAATGAAAAATAAAATATGTATAAAACCGAAGGTGGGAAAAATAATATAAATATTATAGTTTTTTATTGGTTTGGTCAGACTGCCTGCCTGGTTGGGAATCTTATTCAAAAACCTAATATTCGGGAGTGATGCGGAAATGTTTGTTTTTATTGTTGCCAGGTATTATTTATTAGTGCTCTTGTTAACTTTGATTGCCTTATACAATTTATATAAAAAAAAAATTTTGCGCATTCGCAGTCATAAAAAATACAACGATTCAAAATTGTATGCGAAAGACGAGCAGACATTCAGGCAAATATGATTTGATTACCTACGAAAATGTAATAATGCCAGAGTGGAAGTGTGTATTCGCTGGTTATAACTGATTGTATATGAATATTTGCAAATTTATTGCAATTTAAATTGGATTTAAAATGAGAAAAGGCAAACGTCGCTTTGCATTGAAGTCTTGTTCTTTCGTTTAACGTTATATTGCGTTTGTTGTTTGTGGCAGTTTTCGCTATGATGTTCAACACTTTTATCCCTTTTTCAATTAAATCTGTGAGCCCAACAGGCATATTCCAAACTGACTGCCAACTACATTTAAGTCATGCTGACACATCCTTGCCAACTCATGCAGCCAACAAAAGTGTTTGCCCAGCCTTCCAACCAGCCAACTAATCAACCAAGCAAATAACTAACAAACCTCGTATATACGAGTACGATTCCCTGCAATCTAAACTAAATAACTCGCAAGAACAACAACGAAACAAAAATAATATCATCATCATCATCATGATCATGATTCTCATCCTGTTTAGCTTCACCATCTTCATCAGCCAACATCCCCATCATTATCTTGAGAAAATATTTATTTGCTTTTCTTTAATATGTTAAAACTTTATTAGTTTCTTTTTTTCTGTTGCAAGTTAAGAAAACTGGGGGGAAAAAAACTAAATCAAATATTGGCGACATTCAGTTTTGGTGTTTGTGTCTTTCTTTGGTCAGTCAGTTTTCATATAAAGTTTTCTATACAGATGTGTGCAAGAGGAACGCACGGATGGATGCTTCATTGGTTTTTAACTCAGCCAACAACACACAACAACTCCAAGGTGATAAAATATGTTGTGAATTTATTTGATTTTAGTTTTCTTATTTCATTTTACTTCATTTCATTTCCACTTTAATTCGTATTTTTTCATTTAACAAAGACTTGAGAAATACTCTTATAAATATGCAACGTTTTATGGTCATGTCTCTCCCAGCAAACAAAAAAGCAATTGCTTTGAAGAATTAAAAGAAATAAGATTGAAATAAGTATTTATGGACATCAAAGTAAAATAACAATGAGAAAAATTTTTTAACTTGAGCATTTATAGGAAATCCACAAAAAAATTCCTAAAATCAGAAAAATATTTAAAAAAAAATGGTAAAAATATTTTTAATTTCAAATTTTCCAACATCTTTAAATTATTGGAGAGCGATGAGAAATTCTTACACAAGTTTTAATAAAATTTTAAGTTGTTATTTTTATTAATTTAAATTTTTTGCGATTTCAAATTAATTTTTCAGAAAGTTTTTTTTATTTTCCTCATTTTTGCCACAGAATAATTTTTTTCCGACAGACCTTATTTTCACTTTCAGCAATTTTAAAGCCACTTCAGTCAAAGCGATTTTCCGATTTTTTTTTAATTTGTATACGGATTAGGATTTTTATTTTTTGCTGGTACATTTAAATTTCTGTTATAAACAACAACGATAAAATGAACAAAAACAAATTGAAGCGTTATTTATCTGCGTATCGATGCCTCAAGGCTACTGTAAGTGCAACATGTTTGGTTTTATACAAGTAAGTTTATTTATTTTATTTTATTTAATTTTTTTGGTTTCTTTTATTTTATACAGGTCTGCTTTTACGATTTTCAATATTCCTTGACACACAAACATATAGTGCGTTAGCGAGCTGACATTTGCATAGCAAAATATGCAAGTACGTGTGTGTATGTATTATTGTAGTATCCTGAAAGTTAGCACTAGACATGGCGAGCTGATCGTATGTAGAAAATGTAGCGACGCCAACCATCATGTTGTTAGCGTGTTGGCATCTTGAAGTATTTGCCACTGAACAGCCAACAAAACGTCCATACACTGCCTGTACGACCACAGCGCAAAGCTAAATCAAAATAAAGGAGCGTACAAGCAACAAATGCTGAATATAAAGCGTGTGAAGTCTTGACCAAATACATGTATAACCATGGGCTGTATTTTTGAAATACTCGTCCATGCATACATACAAACATTATTAAAATATAATTGAAAATCGAAAATGTTTTTAAAATTTATATTTTTCATCTTCTACAGCTAAACAAACAATTAAAAACAGTATGAAATGTTTATTAAAATGTCAGGACAATCAAAATGGTTTTATGTGTTTGAAGAAAAAATAACACACACACACTCACACATTTTAAAATAAATAATACATGGAAAACGAAATTGAGGTGATTAAAATTTAATAACGAAACATTTTTAATCGTCATTTAAACAATTCAAAAACCATAAAATAATTAATTTTCTTTTAAATAAACAAAGTAATTAAATATTTTAAATTTTGTCATAAAGGCTATTACATACACCCATACATGCATAAATGGCTAATCAGATTTCAACGCTTATTTATTAACACAAAAAACCAAGAAACAAAAAAAGAAAAACATCTAAGTGCCGCATAATTATTATGCAGCCATCATACATTTTGAGTTGAATTAAATTTATCAGAATGTGTAAAAATAAGTAGACGACTCCTTTTATGAGGAGCGTAGTAGTTACTACACTACGCCTACTCTTCTATACGGACACACATACACACACACACACACACGCACATGCAATGATAAGCAATTAGAACAAAGTCTTCTTAAATGAAACTAGTCTAAAATAAATTGAATTACCTGCTTTAAGCATGATTTGATTTTATAATATGAATAAGTATTAAAGCAAACAGGCAAGCCAGCCGATGTGCTAGAGTAGACTTTAAAGCGTCAGTCACGTCATTTCCACAAGTATGGAGTATCAAGCATGAAGCAAATGAAAGAAGAAAAAAAACTTTGCATGTTGAAAAATTAACACATTTGATAAATAAATTTTACTTCATATTGCTCACAGTCAAACACACGATGAGCGAGCGCATGTATGAGCGAGTACTTATATCTGAAAACAAAAGCAACAAAAACATTAAAGATCAAATGCTTGAAAGCCGACACCAGGGTCACTTTTTAATAATATTCACGTTTCTGTGTTAAAAATTGAGCAATGACTACAATTGCTCCGTAAAAGCGGTGTAACTACTAAACGTGCTGCACTTAAAGAAACAAATCAAAGACCTAAAAATAAATTTAACTAAAGCCATGAATAGTTTTATTTACATACATATTAAGTTAAAATACTTGCACATGTACTACGAGTAATACACTTAGAAAAATTAACACCAGTGCAGGAAATTGTAAGCGAAATACAATTTGTTCCTTAAACTAGTTGTAATTGTTCTATTTCAAATCTTTTCGCAATGTACGATAGATAAATCGTGTACAACATATCTACAATTGTATCTGGGCGCCAGTAGGCAAGTCGTAAAGCTTGAAGTTCTTGTAGATTTGAATACTCTCTTGAGACAATCGGTACACTTGTTTTTATGTCACTGCCGGTAGTTGTATTACTTTCCATAGTTTGAGCATAAAATGATGCCAATGAATGAATGGCATTGCGGTGCACCCCATTTCTTAAATCTTAAAACAAGCAAAAATATAATTGCAAAAGGATGTATTACTCCTATACCAGAAGCTTTAAAAAGTACAAAATCGAATATCTCAAATTTAAAAATATACCATGATGAAGGAAGAGTGACATTCGGCCAGGTACAGCATGGTACTTCAAACACCGGCATCGCTAACCACGGATTTTCTGGGCAGCCGTGATTTTGAATCTTAAGACCATCGGTTTTTTCTGGCTTTCTTGTTTTGAGACAATTTAGAATTTGACATTTTGAATAAAATTTATTTTTATTCAATACTTTTCGCCAATACTTTTTCTTAGCAGAATTCGTTCTTAATAGAATTTTTTTAAGTGTAATTTAGTTACGTTTAAGTGTTGTTGTTAGTGAGTATTTGTGATACTCGTATTGTTGAAATACTCATCATTTATGTGCTGTAAACGAGCTAAAAAACTAAAATATATTAAAAAAGAAACGACGAGTTAATCGCGGTAAATTACTTGGCAAGTACGTGATTGTATATCATCACATGATTTGTATTTGATTATCAACTCAACTCAACTCGACAGTCATCCAAATCATTTTGCATTTTGTTTCTCTGATCTGTTTCAAGAATTTTTGTCGGGAGTTTTATTTTTCTTTGTTCAATATCATGAACAGGAGTACTTTTTCCACGTTGCAGTGGTATTCCATCAGTACAAGTTTATTATGCATATTTTCAATATTATTATACTACTCGAGTTGTTAAAAGGAGAAGTTTTGCAGTTTTTGATTTTATTTTTGGCTTTTTTGATTTTCGTTGAGATGAAGTTATAAAAAATTAATTGCAGGAATTTGCATTGTTAAAAAAAGAAAAACAAAATGGAACATGTCCTTTCCTCTTGACCAGAAACGTTTGGTTTGCTGTTATATTTTCGTGTTCTTTCTTTTTTTAATATAAAATTCATTCAACATATTAGTAGAAATTGTTGTTATGGTTTGTTAGTTATTTTACTAAATTGTTTGAATGGAAAATAGGAATGGAAAATGTGTGTGTTTAAAAAAATATTACATAAACTCATACATACACTCACTTATCTTTAGATAAAGTAGAATGGCGAGGTTAAACGTGTTGTTGCCGGAACATTAACAAATATTTCGTGAGTTTAAACAAAATGCATTCGATATATTCTAGTTAAACATGAAACAATGCAATCAACCAAACCATTTATTTGAAAACAATGTTTGTTTTATATTTTGGAATCTTTCATAAGCTTAGAAATAAATTTGAATATGTATTTAGGAAAAAAATTCTACCTCATGGATTGCTCCTACTCGAAGATAACTTGAAAGGCGCTTGTGAGAATTTATTCTATCGAGCTTTTGCAAGTGATTCAAGTAAGAAAAAAACGAATTAAAAATATAATCTATTGTTGTTTCCTTCCGTTGGTTGATTAAATTCTTGGGAGTCGCAAAAACGTTGTTGGCTCTTAAAGAGTTTCAGTTGTTAAAAGATCCTGATGTAATTGTGCGTAACAATTAAGTCGTGCTTTTAGTCTGGTTTTCTCCAACTATGAAAAGGATTGCTAAAAAAGTAGTCATAAGTAAATGTTAGCGTTTTAAAGGTTGTTTTGTTTTTGTTTCAGTTGATTACACATCACGATCAGTTTCATTGTTGTCTTTTTGATTTTATTTTTTATTTAGTGAATCGAGTATAATTTGTTCGCCTTATCGGAGGGGGCAGAAAGACGAGTATAATAATAAAAAAAAATTCTTTAGCATTTTGCTTTGACAAGTGGGAGCTTTTTATAGTGGTTAATCACGATTCCAAGTTTAAGGCATATTTGGGCAACATTTGGCGAAAAACGGTTTCATTGTTCTCCGAGGCCAATAAAAGCAATCATCATCCTCATCAGCAATATGGCAAGCAGCAATAATAACAATAACAACAACTGTAAAAGAACAACAAACAGACGGCGGCCTCTTGTGGTCGAACTGAACGAGTGAACTTTTTTGTTTTTCTTGTTGCTTTTGGTTTCTTTATAGAACATTTTTGTTAAGCTTGTTTGTTTTTGGTTTGTTCCGATTCTTGTTGTTGTTGCTGTTGTTGTTGTTGTACATGGTTGACTTCAAAAAGTTGTTGGATGTTGAATAAAATTATTGCAAACACGTCGCGTTGATTTATTGTTAAATCGCGCATGAGTAATGGTGCAAATCTGAAATATGTTTGCCTCTCGTTGCTGCTTTACTGCTGCTGGTGCTTGTTGCTGCTAGAAAGGAGCTTAAGATACATTCAAGCTAAAGCACGTCACTGTTTGTATGACTAACTTCTACAAAACAACTTCTAGCAAATAGCATTTGAGTAGAGAAATCTAGCAATTGTTCTTTTCTATACAACGTTTCTTTTCTTCCAACAATACCAAAAATAAAAAAAATAACCATAATAATATTTGCTAAGTTTCATTTCGTTTTGGATTTTCCGCTGGACACAGTTTTTTTCCTGGCATTTTTCGTTTTGCTTTTTTTTCCTCTTTGTATGCTTTTGTCGAAATGTTATTTATGCGGGCAATTTTCAAAATGGATTTATTGATTAAGACAGTCCCCAACAAAAACTACTACAACAACAACAATGATTAAATATAAATAAGTATGTAATCTACAGCACAACAAGAGAACCCTTATAAATAAAACTTCAAAAACGATACGTAACAAATTATTTTCAAATTGTCATAAAGTTTAATTTGAAGACATTTATCATTCTTCAATAAAATACTGAAGACAAAATAAACACTTCCTTCTGGTGGTTAAAACAAAAATATACAAGACAAATTATAAACAGTGGTCCCGAAAATAGTAATCTGGAAGACAACATAAAATTAAAACTATAAAGGAAGGAGTTCACAATGGTATAATAACTGTTGTATCGGTTGCATGCGCTTATAAAAAAATTGTTATTGGTATTCTTCCATAGATTGTTTTGATCTTTTGTGAAATTTTAGCACATGCAACCGATACAAAAGTTAGTACAACTTTGTGTCGACATAATTTCGAATTAATCACACATTTAGGAAGTAACGAGAGTTTTGTAATTGCATACCCATCAAATGGTCATCCAACAACAAATTAAGATTGAACATAAACTTACTAAAACTTACTCACTGCAACTTCAGCCAACATGAAATTATTTAATAGCAAACAGAAAATGACACAGCATCAGTCCCACTGTGCTACACTTTTTCACTTATCGTAAATATTTGCTGTACCCAAACTATGAGTATATAACTATGTTTTTTGTCGTTGTATAACATATTTGTATGTATATTTGTGTAATTAATGTAACGCGAACAAGTGACAACATGTCTGCTGTTTTTAATTAACCATTAATTATATTCTAATTACTCACTACCGCAGCTAACAAAAACCATTTACTCCTTTAAGGTTACAACAATGAATCCTGTTTCTATTGTCTCTCGACTCTATTTGCAAAGTATTGTCTGAATATTTTGCTTACAAGACTAAGGAATGATTATTTTTAATGTGGCAGTGGGAAGGTGCTCAATTAAGAATATTATTTTTCTCTCTTTTTGAAATGCTAATGAAATAATCAACTTTAATATAGGAACAGACATTTATCGTCTTCTCCAATACACACCTTTGGCGCAATTAATAGAAACTTAAAAAAAGCCCAGCGAACAATGCGCCAAACCAATAAACAATGTCAGTAATTTTTTTAATTTTACTTAAGAAAATAAAATTTGCATGTTTCTTGCATTTTTTATTTTTTTCAAACAAACATCTTGTTGCATTTGGTTAAAAAGTCTGTTTGTTTGCATGATACATTCTTTCGTTCTTTCGTTTTTTGTACTCCCACTTCTTGAGTTCGTTCGCATGCAAACTGCATTTGTAATGAATCTTACGCTTTTTAGGCGGTTACTTCTGCTATTTTTTTATTTCTCGTTCGTTTTATGCAAAGAAAAACTCAATCCTCCAACTTCCTACGCACTGCGCAAATCAGCAGAAGCTTTTAAAGTAATCGGGTATTTTATAATTTTTTTGCTCTTTTTAAAAGATTGTCATCTTAAATGGGGAGTTTTGCAAATTTTTACATTTTCGTTTTTAAGTCACATTAACCATAATATAGTTTTGCATCATGGGATTAATCAACCGTTTATTTAAATGAATTCATAAAAATAAGATAAAAATAATTGTTGAATTGCTCGTGCAGTTCAAAGGAGGAAAATGGTAAAAGGCACGTGCAGAAAAAGGGAAAAAGAAAAAAGTATGAACACATTAGCTTTATGCAAATGTTCTAATTTATACTTTATATTTAAAATTATTCCAAATAATTAAGCTTTATTAAATTTCTAAAATACTCAAGGACATATCGAAGCTTCAACTAAATTATGTCAAGTTCGAAAATTAAATTGTTGAGAGGAAGCTCGCAAAACTTAACCGCAACCTTTTGAAAACTGTAGAATTTCCCCAACTATAGATCGAAAAAAAAAACAAAAATAAACAACTACCCAAGAATTTCACAAGATCCTCTGTAATGATGAAACAAAAGAAATCCAATAATCGACCAGGGCATACCCAAGAGGCGAAAGTTTTTAAGCACACCGAAGGCTGTGGCATAAAGCAGGCTGTATAACATTTTGTAGCATGTTATCGCTTCGTGGGTTTTTTTATTTGTTTGTCTACTCTTTTACACGTTTTTAGAGTTTTTTGGCATTTACGAGTACAACTTCGCTTAAAACGGCTTTTAACAATCATTAATTTTTTTAAATTGATGTAAATTTTTTAAAGCTTGTACTATATTTTCTCCAAAATACAATCAAAACTACATTTCATAATATTAAGAAAATCCGGAAACATCAGAGTTTGCTATAAGAGTTGTGGATTTCGCTATTTACGAATTAAATTATATTTCCATATTTCATGGATTCTCACATAACAAATAAACACCGACAAATCACTGAAGAACTATTATAAGCAAAAGAACTCGCTTTGCTGAAAATAGCATTTACTCTGACATCCTGAAGCATTGATATATCATAAACTTTTTTCGCTTCTAGCATTTCCTCTTCGCTTGTAGCGAATGCTCAGAAAGATGTTTAAGAGTTACTAAAAGTCGACAATGCAAAAAGAAAAAGAAAAAATTATCAAGAGTTTTCGGTGCCAAATTTAAAAATAAACAATTGCTGAGAGTGTGTTCGGACACACACGATAGGAGGAAGTCCTTGTACAAAGAAAGCAAAGGCAGCTTTAGTAAGCAAATCCAGTAATTTTCAAATAAAAATTTTTGCTAATATGTATAATTTTAAATTTCATGTAACACTTGGAAATTAATGTAGTTGGGAGTTTTGTCATGACACATGACTTTAAAAGGCACTTGGCATTAAACTAATTTCTGTTCAAAGGATTATTTCTATAAATGGACAGGAAGTTGAACATGTCTGATGATGCACTTCGAAAGAAACTTATTTTTGTGTTCCCATGAACCAAAAAATAGTTATGAAGGTCACAAAATTTTATCAATGAAGATCATTAATCGGCCGAAATAAGGTTTCTTTCACATTATGGAAATCAACATCACAAGGCC